>JAODXP020000105.1:374726-377226 GCA_027497455.2 Sardinella longiceps
GCAATTTGTCGAAGCACTTGGCCAGACAGCACAGTCGTACAAAGCTGGTGGCTAAAAATCCCCATAGCCACCCTCCCGGTGATGACGAGACTGCCTCAGCACCCAAACAGGCGAAACTTACATCAGGAGAGGGAGGATTACGACAGGTAACATCGCAGGCAGAAATAAATAATGTAGTTGTAGCCTATGTTGTGGAGGACATGGTTCCGCTGTCCACAATAGAATCCCCCGTTTTAGGAGAATATTAAGCAAAATACCAACAACGCGAGCACCCATATCAGACAGAAAAACATTTTCGAGCTAGCCTACTTGAGCAAATGTTATGCTGTAATCGAATCGGATCTCAAAAAGACATTTGAGACCACAGAATTCGTCTCTACAACGGCAGATATTTGGAGTGCTAACAACAAAAGTTATCTCGGATTGACTGTTCACTGGATTGATGAAAACTTTCAGCGCGAGAAGGCTGCCATTGCCTGTAAAAAGGGTCAGAGGGAGACATAGCCTACATGACGTAGCCAGTGAAATAGAGCAAGTTCAATCAAGTTATGGGCTAAAAGTAAAGTAACGAGTAAAGTAACAAGTTACTTTTTAAAATTAGTAACGAGTAAAGTAATCTCATTACAATTCAAAGCAGTAACTAAAGTAAAGTAATTAGTTACTTTTTAAAAGTAACTTCCCCAACACTGTCCTCAGATCAGTCACTTCTCCCAATGGAACTCAGACCAGCTCTGACTCAAAGAACGTTTCCAGTTTAAGTTGCATCACCATGGAACGTTTACATTTAAAAGACGTTTGTGTGAAACTTTCAAGTTTAAATACTAATTAAATAATAATTGCTATAAAGGGATTATCTGCCTTTAATGACTGGTGGATAAACCATTACCACCACCCCTCCACACACACACACACACACACACACACACACACACACACACCCTATCCCCCGGTCTCTTTCCGGAGGGGGACTTCTAAAATAGCCAAAGGGAAAACATCAAGGAGGGACAGTGACACTCTGATCTCTCTCTCTCTCTCTCTCTCTCACACACACACACACACACACACACACACACACACACACACACACACACACACACACACACACACGTATGCACACAAATAAACACACATACACACATGCAAATGCACACACACACACATGCACATACACAAGCAAATGCACACACACACACAGACATACACACAAACACGCACAGCACACACACACACACACACACACACACACACACACACACACACACACAGACATGCACAAAGGCATACACACATCCCCAAAGACATGTTTGACATGACATGTCTCCACTCTAAGTATTGACCACTCCCGCAATCTCAGGCAGAGAGACAGTGTGTGTGTGTGTGTGTGTGTGTGTGTGTGTGTGTGTGTGTGTGTGTGTGTGTGTGTGTGTCATAAGGTAGGAAGCTCACAGATGACGTCATTGTTGGGGGTGTGATGCCCTGGACAATAGTGATGATAGAGAATCCTGTGTGTGCAAGCACGTACTGTATGTGTGCTCGAGTGTGTGTGTGTGTGTGTGTGTGTGTGTGTGTGTGTGTGTGTGTGTGTGTGTGTGTGTGTGTGTGTGTGAAAAGGTGAGTTATTGGTTACAAAAGCATCTGCCCATGAGCAAAGAGCACATACTGGTATGTCAGAGCATGCACACACACACACACACACACACACACACACACACACACACACACACACACACACACACAAAGTGTCTGCCAAGTACCCATAAGCATGCAGGACACACTGGCAATTCAAAACACACTTAGTGCTGATTTTTTTTTTTACACGCAAGCATACACACACACACACACACACACACACACACACACACACACACACACACACACACACACACACAGGGTGGCAGTCTGACAGCTTCATCACCAGCACACTGAGAGAGCAGATGGTCTCTTACACACACACACATACACACACACACACACACACTGTGTGCATATGTGTGCTTAAAACCAGACATGAATATACACACACATAGGTACACTCTCACCAACGCACATGTAAATATGTATGCAAGTAAAACTGCACTGTCACACATAGTCACACACACACACACACACACACACACACACACACACACACACACACACACACACACACACACACAAATCTCAGGCACTGCTTACTATGTCTGCTTATACACTATCTGCTGTCAGGGTATATATTGTTGTGAGGCTAAGAGTGTATACGTGAGGTGAGTGTGTGTGTGTGTGTGTGTGTGTGTGTGTGTGTGTGTGTGTGTGTGTGTGTGTGTGTGACTCTATTCGTGACAGTGGGGGGTTCCCAGGGGCTTTTTCTATTGTCTAAACCTGACTCTTAATACACTCGCTATAACCCTCATCCTCTGTGTGTGTGTGTGTGTGTGTGTGTGTGTGTGTGTGTGTGTGTGTGTGTGTGTGTGTGTGTGTGTGTGTGTGCTTAGAATATGCATTACCTCCCATTCTCTCCTAA
>JAODXP020000105.1:394726-399726 GCA_027497455.2 Sardinella longiceps
ATATTATTATTATTATTATTATTATTATTATTATTATTATTGTTTGTTTATTGTTTATTATTATTTTTATCATTATTATTTTTTAAAGCATTTTGGATCAACTATGTTGTGTGAAATGTGCTAACATGTGTGGCAAACAAAACAAAACCCCTTGTAGTCTTTGTGCCGTTAGACTTTTTTTAGGTACACGGCAGGCGTCACAGAGCCTCTGTGTCGATTTTATTGTACTGAAACATAAATTGACCTCTCCTCTCTCACACATTTTCTCTCTCACACACACACACTCAGTCACACACACTTTCTCTGTCTCACTCTTTCTTCTGTTTTTGTCTTTTTATTCTTCATCTCCTCTGTCTCTGTTCATTTATCTTTTCTCTTTCTCTCTGTCTCTCTTTCACACACACACACACACACACACACACACACACACACACACACACACACACACACACACACACACACACATATCCTGCTTCCTCTGGCTGTGAGTGATGGTGGAGTCCTAGTGTGTGTGACTCCAAGTTTCACAATAACAGGCAGGTGTGTGAATATCAGCTCCTCTCCATTCCCACTGACCGTGTGTGTGTGTGTGTGTGTGTGTGTGTGTGTGTGTGTGTGTGAGTGTGTGTGTGTGGGTGTGTGTGTGTGTGCGAGTGTGTGTGTGTGTATGTGTGTGTGCGAGTGTGTGTGTGTGTGTGTGTGTGTGCGCGCGCGCGAGTGAGTGTGTGTGTGCGCAAGTGAGTGTGCACTCTCAGAAATAAAGGTACGGTGGGGGTACGGTTATGTACCCTAAGGTACAAAAACACCAATGTACCCTTAAAAGTTGATATTTGGACCTTAAGGTACTGATATGTACCTTCTCAGCCTGCAAAAGGTACAAACAGGTTGTTAAACAGTGAAAGGTACACATTTGTACCAGCCGCCTGCACATTGGCACTCCCGCAAGCAAGGTCTATTGGTGGTTTGAAACATGGCGGGCTGAGTAGAAAATGCCGCAAAACTTCTTTATTTGAACACTAACCCTCCGTTTAACCTTTTTGTGGTGTGTTACTGATATAGATCATGTGTGGAAATTATAGCCTAATGTGTTTGGTGAATAGGGTTTTCGTAATTTCGTAACAAACATGGCATGTTTTCTTGTGTAGCCTACCTTCTAGAGTGGATTATTTACAAGGATAATGTTTGGACATTAGCGCTGATTCAACAGATTAAAACGGCCACATTGTGATATTTATCTTATTACCAGTAGGCTATTCAATTTTTTCAAAAGATCCTGGGGAAACCCATCAGTCAGTGTTTAGTTTCCTCCTCACTTAGCAACAGCTCAGAGGGCAGGGGCCGGAGACCCCGTTGCGAACCCCACTTCGTGATGGACTTCAAGTGGACAGTAGAAAAAATATTAGATTCTTTCATTCCGTTGCCTTGTTGGGAGAAGGCAGGAAAGGGATGTCAACTGACACCCTGTTGACCAAACTGCGGGAGTTCATCGACATCACCGAAGCTGAAGAGCAGAGATTCAGAGGTAAATGTTAGGATTGATTTTTATTGCGTTCATAAGCAAACTAGAGTTATGTTTCAGTTACGTAACACATTTTAACTAACGAGGGTAATACATCAACGTTAACGCCTATTTGCTGCGGTGTTCTGTGTGGTAGCTTATGTGCCAGTGGATGTGACGTTTTACCTCAAAACTGAGGTAAAACTTGACTTCCACTGGCATATTTGTAATATATGTAATCATGGTGTCGCATAAATACGTGTGAAATCAACAACCTTGCGTAGTGGTGTGTGTAAAATCTCCCATGATGCAGGACTGCACAAGTACGTTAACAGGCTTTCAAGCATTGACGTTAGAACTAGCCTAGCAGCTATCTGCAACAAGTTTTCGCTTTACATGTTGCTTCAACTTCTGCGACTTTAATCTGTGGTGCCTCAATTATGAAATGTCATAATTTAACTCGTGGAAGTCCTAGTCATTGTGTCATGAAATGCTTTAAGTGTTCAAATAATTGCATCACATTCTCGGCTGCGCCTAGTCTGCCCCTCTGTAATGTTAGCTATGCCATCTCGTTTGAATTGACACCCATGTCAAATCATTTTGTGAATTCGGTTGGTTTGAGACGAATTGTTTGTCCATGATAATACATTAGCAAACTTGTGTGGAACTATGTGAAAAGTTATTTTGGCTGGCGCCAATGCATTTCTATGTAGTTAGCCAAGGTAGACCAGAGCGGGAAATTCGTCCACGTGCGTTCATGAGAGCTAATAAGGTGCGTGTTCCTCTCAACAAGGGGGTTTTCAAACCGAAAAGGCTTGAATAAACATGGCATTGGCCATTTATCAGTGTGGAAGGGCCACGCTATTTAAGACTATTACCACGTTTACATGAGCCATTTTATTCGGAATTAACTTAATTTAAATCTGAATGTCATGTGATGTAATGTTCATTCGGAATCAAATGAAAGATCTAAGGAAACTCAACACAACTGTTAAATTTGTGACCTTACTTTTTACATTAACAGGGTAGGCTAAGGATTTTTGTTGTCATTTCCACTGATTATTAATTTTTATTGTTTGCAGTTGTGTGAGGAGTTGGAGCGCATTCATCCAGCCACTGGAAATGTGTACCAGCGCTTCAGAGATGGTTTCAACCCTATTGTACCTAAGGTGCTTGTTCTAGCTCGGGAGAAATGTCCCCTCTTCCGATCCCTCCTGGAGGCAAAAGAAGATGCTCTTGCAGAAGATTTGCCAGGTATTACAATTTACATGTTGAGCTATCTGTTTTCTATGTTGTAAGTTAGACCAGTGTTTCTCAACCTTTTTTTAGGCGAGGCGAGCAGCCTTTCAATTCATGAAAAATTACAAGGCACCCCAAACCAACAAGCCGTAACATGGCATCGCATCCGATACCACACAAGCTTAGAAAAGTAACACATTGCGAGACGTCACACGACCTACATTCGAAGTTGCAGTTGACTGGGGCGACCTATATTTACTTTGTTGTGCCTAAATGGAAGATGAAAGACTCCACTGACCAGCATTAACTTATCAATTTAGACAAATATGTATTATATTACACAATTTATTTATCAGCCACGTTTCCGCGGCACCCCTGTTGAGAAACACTGAGTTAGACAATTAACTCATTGACTACCAGCGGTGTTTTCAGAATTATGTCGTTGGCTCCCAGCGTTCTAAGCCATGTTCCCAAACTTAACATGACTAGGCCCCCCATATACCGATATATTTCAGCGGAGGCCCCCCTTACACGGGTGGTGCCATACCATTTTTCTGTGCACCCCCTTTCACAATCATAGTCTAGTGTGCCCCATAGGGATATGTAAAATAATAACGCAACGATAATAGTAGTGATGTTCAGAGATGCACCAGATTATTATAATGCAGTTCTTACTGTTAAGCTTATTTTTGGCTTATTTTGGTGTACTGTAAACTAGTTATTTAATTTATTAAAAAAAAAGAATATGCTAAGCTTTTCTTGCCAGCCTGCCACTGCCCCCCTAGCAATCCTTCGCGGCCCCCACTTTGAAAACCACTGCACTAGGCTACAGTGGAATTTAATTTAAATTTCATTTAATTTTACATTTTAAAGCATTATTTATAAGGTTGTAAGGTAAACAAAACATTTCAATTGTTTAAAATGATGAATATTATGTAGGAAAGTTAAAATAATTAGATTATTGCAGAGTTGTGAATAAAATGTCCAGATGATGACACAAGCTTTTAACTGCCATCTATGTCTGTTCTACTTATCACAGAGCTTCCAAAATCACACACAAGATGCATTGAAGTGTCTAGTTATGAAATATGTAATAAAATATGAAAAACAGGTTTTCCCGTTTTGGGAACCAACGCATGGGAAGCAAAAACGGGTTTTCCCATGATTTGGTAGTCAATGAGTTAAAATTTGCGGCCCTTAAGCTTACATCTGAAACGGTTTATTAGGTAGCAGCAGCAGCATGTTGCTAACCTTTCCGTGGTGCAATAGCATAAAATGTAATTTATTTGCAAGCATCATACTTGTTGAGAGATGCTGTTACACTGATATATTTATCATGTTTTGCAGAAATGGATGTTCGAGCGGCATTGATGTTCCTGCCATACATTTTCAGAGAGAACATTGACCTCTTCATTACACTAGGAGAGGTATGGACAAAAATAGCAATGTCATGTAATGTAGAATAGTAGTACTTCATTGTTGCCAAGGGGAAAATTTCTGTTTGGCTGGAACAGGCACTCCTACACGTAACACATCCTTATATTGACACGTCTTAACATTGACACTATACATGGAATAAATTGCAAACAAGCAAAAATTGAATTGAATTGAATTGAATCTTTATTGTCCACAGGTGTGGAAACTTGTAGTTTCACCATGTACAACACATAGACATATAACACAAGTAGGACATTACACATTTAGAAACATTACACAATTAGGATAAAGAAAAATGCACATTAAAGGCATAAAAAAACAGTGAACTCCATAATCTTTCATTGAGAATTTTTATGCGTGTGACCGCAGATGATTACCCATCCATACCAGGTTCCCATGCCATACTGTATCACACTATGAAAAAAAAAACATAATTTTATAGTTTTAACTGAGACCTGATACTAATATCGTGTGCTGTCTTAGTTGTCAAAGAATTATGGCATAATTGTCGCCTTGTGTTTCTGTGTGATGGATGAACTTAATCTTTAAATCTTCTCTACTTGTTTTTCATTTGTGTTTATCTTGGTCAGCGAGATCCTGATACACCGTATCCAACTTTACAACTGCCAGAAGAGGACTGGAAGTCAGCATTCACCAGCAGAACACCAACTGTGCTAAAAGTCGATGGCATAGAAGTGTGCCGCTGCACCAGGTTGGAGGAGAGCATCGTTGCGGCCTTCTGTTCATACTTTGTCTTCAACATCGAGTACCCCAAGCATCTGAAGAACACATTGATGTTCATGCAAAGGTACATAGCAAAACTGCA
>JAODXP020000105.1:407226-417226 GCA_027497455.2 Sardinella longiceps
ACTACATCTGAAGACAGGTCAAGACAGAGCCAGATGGATAACAAACAAACTCATACATATCATGTTACATCTCTCAGTAAGCTTTGGGAATAAAGTCTGTTTATTGACACTCCATGGACAAGAACAACAAACACTTGCTGCACATTTCAGTGAATTCTGTTTTAATGTGCACCAATAGGCCAGTGTATCACACCATGCTGGTATCTGATTGGTTTATTCTGCACCAATAGGGCACAGTGTACTCACGCCATGCTGGTATCTGATTGGTTTATTCTGCACCAATAGGGCACATTGTACACTGTAAACCCAAATGTTTACTGAACATATAAAACTTTGTATATTGCACATGCTTTTCAGAATATTCCACATAGTACAGGAAAATTTTATGAACAGATTGCCGTTTTAATGACTTTGTACAATCAACAAGGATTTGTCAGCTGACTCAACATTTTCATTACTGTTGCCAATGGGAACTGATAAACCTGGGTCAAGAGAGACGATTCTATTGGACGGCTGCCGAAATGTATCTTTTTGGTCTTTTTTCCCACGCCTTAACGTCTCTCAAATTCACCTCGAGCTCATCTCTTGAAGACTAAGAGGCGGGCGGCTGAACGAAGAACAAGATCAATTTGTCAGAAGAAAGTTTCTTCAACACAACAACACAAACGAAGGTATACTTGCCTCAAAATCTGAATGCTTAAGTTTAATACTTTTCCCTTCACTATTCGCTGTAACGTCAGTAGTAAACGGTATTGTGCTAGTCAGAAATGAAGTGAAACTAGTAATGTGTCGTTGAAGACTGAACTAATTGCTGCACATTTAGCGCTAGCTGCACGTGTTGCTACATATGCATTTAGCGTTTATCCAATGGCACTTTTACATTATCCAAGTATGGTTATATAAAGTAAAGCATAGCGATTTTCTGAGCTGATAAAATGGATAACTATATTGTATGGCGGAATTATATTTGGGAGCACTTCGGCGTTGCCGCAGTAATATCTTCACTTTCGGTTTCAGGAGTGAAGCTATTATTGCGCTAACGCCGAAGTGCTCCCAAATATAATTCCGCCATACAATACAGTTATCCATTTCATCAGCTCAGAAAATCGCTATGCTTTACTTTATATAACCATACTTGGATCATGTTACTACTCACATAACCGTATTTAAATAGGGAAAACTTGGAAGTGTTTGGTTGCTTCAGTCTTCACGACTGTTTGGATCTGGAGGAAATAATGAGCCTTGCTAAGTGCTAACAACTTAGCGCCGCGCGCCAGGACGATGGAGTGCACACACAGAGACGAAAGAGGTATGCTTCAACTCGTCTAAGATCAGGCAAGAACATAGCTCAATATGGAAAGACGGTGGCGTGTTCCTTTAAGGAAAATTCCAGGTATGAATCAATTCATAGTTCTGTTGTTTTGAGTGCTGTGATAAGGAAAAAGAACAAGAAAATGTTGTTCAACATAGACTGAATAGTGAATTGGCTGGTAACATGAATGAGGGACCTATTTTCAGTTTGTTTTCCTATGCCCCATTCAGGTAACATTAGTTGCCCATTTGCTATTCAGTCATTGTTGTATCATTTTCTATTCTTTTTCTTACAGATAGCATTTAGGGTGATGCAGGGTCACGGATTTCTGTCTGTTGGAAAAAGAACTAGAAGATTTGATGCAACATAAACCGAATAACTAACTGATAACTAATGTTAACTGCATGGGGCATAGCGAAATAAAACTGAACGTAGGCTACTAGTATGCTTAATTCCTTTAATGTTAGTGCCAGGTCTATGCTGTATCAAATTTTCTCAGTATTTTTGTTTTTGACAGCACTTAGTGGCTTTGAACAACATGCCTGTTGATTGAATCACAGCAAATTTCTCCTTTGTCTGGGTTTATAAAGTTTATAAGTAAATTAGACAACCCTTTAAAATTAATCAATCAGACATCAAGCAAACATGATTTTTGTATTTGTGATTTATTTGTGTTTCAGGTTTACCATGAATTCAACAGAGTCGTTGGGAAAAACCTTAAGCAGGAATTCTACGAATCTCTGGATCGTCACTGCCCTCAACTTGTGGACATCATCAGGTCGAAGAAAGGTCTAAAGGGACAGCTTTTGGATGTTCTTTTGCGCCAGACAAAGGTATGCAATTTTAAGCAATACTCTGACTTTGTGTATTGTTGTTTTGAATGAGGTCTGTCAACAATATCAGTGATGCCCTTGTTTTTATTATTGCAATCCAGACATCAGACATTGCCGATATCAGATGCCTTGTCCTGAGAGGGCTTCCCATCCTTTTGGACGACAATCCAAGTGATTTTTTCAAGGCTTGCTTTGTAAGTAGTATTGCTTATAGTTCTCAAACACTAAGGTGATTGGATTGGATAATCTCTATCTTTATGCTTAAATAAAGTATCCTTCTATTTATTGTGTAATCTGTATTCATGATACTCATCTTAACATGTGAATGTGAATGTGTTCTATCCAAAAATGACTTTTTTTGTTATGTTTTGTCCAGGTTACTGATGATGAGGACTCCTACAGACACATCGCAGTTGGGATTTTATGCTTCACACAAGAGGACATTGCCGAACACCCACTCAACCCATCCAGTCTAGGCATCATCTTAGAGGGAAATGTTGTGATGGACAGTCTTGATAATCTGGCCCAGGCCATGTGCCTTCTGTTTGGCCTTACCTATGCACTCCATTTAAATTATCCAAAGTGCATGGCCAACACATTCGCTTTCATTCAACAAGTCCTGCTGAACATAGGAAGGGGTACAATTAAAGGAAAAGTCCTAACACTGTCAAATCAGCTGACGATGTAATGCAAAATAATGTCACAATGATATAATGCTCTCTATCTCTCTCTGCTTCCCCCTGCCCCCTGTTTTCTGTAAATCTGGTTAAATCCCCTTGACATGTAATCATTATTTTTGTAGCACACATGTATTATGGGTAATAGGAAATTTGTTAGTGCCCAGTGTTAATACTTTGACACATATTTCAGTTGTCAGTCAGTGTTTTGACTATGCGAGGTAGAAATGTCTTTTCTAGACACATTGAATGATTTAGTGCCCTGCTGTGTTGTTTTGTTCTATCTCGCTCTCTCTCTCTCTCTCTCTCTCTCTCTCTCTCTCTCTCTCTCTCTGTCTGTCTGTCTGTCTGTCTGTCTGTCTCTCTCTCTCTCTCTCTCTCTCTCTCTCTCTCTCTCTCTCTCTCTCTCAAATGTATATATTTCTGTTTACCTAGATGTTTAATATCTTGATATTCACAAGGGGCTTGATGTCATTTTACATGCAAAAAAAAGCCACTGTTAAAGGAATAGTTCGGTTTTTAAGACTTAAAGCCTTGTTTCTAGATCGTTTCTGATGAAATACAATGGTTGTTATTTTAGTTTTGACACAGGCTGCTATTAGGAGAATTTCCATCTTTTGCTGCAGCCTTTAGAATGGCAGCTATGGGCACTTACGAAATCGCTCCTAAAAATGCATTAAATGTACGTTAAATGTACATTCTAAAGGCTGCAGCAAAAGATGGAAATTCTCCTAATAGCAGCCTGTGTCAAAACTAAAATAACAACCATTGTATTTCATCAGAAACAATCTAGAAACAAGGCTTTAAGTCTTAAAAACCGAACTATTCCTTTAATTCACAGTGTGTTTTCATTTAAATGTTGTTTTTCTGTTATCACACCCACATCAGGGACTTTTTTGTTATTTTTTGAATCAATCTGTCTTTTTTAAAACCCACATGTATTATGAGGATAAAAGTAAATGACATTATGTTACCCCCAGGGTTTGATGTGTTACCACTGTTTTATATTCAGTGTTTTATATTCCAAAATTCTGTTGGATAAATAAATGCTTTATCTTTGAAAAGGAAAACAGCTTTGTGTATCACTTTCATGGGTTCAGTTAATATAACAAATGTCTATCAATTTAATCAATATATATATTTAGGACATTCTTGCCTAAAATTTTACGTTATCATAACATGCAGAACTTGATCATTGTACAGAAATATATATGTTATGTCAACTTGACATGTTTTGTATACTTGACAGTAAACCTTTACGTTAACTTACCATAAAATATTTGGGGCAACGGGTTACCAAAAATTTTTTATGTTTACTGAACGAATCAGGGTTTACAGTGTACTCACACCATGCTGGTATCTGATTGGTTCATTGTGCACCAATAGGGGACAGTGTACTCACACCATGCTGGTATCTGATTGGTTCATTGTGCACCAATAGGGGACAGTGTACTCGCGCCATGCTGGTATCTGATTGGTTGGCCTTGATTTGATTCCTAAACACAACTGGAGTTGAGTGTTGTGAAACAGTTTAGAAATAATAGTTAAAAAAAATCTCAGTGCTTAATATCAGTAGCCTGACATAGCCCGACCATAATACTGCTGTTCATCCATATTCATGGTCTGGAGGTTCTTTAACCTGACGCGATTATACTGCGGAGGGGAGGGCATTCACTTCTGGTTTGAAATGATTTGGACAGCTCATCTAATCAGCTTCGCTTATTGGCCGCTAGACTCTCTACCGATGTGAACACGCCCCAGAGGACCGTTATCAGACCATGGATACGGATGAACATTTGTATTATGGGCGGGCTATGTCAGGCTATATCAGTGACTTAAGATTTTCCTCCTGATCTTGCTGGTGTCTGTTATGATGATCCTTCTTTTCCTGTGTTGCTCTGGGTGCTCCATGTGACTGTATAGCACCCACTGACCTCAAAAAAAAGAAGAAGAGTTTTTTGAGGTCAGTGATAGCACCTCAGACAAATGGCACTGTGTGTGTAAATAACTGAATTGAAGGAATCACTGGCACTGCAAGCCAACAGCTCACTCCACAGTAGAGTCCTTCCTTATTGACCCTGCAGTGTGTAGCAATCTGTACTCATCACATTCTAGAACACTCAGTTCTGATTCCACTGACCTTTAACCTCTTGCATTAGACAGATCTGTGGCCATATAAAATTACTCATCACTCACTCCCAAAGTGAAAGTGAAAATTAAATCAAGAAGTTTAGTTCAGCTGTGACAGTGTATCTATTGCAGTGGCATGGAGTGGCCTGAGGAGGGCACTGCAGGCTGTAAAAACAGACCCCAGGAGGTTCAGTCATTGGCTCAGCAGCTTGGCCTCACTCCCCCTAATATCCGCCCCAACAGCTCCTCAGATTGTAGCCAGCGGTCAGCCACAGTTGGCACTCAGGAATTACATAAGAACATAACAAGTTTTTCAAAGCATAATCACTAACCTACGTACAGCAATGTCTATTATATTAAGGCACATGGTAAAGCATCTTATGATGGCAGTTTTGTGCTTTTGAGAACCTGGTACTATTGGCGTAATGACAATGTTCCTTTCATATTCATTAGCATACACTTGTGCAGCAGCTTGATTTGATTGAAAAAATTTAACTTATGCCGTAAGGTTTGAGAGACAGATTTAAAAAAAAAAAAATAAGTAATTGCTTTATTCAATTAGGCTACAATCTGTAAACCTGCAGCTGCAGATCATGACATATGAAATTCCAGAAGTATATCAGAAAATAAAATCTCACAAATACACAGAATGAACAATAAAAAATATTTCCTTTCATGTAGAATTGTTTGCACTCACAACAAGTGGGTTTCCCCAGAACTTTTTCAGTCACAATCAAACTCCCAAATTCAACGTCCTCTGATGCTTGTATGCTGCCAATTTAAAATGTATTGGAGTGAAAGTTTGCAATTAACGCAGGAGTGTATTACAGTAAGAGGAAAAAGTACAGTAAGAGGAAAAGTTGACAGATTTTTGAACAATACAAGTACAGTAGTCTATAGATAATCTCAAAACAGAATCTCCACTAGGGCTGCCAACTTTCTCACATCCAAATGAGGGACACTTTATCCAGGATGCGGGACAAGTAGGTACAGGTCCCATACCCGCACCCTATAGCATCCCCAAAACAAATCACCTATGGTGAGCACTTCAAAATTAGGGCCCCTACAAATTCATAAAGCTTAAAGGAATACTATACCCTTTTATGAAATTGGGCTACTCACCCGCTTATCTGGTGTTACATACTGTATGTGGGTAAAAGAATTGTGGTCTCAGTGCTTGCATTTTGCTAGCAACATCAATTTCAGCTCTTATTCAGCTTTAGCTTGGCATAGGCACAGGAATCTAAAGTAGCCAGATAGCAACTTTTCGGCAACATTACATTTCAGCACCTATGGTAAGCTGAAGCTAAAATTGGAGATGCAGGACAAGGAAAATGCAAGCACTGACACCAACATGCTAAGATGCAAAATGCAAAGACAGTGAATAACCAAATTTCATAAAAAGGTGGTCTGTTCCTTTAAATAAATAGACCAATTAATGAATATCTTAAGAAACTTAATGCAAAATAACAAAGAATTCTAACATTAGTCTCATTTTACTCTTTAAAACTTCACCAGCCCATACTGCCTGTTTATGGCAATGTCATAATCTCTGCGGGAACATAAAGTGTTTGTTATAGCTGTAAAACTCTGATACTTGCTTAATTGCTCAATAAAAAACCCTGAGAACTCTCTACAATGCTTCACAACAGAAGACGAGAGAGAAAGATCACTCACAAGGGCAGAGGTAAAGCAGAAAAGCTCCCCTTCTTTAGCTGAAACTTATCCTGTTTTGGAAGTTTATTTTTGAACCATCCTCAAAATCCTAGTCAAATATTTAGGCTGTGTCTACTGGCTGCACCTTCTCCTCTAGTTTATTTTGAAACCCATTTTGACAATATGGAGATGACCGCGACTAACAGTAATAGCGCTTCTGATGGCAATAAAGCAATTTGGACCACAACATTGGAATGCAGGGCAGGATCAATCCCTGATGGGACAAATTAAAATACCCCAAAAAAGGGATGTCCCGCCCAATAGGGGACGGTTGGCAACCCTTATCTCCACCCATTTCATGATGGCACAACACGATTAGAGTAGTTAAATCAATGTGCAAGGTAATAAAGGCAATACAGTGGAAACAAAGTACATTTGCCCTTGGATTTTTGTGAAAAGGACAAAAGGAGGAAACGACAACAAAGAACACACAGACCAGGGGGTCAAGAATGTGCAGATTAGCGGAGGCACGTTAGCATACGCTATTTGCAAGTATGGCATCCTACCTGTTGACCAGGCAGCGCATGCACAAGAGTCTGTACTGTTTTTGCAAATGGGCAGAGCCGTGGTTCAAAACCAGTGTTCATAATGGTGTTGACTATCAATTCACATTATTTACTAGCCTAGCCTTGGCCATTCAGATCGGCGGGAGGGCGGGACTTAATGGCCGTCTCCAGTGGTCTTTGGTATTTTTTGCCCTCAACGGTGACTTCCAGGCAGCGCTGCCTTCAAGGCACTACTCCACCCAATTTAGGGTTAGGATGAGGGTTGAGGGGGTTAGGGTTGAATATGGTAAAGGTAGTGCCTTTTAGGCTGTGCTGCTTGGAAGGTGTCGTTGGGGGCAAAAAAACACCATTGAGCGTCTCCAGTTTATATAGCAACTCCATGACACAGACCTTGAAAATCTGGCTGCGAATTTGGCCCCTTTGAAAGGTTTCTGTTTCCTCCGGTGTTTCAAACTGATCTTTACATGTATTCTAGATCATCTATCACGGCAGGTTCCTCCATTTTGAGAGCCTCAAGTAGCCGGTCTTTGCCGTTCTGACTTTCTCGGATGCAACCCTGGTTCAGCAGTTCTCTCATCCTCTCCTGACTTGTTTTGTGAGTGCGGATTTTAGCATACGCTTCAGGACTGAGCACCCTCCACTGCCTCAGATGGTCCATCACACTGTCCACATTATCCACACACTTAATCAGAGCAGCATAGTGTCTGTCTATGAAGTGCTGGCCTGCAGTACAGAGGAAGGGGAGAGAAGTCAGCACACACACACACACACACACACACACACACACACACACACACACACACACACACACACACACACACACACAGTAGGAGACCACAGGTGTTATTACGCCTCACAATTTACTACATTTCATTTGATAAGAAGACACTGCTAGTTCAGTTGACTAGAAAGGTGTACAGATTTTTATAAAAAGTTTTGCTGCATTATTTTAAACCTCAAAATGAAAAACAAAAGAAAAAGAAAAAACAGTACCACTTAGATCATTGCTTTGTGTCTATATAGAGACATGTAGTGGGCTGCCCTCAAAAATGCAGTAAAAACGATGCAAATATACTTTATCATTCCACTCCGTTACCATTTCACTTATGGCTTGTGATTTCTGTTGAGATCTCTCTCCCAACAGCAGTGCAGATGACGCCCACCTGTCACTCACCAACCAATCACTGGCGTAAAGAAAGCAGGCTCGTGCATGAGAGCTGACATCATCCATAGCAACGCAGCTTTCATTTCAACCTAAGAGTTGCCATTTTTAGCCTAAATTAAAGGTGCTCTCAGAAGGATTGTGAATTGCTTTAAGAAATAACTCCTACATAAAAACTTTTAGTGTGCGTTAGGAGTACTCCTGAAGATAAAGATAAAATTCTTTGAGAATATGGCCCCTGGCCAACACTTTCCCCAAACACTCATCCAGTGCATTCGATTCAGTTCCCTGATTGGAATGTGTGTTTGCTTTACTGAAGTGCTAGTCGGCTACCGTAGCTACCAGGTACCGTTTTCGTCATTGTTGCGGTCTAATCAGCCACTCCTAAAATTGTGTCTGATTGCACCACACTCTTTTAGTGTGATCCTGCACTCTACTGAAACTAGGGCTGGGTGTGTGTGTGTGTGTGTGTGTGTGTGTGTGTGTGTGTGTGTGTGTGTGTGTGTGTGTGGAGGGATGTGTGTAGTCCTACACTGCATGAGCCCCATATAATAACAGCACTGGGCACACACTTTGTGTATGGGCTGTGTGATTTGATTTACTCACCAGTCTGTCTGTTTCTGCTGCTCTGCTGTCCACTGATTGTCTCCTCCAACTGCCTCATTCTGGCCTGAAGATCTTCCCTCTCTTGTCTCTCTCTCTCCAAAGCTCTCAATCTGTCCTCATGATCATCCAGCTGTGTGTGTCTCTCCTCCACCGCTCTCACTCTGGCCTCCATGGCTTTATCACGCTCCTGCTGCCGCCTGTTTGTCTGCAGCTGTGTTCTATATCCCTTCTCCAGAGAACTCACTCTCCCCTCCATCCGTCTGTGTCTCTCTTCCATCCGTCTGTCTCTCTCTGCAAGCTGTTCTCTCCACATCCTCTGAGTTAAGGTTAGTGCTGTGAGATAACATCACATCTTAATAAAATAAAATAATTACATATTCAGTCTCGTAATGCTTTCAGATAATCAATGTGTATCTACTCCAGGGCCTGTTAAACACAAAACATTTAATTGAGTTATTTAGTTAGTTTAAAACACACTGATATTGGTTGTACAAAAAAGAAAAACTATGTTGATACAACTACTACCAATACACAAGCAAAACTCAACTCATCACATCTCCACCAATCATCTCTCCTCATCACATCTCCACCAATCATCTCTCCTCATCACTCATCACATCTCCACCAATCATCTCTCCTTATCACTCATCACATCTCCACCAATCATCTCTCCTCATCACTCATCACATCTCCACCAATCATCTCTCTCCATCACTCATCACATCTCCATCAATCATCTCTCCTCATCACTCATCACATCCCCACCAATCATCTCTCCTCATCACTCATCACATCTCCACCAATCATCTCTCCTCATCACATCCCCACCAATCATCTCTCCTCATCACTCATCACATCTCCACCAATCATCTCTCTTCATCACTCATCACATCTCCACCAATCATCTCTCCTCATCATTCATCACATCCCCACCAATCATCTCTCTTCATCACTCATCACATCTCCACCAATCATCTCTCTTCATCACTCATCACATCTCCACCAATCATCTCTCCTCATCACATCTCCACCAATCATCTCTCATCACATCTAAGGGG
>JAODXP020000105.1:429726-447495 GCA_027497455.2 Sardinella longiceps
ACCTGATCTCCATGGCAACAGCACTGCTTTCAGGAGACAGGTGACAGCGCAGTGTGACGTCAGCACCATCATTACACTCCACAACACGATCAGGAGTGACCAGTTTAAAACCTGCAGGGGGAAACAAACAGCAACATTAATCACACACACACACACACACACACACACACACACACACACACACACACACACACACACAGAGAGATACTGTATTAATGTTGTGAGTAGCCTGGCTGAGGTATTTAAGACAGTGATAATGTGAAACAAGCGCCCAAACACACACACACACACACACACACACCACACACACACACACAGACAGACACACACACACATACAAACACACACAGACACACACGCACTCGCGAGTACACACACCCACACACAGACACACACACACACAAACACACAGTCACACACACACACACACACACAAACACACAGTCACACACACACACACACACACACACACAAACACACAGTCACACACACACACACACACACACACACACACACACACACACACACACACACAGACTCCATTATGTTCACCCATACACACACAAACTTAAACATAATTGTATGTACAGTACATACACACACACAGACTACATTATGTACACCCATACACAAACACACATTCACACAAAGTGTGTATTACTTTGACCTGGCTGACGTGTGTTAGATTATATATATGGGCAATTCCACGAAAAAGTAAACCTCACCTTAAAACTTTAAGTCTCACCTACATGGACATACAAATTCTTTCAGAAAACTTCCAATACAAAAAAGTATTGTCTCTATGTAAATATTCAACTGAGCAAGTTTCGAAAGGATATCTGTTTGTTAAAATTTTTACCCTATTCAGCTATAATGTAAGTCTATGGAGGGGCTTATAATGGGCATAAGTGGGTGATAACACACACAAAGCTGCAATACTATCAGTTATTTTTCATTGTTATATTACGATTTATCTTGTTACAGGTTAAAATCCACCGTTCACAATTGTTTTGTATCGTTTTGGAGGGTTTTTCCAGACGTCACGTCCATAACGTCACATCCATAACGCCATGTCTCCCAATGAAAACCAACTTTTTTTACATTTACATTTGAAATTAAGTCTTTCTCTGTCTTTACTGAGGTGTCCTGTTTGGTATGAATGTAGTAATATTTACATTTCTCTAGAAATTTCACACACTTCACAGCAAAAACTACGCTCTCTCAAAAGTTTGTCCGTTTTTCGTCACGTCCATAACGCAAATTGAAAGGCTCATATTCTTATGATGCAAATCATGATGATATTTTTTTCTGTTTGCCTGTATTCAGCCATGGAGTTTGCAGAAGAATATGAAAAAAAATTGTGAAATACTGCTAGGTTTGCAGAGGTTATCTGGCCTTTTGTTCATCAATAATGCACGAAAATGTCACGTCCATAACGCTGGAATTGCCCATATATATAATCTCACACACAGTCACACACAGTCACACACACAGACATACACACACACACACACACACAGACATACACACACACACACACACACACACACACACACACACACACACACACACACACACAAAGCCCAGAAAAGAGTATCTCTTACCTGAGCCCCCAGTTGCCATTGTGTCTTACTGAAACAGAGACAGATCACAGTTAGGATGTTTGCATGCACTTAGTAAAGCTATATTCAGCAACTCTCTCTACATGACTCAATTGTCATGTACATGAAAAAGGCTATTTTGGAAATAAACCCGAATTCTTTAGCTCTATCTAAACCCTGTGATCGTCGTTGTCTTATCTTTTTAAAGTGAAAATCAGGGAGGGATAACTAGCTGTCTGTCGATCACAGCTGTGAGCAAGCCGCTGGCAAGGTGCTGCAGCAAGGAAGGGATTTGAGAGGCCATTGAGGAGCGTAGTAGAGACAGGGGGAGGGACCAACGAGTCTCGGAATTACATAGACTTGCCAAATACAGCTTTAAAGGAATACGCCACTTTAAAGGAATACGTCACCTTTCAGGCAAATTCACTCCGACTGCAGTGTTTGTAGCATGAGGTTAGCATCACTGAATCCTTCAGAGTCACTTAGCATCTCACCAATAGCATCTAGCTTAAAAGTCTCAATAGAATTCTGGTGTTTTCTGGTATATTTGAATTCTGGTATATTTAAAACTCAACTCAACCCTCTAAAAGATGTACTAAAAACAACTGAAAATGAAATGTGGCTATATGACACTGTAACTGATATGACATGTAACTATTGTAATTCTGGTGTAATCCTCAAGTAGTCCAATATCACGTAGTCCAAGCCAAGACACTACTACTGGATTATTACTATAACTAGAGAATAAAGAGAATTACAGAATAAATAAACTAACGTCATTTGCTTCTCTGTCAGATTACTCAGTTTCCATCACACAGATAACATACACATATTCTGTGGAGTGCCTGGGTTCACTTTAACAGAGCACTTTCGGAGAGTAGTCTATTCTAACTGTGTTTAGCTCATTAAGAGAACAGGCCCAAGGGCCCAGGGCATCTTTACAGTAAATAATGATAATATTCCTTCATCTCAAAACAAGTTTAACAGGGGCTAACTAGCTCGGCTAGCTGGTGCAAATCCTCACCACTCTAGTCCCTCAAGAACTGCTTCTAACAGTTGAGTTGGAAGCCTGGGCTTTTAGCTCAGTGGTTAGAGTGTTTGACTCCCATACTGTGTGTCAGTTGTAGTTGACAGAGTGTCAAGTTTGAGACCAGAGTGCGGTAAGAACGGCTCCGACCACACAAGGACATCTTTACAGTCAAACGCTGATATCTCAAAACAAGGACATATTTAGCCAACACTAAAACACTAATATTCTTCCATCTCAAAACAAAGATACCTTTACACTAACACACTAATATTCTTCCATCTCAAAACAGACATCTTTACACTAAACAATAACATTCTTCAATCTCAAAACAAAGACATCTTTACACTAAAACACTAATATTCTTCAATCTCAAAACAAAGACATCTTTACACTAACACACTAATATTCTTCCATCTCAAAACAGACATCTTTAGGCCCGAATCAGTGGCGTAACAAGTCTATCACGGGCCCAGGTGCGACTGTGCATTGCGGGCCCCCCTTAGCCCAAGAAAAAAAATATATATATATTATGGAGACCTATCCCTAAATGGACTCTGGTGTTAGCCTAACTCTAGCTTACATGTAGGCTATTACTCCTCATCTGCATCAAATGTCAAAACGGACTCAATGTAACGTTACACATAAACGACAAATGTAGCCAACTATGCACAACATCACCCTCTTGCACTTCACCTTTGCTTTGGATAAAAAGCCTCTGCTAAATGCACAAATGTTAGTGTTGAGTCTCTCTTGCCCCATGCTGCTCAAGCAAGATTATCAAGGTGGTCCCCAAGCACAATGTCCACGAATGCCAGAGAAGATGATGAAACACAAGTAACGGCCTATCCCAGGCTAATCGTAACGTTAACGTTACCACACCAAAGACACAAATTGATGACAGCGAGCGCACCATTCATTAGCTTAAATAAAGATCGGAAAAACATTGGTGACGGCGCACCATGCACAAAACTCTGAACTTACTTTTGAGGAGTCCTAGTCCGATTTTAAGTCAAATTGTCTCTCGATTCTTCTTTTCCACGTATGAAAACTCTCCGCTCATCCATATTAGAAAAAAACCCTTCACTACCGTCTAACTGCTGCAGCGTTAATAGTAAACTTTTCAAAAGTAGCCCAGCCATTTTAGTGACTGAAACTGTCGTTCATTTAAACGAGAGATGCAACCTCAAATAATATTCTACGTTACAGATATCCTGCTATACATGTTGGAATCAGTTTTTTTCCTGAAAACCACTTCTGTTTATATTTCGACTCATAGCTATCAACTCTGCACGTAGCCTTAATGCGCAGGTTCATTAGGCTACCGTAGGCTATCCCACAATCCCTAGTAGCAAAGCAAATTAGACTACCAAAATACACGTTGTTGTTCACTTCGCTGATTATTATCACTATATGTTGGTAATAATTTATACACATTTGCCTATAGTTTACATTGCCCTATTAAGTTGGACAATATTTCAAGTGTCACCATGAAGTGAGATTCAGGGTAAATTACGCCTATATAATCCTAGCGGTCATATGATTAAGTACCTTGAAGCCAAACGTCTCCATGTCTACCTTTGGCAAAATTCAGCTGGATCAAATGTCAGTTATGTTCAGGAGAACAGTTACATTGAGGGGCCCACTGCTTGTTTCAAGAGGCCCGTACGTATCTGAGGTGATCCGATAGAAACGCTACTGAGCTGACAATTAAAACCAATTCTCAATGCAGAGGTGGCGACGGACGGGCCCTGGAAGGCCACGGGCCCTGGTGCGACCGCACCCGCTGAACCTGCGGTAGTTACGCGCCTGGCCCGAATCACACACAAACTGCGCGTTCGCGGTGCGGGAGCGGGGCGGTCCGTAACGCCGGTCCGTGAGCGGTGCCTGTGGACTTGGGCATTCACACAAGAAATTGTCTCTGCGGTGATCTGCGCGAAGCGGCTGCCCGAGCTCTGCATTCAAAATCTATGGACACCATGCAAGTCCCGCTCTACCGCGCTGAAAACGCGGTAAAACGGAAAAAATAGAACTTGTTTCTATTTCAAAAAAGCAGCGCGGGAGCTGCGCGGTTCACCGCTCAGAAAACGGACAGGAGCCGAGCAGAACACGCGTGCAGTCTGAATGACCTAACCTGTTAACATGTATTCTAAATGAAATCGCCCCAAAACCGCGGCCGCACCGCTTACGTGCCACTCACACACAGGTTTGTGTGTGAATCGGCCGTTACACTAAAACAGGGGTTCCCAAACTTTACCATGCCAAGGCCCCCTACACCAGTACATTTTCAGCTGAGGCCCCCTGATATGTAACATGCGTTCATAGGCCCACACAGTTCAAAACTGCCCCTCGCGAAAGCCAGTGTACATTTGAATGAAACAGCAATTCTTTAACGGAGCTCCCATTTCGTCACACAGAATGCCAAAGAATCAGTCCTTCTTGGGTCGAGTTTTAAGTAAGTTAACCACCTGCACGGTCTCCTGCAGTAAAATACTAATATTCTTCAATCTCAAAACAAAGACATCTTTACACTAAAACACTGATATTCTTCAATCTCAAAACAAAGACATCTTTACACTAAAACACTGGTATTCCTCAATCTCAAAACAAAGTCTTCCATCTCAAAACAAGGGCCCAGTGCATCTTTACATTAAAGACTGATATGGGTCTAAATGATTCCTATTTCATACAGAATTTCTGCTCATCATAATAGAGGTCTTACCTCTCAGTCTGGTGCTTCAGAAAGGCAGACAGAGTTGTGTGTTTCTCTTAGAGTCTCAAACAGCCCAAACACACACACACACACTTGCGTGTGTCTTACACAAACTGGGTCATCATGACAGGAGATCAGGATCCCTGAGTGTGTGTGTGTGTGTGAGCGTGAACAGGAGAGCTCCTCTTCAGGGAGATGTGGAGGCCATTTTGTCTCCCAGTCCCAGTCCCTGGTGTGGAACGTCTGATCTGCTGACTTCACTTCCTCTCTCAGTAGTGCTGCAGTCCTGAGTGTTCTGGAGTCTCTGGATTTGTCCGGTTCTCTCAGTCCACACTGGTTCTAACACTGTTGTAGCAGTTCAGCTCAGATTTACTAAAGGGTTCTACGCTCCATCAGACGGTTTATCCCACAGAACCGAACATCAAGTGAGATGATAAGAGACGGACTCTGAGCAGAAAGGAAAGTTCAGCTCAGTGAGATTTATGGTGATTCTGTCTCTAATCATTAACCTGAACACCTGAACAAGTGCAGCACACAATCACTTCCCTCTACTACTGCTGATAGAGGACAAAGTTTGGTTTCCAAGTCTCACACCTTCACCCATTTAACACACCAGAGAGAGAAAACACACTGAGACAAGAGAATGTGTTTGTGTGTGTGTGTTCAGTGTTGGGTAAGTTACTTTAGAAATGTAATGCGTTACAGTTACAAGTTACCCCTCCGAAAATGTAATTGTAGTGTAACTATTTTGATTACTTTAATAAAGTAATGTAACTAAATACATTTGATTACTTTTTGATTACATTTCAAAAATTTTGAACAATTTATTAACAATTGTCAAGCAATTTTGAGTTTTTGAATCCTGGCAATGTTAACTGTCACATATTATTCAACACTGACACTGCCAAAATCCTTTCTGACTCCCACAGCAGTGTCAGAGTTCACGGCGAGAAAATAGCTAAAATACTTGGTGAACATCATTGACTAAGCAGGTGTTTGTTTGTCTGAGATTGCTTATGCAGTGTGCACCTGATCAAAAGAGCTCATTTTTATATCCAGCAATGGGCTACAGGCCTATGTTCCAGTTTCTGTCTGACAGTCAGGCCTCCTTGCTACGGCAACTTAGACCGCTGTAGATACAGTAACAAGTGAGAGGTGTTGCCAACATGATGGTAGAAACGATTGTATTAGAATAGTGTATTTTAGCTGTAGTAGTGACATTTGCTATAGTTGTAAATAGAGGATGTTGTACGTACTGTACATGAAGCGCACATAGCCAATGTTTCTGCAGATGATATTGGGATCATGTAACTGAAATTGTAATTCTGAATATTTCTTGAAGTAACTGTAATTCAATTACACATTTTTATTAAGTAACTGTAACTGATTACTGTTACTTTTATTTTGTAAATTAAATTACGTAATTTCGTTACATGTAATTCGTTACTCCCCAACACTGTGTGTGTGTGTGTGTGTGTGTGTGTGTGTGTGTGTGTGTGTGTAGACTATGTATGTATAGATGGTTGGATACCGACTCTGACCACAGCGGAAAGTTGAGCACATGAGGTTCATGGTCTTCTTTAAGAGTCAGTTTGTAAGACTTGTGTGGAGGAGTAGGAGAGGAGGAGTACTTGGAGAAGAAGGGGGAAAGGAGGAGAAGAGAAGGAGAGGAGGTGAGGGGAAAGGAGGAGGGAATGAGTACTTGCAGAAGAGAGGGGAGGAGGAGCAGAGGGGAGGCTAGGGGAAATGAAGAGAGGAGGAATGCTTACAGAGGAAGAGAAAAGGAGGAGAGGGGAAATGATGAGAGGAGGTGACAGTGAGGTTACAGTGCATTAATGGACTGCAGTAAAATAAAATCGTAACGCTGATGAGCATTCCACACTAAACATATGTTGCAGTGTTACAGGAATATAAAAAGTACAGAAAAAGTTTTCAGTGCATGATCCTAACCTAAATGTATAATGTCTATTAGGATGGCTGGACTACATATTTGACATGAAGACAGTTTCATATGTTTGCGATTCTATTGACACAATGATAATGTTGAATACATATTCATAAAATATATGAAGAATTATGAACATGAACTCATACTATGAATTCTTGAATCTATAATCATCATTCAAAACTTGAATCTATAATCATGTATTCATTTAGCCTGACATAGCCCATCCATACTGCTGTTCATCCATATTCATGGTATGGAGGTTCTTTAACCTGATGTAACGGAGGCCAGCTAGCGCGGCTAGCTCGGTGGTAGTGTGTAAATCCTCATCACCCAATTCCATGGGCGCTTCTAACACACTGAGTTAGAAGCTTGGGCTTTTAGCTCAGTTGGTTAGAGCGTTCCACTCCCACGCCGGGAGTTTGTAGCTTGCGGGGTGGCGGGTTCGAGACCCGCGTGCGGTGCGGACCGCCACCGGCTACACTGACACGATTATAGTGCAGGGGGGAGGGCATTCACTTCTGGGTTGAAACGATTGGACAGCTCGTCTAATCAGCTTAGTTTATCATCCGTTTGTCTCTCTACCGATGTGAACCCGCCCATGAAGACCATCCCCAGACCATGAATACAGATGAACAGTTGTATTATGGGCGGGCTATGTCGGGCTAGTATTCATTTGCGTTCAACTGTGTTGTAAAATTCCAGATGTAACACGACTCAGACAGCATTTTAGTTTGATATTGTTGCACCATGCAAAAATCATGATGGCTGTGTTTATGTGTTACTTGCAAGCAGGGCACCTGAGGAAGTGTGCTGTATGGCTTATGGATGTGCATTGATCTTCCTACATTTATAAAATGTCATTTGTGTTGGCAGACCTCCTAGGCAGAGGTAATAATAAAGATAAAGGAATTCTAACTTAGATGCTATAATCCAATCTAGGTCAGGAGAAATGTCTGTGCTCATTGCCTTGGAGCAAGTGTAGTTTATGCCTGTCATAAAGGCTCTGAACTCCTGCAAGAGTGCATAGTCATACAGATAACTACATACAGTACAGTACCTCCCACAAAGCTCTGGTTCACCTCTCAGTAAGATCATTATACAGATAACTACATACAGTACCTCCCACAAAGCTCTGGTTCACCTCTCAGTAAGATCATTATACAGATAACTACATACAGTACCTCCCACAAAGCTCTGGTTCACCTCTCAGTAAGATCATTATACAGATAACTACATACAGTACCTCCCACAAAGCTATGGTTCACCTCTCAGTAAGATCATTATACAGATAACTACATACAGTACCTCCCACAAAGCTATGGTTCACCTCTCAGTAAGATCATTATACAGATAACTACATACAGTACCTCCTCACACAAAGCTCCTAGTTTCACCTCTCAGTGAGATAATAATATGGATAATAACTACATACAGTACCTCCCACAAAGCTCATGTTTCATCTCTCAGCAAGATTTGGGGTTAAAGTCGAATAATCAAACGTACAGTAGCTGTGTTTTATAGTAGGCTAGGTTACACCAAAAGGCCAATGACCCAGACAGCCAGTGACCCAAAGGCTGTCCCCTTGCTAGCTGAACTTGTGACAGGAATGATTGTGAAGTACAGTACTACAGTATATATTATAAAGAGTATGTCACTCTCAATAAATAGGGTGGGAGGATCCTAATACTACAATCTTCACAATCAATCCTTTGATATACTCTAAAAAAAAAAAAAAAAACTATCCTGAAAATACATGTTGCAACCCCGACAAATGGTTTTATTTTAGAGGGATTTAGAGGGACTAGAAAGGTAAATTGTGCAGCAATAACCAGGATACACATTCATGACACAAGTCCAACTTTATTGCTTGACCAAGTATATACACAACACAAGCTGCTTCTACTCTAATTCTTTTTCTATCTCCAGTTCGAACTCTTGGGGGAAATTTTCATATAATGAGTGGCTAACATTATTCCTTACATAGACTAATGAATCAGTACTAATGACTAATGTATCAGAATATTGTGCAAAAGGCATTAAATATCACAGGACCAGTGGGGTAACAATGATAAGGTAATACATACAGTACACAGTACGGGAGACAGCAGGTCTATGTGGTGGAAATCATGTGCAAAATGGCAATCAGTAGTAATAAATAAATGTTCACGCAAACCTTCATGCATTATGGGGCCGTTGTGGCTCAGTTGGCGAATAAATCCGGGGCCTGAGGTCATTTCCTGAGCTATTCCCACCTCTGTCTCCTGCTCATTTCCCGTCTCTCCACAATGTTCTGCTACAATACAGGTGAAATCCCCCCAAATATCTTTAAAACAAACAAACAAGCAAAAAACAAACAATTAAAAAAAACGTAGTGCAACATAAGGCATTTACAGTAATCTAACCAGTGGATACAGGCCTCCAGAGAAACATTTAGAAAAGCTTGATGGTGTTTGGAGGCCAATAGCCTGCAGGTCAGCACTGAGGGCTCAGAGGAGCATTCTGCCTTACTAGATACAAGGCCATTAGTGTTACAGGCACTCATGCAGGACAAGAAAAGACAAACTACACTGTGTAAACCTCAGATAAAAGCACATACAGTAAATGCATCTAACATACAGATGTTCTGATTGGCTGACAGGGTGTCCATTACTCCTTGATAACGGGACACTTGTGATGTTTTGATAACAAGGTTTAATCATCGTTCTGTATCAATGCTCTTTAGAATGATAATTACTAACATTAACACAGCCTTATGGATCTATTTTCACATGAAAACTCATCAACCAAACAGGTGGAAAATTCAACCAAACAACAACCCGAATATGGTAACTTCTTTTAAAACGGAATTGTATTCTTCTTTTATGTTTTAAACACTTCTTTGTTGAGTTGCCACCGGGAGATAAGCGGGATAACGGCCTTTGAGGTGTCCTGATATAAGAGAATAATGCACTCCACCTTACAGCATCATACAGTACCCCCTTACAGCATCAACATTCAAACTTTGTCCCCATTACAGCATTGTACAGTACATACCATTCTTTACCCCATTACATCATACAGTACAGTACCATACTTATCCCCATTAAAGCATCAGGCAGCACAGTACTATTCTTATCCCCATTACATCATACAGTATCATTCTTTGCCCCATTAAAGCATCATACAGCACAGTACCATACTTGCCTTTACAGCTTATCAGTCCATCTCAGCATCCTTAACTGAGCCCAACCCATGTTGGTTGCTGACCCTCCAAACCACTTTCTTAATGGGCCTACCTTATACAAAAATAATCCCAAAACACTTAACTCATTGACTTGCCAATGACGCCTTTAGACGTCAACTGAAATACTACCGTTCACTGCCAATGACGTCTTTAGACGTCAACTGCGTTTTTTAATGCGGCGGCGGCTTGCAGAAAGACCTAGGGAACCTTGTCTGTAAATATCAGAATTCTCCGTCTGAAGAAATTGTTTGTTCCAAATTGATCCTGAGGGCGGCAGTGTGTCACTTTGGATGTGAGATGAGCGATAGGTGATTCATAGGTGTGGCCAGGGGAGAAGTAGAGAAAGCTAATGACATGGCCAAACATGCTGTTAGCAAAGTGCAGACGTAAAATCGGAGAAATCTCTAGGCAGTTCACACTCGATCAGAGTATGTGTCACTGCCATAGTAGTTCGAGTAGTGTTCCGATCGTGGGAGATGAAGGAGATCAACCTTGGGCAAACGGAAATAGCAGTTGTGACTTGTTTCAGTGCCCAACGAGCTCACAGTTCCGGGTCAGGTAAGAATTTGCGAGTCGGGTGTTGATCACAGAGTTATCGCTGTCACAGCCTGTAATAGCGTATATTTACTCTGTTACAACAATGTCTATTTTATTACCAAAAGCCCCTGTTACTGTTGTTTTTGTGGTCTTATCAAAGGAAGACATTTTCCCGATGTTTGACGTGCTAACAGAGAAAATAATACGCGCATCCAAGACACTAACGTTGTCAAACAAAACGCGACTTTTCCTTCTTTGGTGAACAACGTGCATTTGGAGAAAGTAGCTATGTTCGCCTGGATTCAAGCAATGGAAAGGGTAGAAACGAATTCTTGCGCTGGTGAAAGAAGAGAGTCTGCTCTTTCTTGTGGTAGTTTCATTGTTTATGTAGTCGTAACACATAATATTCTGTGGCCTTAAAACACAAAGTTCCCCAAAACTCTCTTGGCAGTATGGAACCTCTATTCTGAAAACGGCTGGCAGTCAATGAGTTAAATAGACGACCATTTTCACCACGACTCTTGGTCGCCCTGGTTAACGGAAGACGGCTTGGCCTCACATAAGGAGAACAGTGGATGGAATGTATTAGTATTTATGCTTTAGCTAAAACCCAACTGGACGTGATTGCATTGCCACAACGTCCTAATACCCTATCAGAACAGCATACATACAGGGCGTCTCTTTCTCAAACTCCTCTTTCAGTCCATCAGTCTTTCAGTCCATCTCTCTCTATCTCTGCCTCCCTCCCTCTCTTCTCTCTCTTCCTCCCAGTCTCGTCTCCTCCAACTCTCTCTCTCTTCTCCTCATCACTTTGATTCTCTATCTTTCTCTCTCCAGCTCTGTTATTCTTTCCTTTCTCACCCTCTATCTTTCTCTCTCCAGCTCTGTTATTCTTTCCTTTCTCACCCTCTAAAATAGATAGAATGAGAAGTGCACTTTGTACATTTCTAAACGCATTGTACCACATAATATTGCACTAAGAGCCAAGGCAACAGTCATTCTTTGAACAGAAATACTCATACCACAGTCTCCTGCATATAGCTGTCAAATATAGTAAGGAGTTTAGCATCATTTCCCAGCACTCTTCAGCAGTTCTAGATCTCGTTCATGTCTCAGTCTCATACTTCCCATCTCTCTCTGTGTCTCATACACTGCCTGATCCCTTTTCTCAATCTCTCTCTCTTTCTCCAGCAGAATGTTTTTCAATTCTTTTATCTCTCTGTCCTTCTCTTGTCGCTCTTGTAGGCTAAGCATCCCTTCCTTCATCTGTCTCATTTCCTCAATCTCTCTTTCTTTTTCCTCCAGTGCACTTTTTATTTCTTTTATCGCTCCGTCCTTCTCCTGTTGCTCTTGACTACCGATCCCTTCCCCAGTACTCTCCTCTCTATCTCCTTTGCCCTGCTGTCTGAGCTCAGTAATGGTCCTCTCTTTCTCTTTTAAGTCCTGAAGAATATTCTCTATCTCTCTGTTCTTCTCCTGCATCTGTTTGTTTACTTCTCCCTCCATCTTCACTTTAAACATGCTGATGTTTCTCTGTAGTTCAGGCAGGATGATCTTCATGAGGTTTCTCTCTGCTTCAGCCCTGGCCTCTCTCTCATAGCTCTCTCTCATCTCCTCTATCTCCTCTCTGTGTCTCTCCTCCATCTCTCTCTTCTCTTTCTCAAAATCCTCTTTCAATCTCTTTTTCCCTCTGTCTGCCTTGTTCATTTTCTTCTTCTCCTCTTCCAGTTGTCTCTCCAACTCTCTTCTCTTTTCTTTGTTCTTTTCTTTCTGCAGCTTTCTCTCAAGCTTTTCTATTTCCCTCTCGAGGGCACAGATAGTATCATCTTTCTCTTTCATTTCCTTTTGCATTTTGCTTAAAGATCTTGTCAGTTCTTTATCATGTTCTCTCCTCAGTTCTGTTTCTTTCCTCTCCATTCTCTCCCTCCATTCCTTCTCCAACCTTCTCTGTATCCTTTGGCGATGATTCTCTGCCTCCTGGTAGGTCTCACTGCTGTAGAATCTCTCTCCGTTTCCTGACTCCATCTCTTCTATCTTCTCTAGCAGCTGTGTGATCTGAGTGTCATCAGGTCTGTCCTTAACGTTGAGAAGGTGACACCTGTTCCCACATTTCTCTACCAGCTGCTGGAGCTCCTGGCTCCCTGTCTGGAGCAACTCCTCCACACTCCTCTCTCTCAGCCCCTCAGCATGGGTGAAGAGGATCAGTGTGTGTCTCCAACAGCCCTCCCCAAAAATATCCTCCATTTTCTCCAGCATCCTCCTCTCCTCCCCTTCAGACGGCTCCACTGGAATCAGCAGGAGGAAGGCGTGAGGTCCTGGGGCAGACAGACGGACACAAAGCCCCATGTTCTGTCTCATGTCCTTCTCAGAGAGTCCACTGCAGAACAAGTCTGGAGTTTCCACCAGGGTCACCCATCTCCCAGCCACCTCCTCCTGTCTGCTCTCACTGTGCTGGGTCTCTGTGGATGTGTGTGTGAGTGTGTGTGTGCCCAGGATGGTGTTTCCTGCTGCCCTCTTCTCAGCTGCACTCCCCCCAGCAGCACCAGCCTCAGCTCAGACACAGCAGGAGACATTTCGCCAACTGCAAACACACAAAAAACAATAATAATGACAATAATAATGGGATACTAAGAGTACTGATGACATAATTAGAATGCATGAGAACAGATTTAGATTTGTTTATATTCTCCATTTGATGACTGATGACTGCACTAGATGACTGTACTAATGATTGAAACAAAAAAGGTAATTTAGAACTTCTGAAAGTTGCACAAAGATAGCATTTTTAGAGGTTTGTATTATGCAAGGCTCTGTTTTCCTCTGTCTGACACACACGCCTTTGCATTCAGAGTTTTGTTGAATAAAACAAGACAAAGAAACAAACCTAATGAATTAATAGAAAATACTTAAAGGAGAGTACCGGAGTGAATTCAAGCATAGCCCTGTTGAAAGAGCTTGCTAAATGCGCTAGCGAGTGGAACAAAATAATTTGGTACAGCACAGACCGAACGCGAATGCAGAAGCGAACAGGCACTTTACACTGAATCAATGGGACCTGACTGTTGGAAACCGAAAGTAAGATCTGAGGTTACAATGACTTGTTCGAAAATCTTTCATTTCATGCGAAATATATTGCTGTTAGAAGGCTCGTGCAGCAGGACCAGGAACGGTTTCTGGCATGGGCGATATGGGCAGTCGCCCAGGGCAGCATCGTCGGGAGGGCGGCATCACGGGCACTCCGAAGTTTTTTTTTATTATTATTATTGCGCACGCGAGCGCTGAAAATTACAATCGCGGGTGATCCGGTTTTGCTTCATTGTCTTTCGGAAGCTTTGGTACGGGTATATTTGCGCCTACAATAGAAGTATCTGGTATCAAATTAAAGTAGACATCCAGACGCATGCATTGGTACCACTTGTAATGTACTTGCTTGAGAATGAGGGCGCTCAATTTCAGTTTAAAGATCGCCCCCCCATTTTGAAATATCTTTATCTGGCTTGGCTGCTGGAGTTCCCTCTAATAACCAAGAGCTCAAAAAATAAAACTAAAACAAAACCATCACTACACATTATGATATAGACCTATAATTTGAACAGAAGAGTTTTCTATCACCTATTTGCAGAAAATGAACACCCCAAATCCCTTAAGGTTTGCCTGCTTTCAGACTTCAGTGCTGAAGTCTCACACACAAGAAAGGGGAGGGGTTTGGGGTTCAGATCTTTTCCTTTGCGGTAGAAGCTAGACATGCATATAGTAGAGTACCTAATAACTACCATAAGTACCATAAGAGTTTTGCAAAAAATAGAAAAAAATGGAAATTGGCAGCAATGGCTATATAATTTTGTTTTGTTATTTTCATCCTCTTGCTCTAGGCCATGATAATATGATGAGGTGTGCTGCGTCATTTTCATAATATTTCATAATAACAATAATAATTATTATGAGGTGTGATGAGGTGTTCGCCCAGGCCAGATGAGGTGTTCGCCCAGGGCACCAAAGAGGGTAGGACCTCCCCTGAGCAGGACTATGCTTAAACTTACTCCGGTATATTGCTTTAAAAATGATAAAAAAAATAAAAAAAAAGAATTAAATTTTATAATAAAGAACTGACAAAAGTGTTTTTTTCTTGGTGTTTTCTTGGTGTTTTCCAGATATTCAAATCTGGTCAAAATGTAATGCCTGTAATGCAATGAGAAATGCAAATACTGAAAATAAGATGTTGATGCCGTAATTCCTACTTTCACTGCTGCAAATAAGTAAGATGTTGATGCAGTGAATGCCTACTTTCACCGCTGTAAATGAATAGCCTTGGCACTTGAAAAGTATTTCATAAAAAGAAAAGACTTACGATGTGGATTAGTGAGTTCCTTGCTGTCTCGTTTCCTACCATGGGGAGGACCTGGAAGTCCGACACAAATATGACAAATACACTGGCTTTTGTTTGTTTGTTTTACCCAACACGTAATAAGTACATTAATTTATAAATTAATCATTCCCCATTTTATTTTTTATTTTTTTTTGAATACACCACAAAGTTGTCCTTAGTTTGTCTGCTGTCTCGAAATGATTGGACTGGCTATGAATTATTCTTTGAGAAATAATTACAAAAATGCTCCAACATGGTTTCCATGGCTATAGTGTATGTTTTACAGGCTGTATTTACTTACTTGAGCATACAGCCCACAGAGTTTGGCTCTCCTGCCACGTGAAGGACCTGAGGCCTGAGCAGGGGTGTCGTAGTGGGGGGAAAAGGGGGACTGAGTTACCAGGGCCCCAAGAGGGAGCTAGGAGGGCCCTTGAGGAGTCATTTGTATACCATGCGGTAATTGTGCACAGGGCCCAGGCCCTGAGCAGTAGTTTTCTAGCCTGCGGTGTGGAGGACCTGAGCCTAGGAGGCCTGAGTAGTTTACTAGCCTGCTTCCAAACGTGACAACAGAGCAGAGCTGCTTACTGTTCTCATAGTTGAGGTCAAGTGTGCGAATGTATTTTGACTTATTTGCCACTAGCACCTTTTAAACAAGTGCACTTTTCCTCTAATTGTGCTTCGCCAGTCAAGGGGCAGATGTGTAGTATAGTGTGGAGAAATATTCAGCAGCAATTGACTCAACTCCCAGTTTGGTTTCAACTATATCTTATTTAGACATTTCCCCGCCCTGTCCATTTCCCCTAAAATCAGCAATTTAACCAGCTCAAACTTTGAATAATCAAATCAATAGGAATAATCAAATTAATATATGTTCCTCATCATTTCAGCTCCCCCGCAATACAATCTCCTAAAGAGCAGGTACGCCACATTAGAGTATATACATTATATTCTATTGTTTCATCTCATACTATACTTACGGTCTCCATATATCTCCCTCTCCTCCAGCTGTCTCTGTCTCTCCTCCAGGTCTTTCTCATGTTGCTTCAGTTCCTTCTCCAGAGTCTCCAGCTGTCTTCTCCTGCTCTCCACCTCTCTAGTCCTCCTCTCCAGATCACCTTCTCTCTGCTGCAGGAGATTCTGATGTGTCCCCTTGTCCTCCTCCTCCTCCTCCTTGGCTCTGTCTTTCTCTCTGAGCTCTTCTTCTTTCTCCACTAGTATCCTCCTCTTCTCCTCCAGCTGGTTAGTTTTCTCCCTTAACTCCTCAGCTGCCCTTTGCCATGCCCAGTGAGCTGGGGGAAATTAAAGCATGTTGGAGGTTCAAGATTATGTTCAGTGCTGTGTTGTACTTAATGAGAACTAATCATTTCATTTCAATGTGAGTACTGCGGCCATCATGTCTCCCACATACATAACACTCACTCAGAGCCTGGGCTGATTTCTCCATTCTCCTCCTCTGTTGGGCGGTTATCTCCCTCCCTGGAACACCAGAGCAGAGGTGAGGAGTTACACACACACACACACACACACACACACACACACACACACACACACACACACACACACACACACACTCACTCAGTCCTAAACACATCAACTCTAAAAGCACATTACCTTACCCAGCCTGATGATGGGGTCCTATCACACACACACACACACACACACACACACACACACACACACACACACACACACATCAACTCTTCTCTCATACTTACCAGCCGTCCAATCTAAAGGAACCAGAAAAAGAAATGAAATCAGCGATGAGGAGCGATAATCCCCTGTACATCCAATCTGAACAACAAACAATGTTAAGGTCACACCAATTTGATAAGTTGGTTCTCAGAAACGCCGCTTAAAAATGTAAAATGAAATAAAAATAAAATCGAATTCGAACTCCCACAAACATAAAAAAAACACAGTGGCTATAATACTGAAGACTACATGTACACTACATTTATTTCACTCGCTCGCTCGAACCAACTACCTAAATTGGTGTGGCCTAAGTTCACCCGACGGCTCTCTACACACACAGAATGTTGTGATAGGTCTCCCACCACCAACTAAAGGGTTCGGGCACTGATATTCCATAAGTCTCATCGCTAGATGTACTGGCAGAGACAATCCAGTCTGCTATTCATGAATGAAAGCACTTCTTTATTGATGGCATGTACAGTACATGCATTTACATAGCATTTATTGAAGCAAAGATGACACAACAATATAGAATCTGTTCATCATTAGCCAAATTCTCTCTCCCAAGGGGAAAGAGTGGGAGCACCAGGGGACGAGTTTAAAAAGAGAAATGAAATTAGACCTTGCAGACCTTGGGGGGAATAGTTAGGATGATTGTAAGG
>JAODXP020000105.1:447595-469413 GCA_027497455.2 Sardinella longiceps
TCCAGCTGTGTGTTTCTCACTGCTAGTTGTCTGTCTCTCTCCTCCAGCTGTCTGTCTCTCTCCTCCAGCTGTCTGTCTCTCTCTTCCAGCCGTATATCACGCTCACTCAGCTGTCTGTCTCTCTGCTCCAGCTGTCTCTCTTGTTCCTGTAGTTGGGTTCTCAAGTCCTGCAGTTTCTTTTCCAACTGCATCACCCTCGGCTCCATCAGGGTAGGAGACACTTGGGGACTTTCTCCACCCACTGCAAACACACACACACACACACACACACACACACACACACACACACACACACACACACACACACACACACACACAAACAAACACACACACACACACATGTGCCATTAGGAAGTCTGAGGACTGTGCAGTCCTCCATTGTTGATTTAAAGAATTTTGTATGACTTTTAGATTAAACCATACAAAAAGGACCCAGAAACAGTGACAGAATGTATTGGTGCATAAGATCATGAATTTCTCCACCCCTGCTTTTATTTTTTAAGCCACTTCCTCCAGGGTTTAGTCTGGCTTTGAAGTCTAAGTGTTAATCCTCACGCCTCAGGGCTAGACTGTGACATGCTGCCTCGCTGACTTCACCATCTATGAAGTTACCTACTGTAGAAGGTATCAAGGCAGCAGTTTTGAACGACCAAGCAAGGCAGCAATTTAGAACACCATCTTCTCTTTATTTATAATTGTCTAAGCACCGTTTCCAAGATATCGAATACATCTATGCTTCCTTCAAAATTGAGCAAAACGAAGGTACCTTCAACCTTCGAAGGTAGGATTTTATGCATTTATTCGTTTCAGACATGCCTTGATGCCTCGCTGCCACCAAATGCTTCCTTCAAAGGCAGCATATTTCTCATTTTGGACACAGCCCAATACTCCAACTACTCATACTATGTCCATAACAACAATTATGGCAATTATGGTTGGAAGCATTAAATGAGGACTTACTTGTTGGTGGGTTATCCAGGACCATACTCCATCTTCTCCTAATGGGAGGACGATCTGGACCTGTGAAACCAACACACACACACAGACACAGACACACACACAGACACACACACAGACACACACACACACACACACAGGATGAGAATCCCTTTGAGTTTATGCAGTAAAGAGCTAGAGGAGCATTTGATGTTATGAATGAGAAACACTGATACTCCTCTTCCACCAATGCAGTTAAAGTACTGTTTCAGGGCCAGTACCTCATCTCAAACCAGTTCTTAGCTTTACCACACTAATGCATGTGGATCTGCTCTGGAAAACAGATTCCAACTCCAACAGGCCACCAACTAAAAGCTGGTCCAGAAACAAGAACCTTCATGTCAGGTGCAGTTAGCTTAGCTTGCTAACATTTTAAAATGTGGTAGATGGTTTGTGGACACCTATTAGTAGTCCATTGTGACACTGCTAGCGCTACAGAAGCTTGTGAAGTAAATTGAATTAAAACGTAGGCCTTCTCTAGTTCTCAGCCTGTGGAGAAACAAAGAGATTCTTGTCTAATTGGCAGGAAGCCCCAACACCAAACTGGCAGAAGCAGCAGCCCAGAAACAGCACCTGACTCAAGGAGGAGGAAAAGGGGTATGAGTGATTATGATACTGAGGGCCAGATGAACACTAATTACCAGGTTTTCCTTTTTCCTCTCTGTCTCTCTCCTCCAGCTGTTTGATCAGCTCCTGGCCCCTCTGTCTCTCCTCTCTCAACTGGAAAATCTCCAACGTCATTCTCTCTATCTCTCTGTTCTTCTCATTCATCTCTCTCTTGAACTCTCCCTCCATCTTCTCCTTGGTGATGCTGATGTTTCTCTGTAGTTCAGGCAGGATGATCTTCATGAGGTTTCTCTCTGCTTCAGCCCTGGCCTCTCTCTCATAGCTCTCTCTCATCTCCTCCATTTCCTCTATGTGTCTCTCCTCCATCTCTCTCTTCTCTCTCTCTCTCTTTTCTCTCAATCTGCTCAGTTTTTTCTGTAACTCCTCTCTCTGTGCTATCTCTCTCTGTAACTCTCTCTCCATCTCTCTCCTCTTCTCCTCATCCTTCTCTTCTTCCATCTTTTGCTCCAGTTCTGTTGTTTTCTCTTTCAACTCTCTAATTTCTCCTTCATGGAGTTGAATCTCTCCCTCCATCTTCTTAAGAGAATCTTCCATATTTTTATCAAGTTCCTCTCTTCGCTCTTTTTCTTCCCTCATTTTCCTCTCCTCCATCTCTCGTTCTCTCTGCATCCTTCTCTCTATCTCTCTGATCTGTCTCTCTGCCTCCTGGTAGGTCTCACTGCTGTAGAATCTCTCTCTGTTTCCTGACTCCATCTCTTCTATCTTCTCTAGCAGCTGTGTGATCTGAGTGTCATCAGGTCTGTCCTTAACGTTGAGAAGGTGACACCTGTTCCCACATTTCTCTAGCAGCTGCTGGAGCTCCTGGCTCCCTGTCTGGAGCAACTCCTCCACACTCTTCTCTCTCAGCCCCTCAGCATGGGTGAAGAGGATCAGTGTGTGTCTCCAACAGCCCTCCCCAAAAATATCCTCCATTTTCTCCAGCATCCTCCTCTCCTCCCCTTCAGACGGCTCCACTGGAATCAGCAGGAGGAAGGCGTGAGGTCCTGGGGCAGACAGACGGACACAAAGCCCCACGTCCTGTCTCATGTCCTTCTCAGAGAGTCCACTGCAGAACCAGTCTGGAGTTTCCACCAGAGTCACCCGTCTCCCAGCCACCTCCCCATGTCTGCTCTCACTGTTCTGGGTCTCTGTGGATGTGTGTGTGAGTGTGTGTGTGCCCAGGATGGTGTTTCCTGCTGCCCTCTTCCCAGCTGCACTCCCCCCCAGCAGCACCAGCCTCAGCTCAGACACAGCAGGAGACACTGGAGGGGATGGACCAGGACTCTCTCCACTCACTGCAAACACATACAAGCGCATCAGTTACTACAGAGCATCAACAAACGCAACATCAAGTAAACTCCCTATGTACTAACAACAACCAAAGAATAATAAGCAAACACAGCAAGCAAACTTGTATTTGGATCCCATACAGTCAGATGTCCTGGATCTAACTGCATCGCACTTAGAACTTTATACTACATCGGCCCAGGTTTGAAAGGTGATGTAGTAATACTGGTTTGTTACTCCAGATGAATTAGGAGTAGCCAGTGGGACATTAGGACCCAGAGGTGATCACTGAGGACCTGACACAGCCCTCACACTGATGGCCTATAGTGGCAGCTAACTAGACATGACATCCCTCACATCGTGACATAAGGCTACACTGGATGTGTTAAGTTAAGTCTTCAGTCAAGTTCCATCAAAAATACATTGAAATGAATGGTGAATAGAATTTAGAATGTTGACCGTCATGCCGCATCTGGAATAGCCACCTCCATTTTTTTTATAATGGAAGCTAATTGCTACGGCAGATAAGTCCTTGACTTAACGCATCCAATGTAGCCTCCCTATCATAGTGGACTAGTCCATGTTTTAAATAGACCAGGGGGTCATGAATGGAGCAGAGAACACTGATGAGTTATAGTGGACTAGTCCATGTTTTAACTAGACCAGGGGGGTCATGAATAGAGCATAGGCCAATCATGACTTACTTTCTGGAGGTTCCTCTTTACTCCATCTTCTCCTGATGGGAGGAGGATCTGGATCTGGGAGCCCAACACAAACACACACTGGATCAGTAGCCTGTTTAACTGCAGCAATAAAATTATCTAGATTCACATACTGTAAATTGGTAGCCTGTAGTGATGCAGGAAGTCAGTCCAGTGACCAGCATGGATAAACTCGCGAGTCGGGCGGATTTAGGAGTAGAACTTTTTAAAAGTATTGCAAGTGAGTCGTGGTCGGGTCTAAATGTGAAAACGCACTTACCAACTTTCATATGTATTGAGTAGATTTTGATAAAGTAGGCTAATCTATGACATTTTGCATAGTGGAATCTGTAAATCTGTAAATGTAAATCAAATGTAACATACAAGGCTGTTGACGTGACTGCCATTTCAAATGCAGGGATCACTCATTGCGCACAGCTTCCATTCAGCATTAGCTGAGCATATAATTATAAAATATTTTCAGAAATATTACAACCTAACCTAAGAGTCCAGCTCACATTTTACTCACTATTATCCTATATCTAAAGGGAGTTTTAAATTATAACATGTATTTTTATAAAGGTGTCCATCATCATCACGATTTCCCTCTCCTTGCAATGCTGGCAAGAGCAGTGCAATGCGTTCCTGCAACCAGCACATCAAGCGAATGCGCGTTCAGTTCAGCAGGTCTCTGGCATGGACGGCACATAGGAGATGATGGATCCCATCATGGGCACTCCGAAGTTTTTTGGTTATTATTATTTATTACGGACGCGAGCGCCGAAAAACAAAATCGCGGGTGACACAGATTTGCTTCATTGTCTTTCGGAGGCTTTAGTATGGGTATATCTGCGCCTATAATGGAGGTATTTGGTATCAAATTAAAGTAGTTAACCAGAGGCATGCATTGGTCCCACTTGTAATGTACTTGCTTGAGAATAAAGGGGTTCAATTTCAGTGTAAAGATCGACCCCATTTTGTTAAGGGGAAATATCTTTATCTGGTGTTATAAACTTGCTGGAATTCCATACAATGCTCTGCTCAGCAGGCAGTTAAAGAGACAATAAACGAAGTTGATAGAAGTTCATTTAAATTTGATGGAGCTCTCAAAGATCTGATGTTAAGTTCGTTACATTTGTTAGATCTGAGTGTTCACGTTTACAGAGCCAGTGTGTTTCTGCATAAGCGCTTGTTTGTGTCTGTACGCAAGAAGGTGTCTTCCGTGCAATTTTGCACAATCCTCCAATAAGGAACGACATTTAAAAGACACCGTAGTGTGTTTGGGGGTGTGTGTTTGTGGGCGTGTGTGTGTGTGTGTGTGTGTGTGTGTGTGTGTGTGTGTGTGTGTGTGTGTGTGTGTGTGTGTGTGTGTGTGTGCATGTGTGCACGTGTCTGTCTGTCTGGGGTGAACTCCTGGGTTGGGTAATGGAAATTATTCTGTACACCATGGACTTGAGATTGTTTGATGAGGGGAGCAAAAGGTGTTAAGAAGGGAGAGAGACACAATGGAGCGTGGTTCCGGGGAAGCGGTGCGATCTTGCTGCAGACGCTGTCTATAGCACTCACACCAAGGGGGTGGGTGCCGCTCGCAAGCTGTGTAGGGCTGCCGGCGGTGAAGATAGCCAGTGGGCTGAAGGGACAGGTTCCTGTGTTAGGTAGGGGTGTTCCCAGGTAGGCAACCTCCATTAGGTAAGTCCGGGACATAGGAGTGCGACACCCGCTTGCCAGGCGAAGGTTCTCCACATACGCTACTAGTGGAGGCCTCCCAGCGCTGGACTGGCGTTTTGTGCGTGACCCCTCCTGTGTCCATCAGCGCCCAGCTCAGACCCCGGGGGGAGGGTCTTAACCTCGGGGAAAGCTAAGTTTTAATGAGTCTCTTCTGTTGTTGATTTGTCTGTGTGTGTTTTAACTAATCGGCGTATCCTGTGGGCTCGGGGGTGGGGGACTTATTTAAAGAGACTGGCTCTTCTCGTGTATTAGCCTACTTGCTTGGGGCGCCCAAAGTGTGTAGGTGTAACACTAAACGTACAGTGCCGTACTGTGTGTGCAGTGCCTTGGATATTTCTAGTGTGACATGAACTTGATTTTGCTGTGCAGTGAGGTGTCGAACGAGTGGGTTAACGTGTGGAAGTGGTATGCTCTACGCCGCTGGTAGGGAATTCGAGGGAGTTTTATCAGTGTTCTTCATTTAAGCCAGTCCTGACCTGATGGGTGGGACCTGATGGGTGGCTGTATAGATTGTGATCAATAAGTAAAAGTGTATATTTGTAACTTTAGCAAGGTTGTGTGGTTTTTCTCTCTGCTCTCCAACTTTAGTCAAACTCTCCAACTAGGTTTATTACACTGGTGCGCAAGCGGTGCGAGATTATTGTTTTGTTTTTTGTAGACCTGGGTTGTGTAGTGATAAGAAATGGAGACAGAGGGGAATCTGCAACCTAGCGTTAGCGTTGATGTTAATGATGGGATGGGTAGAGAGCGCCCTTCTAATTCCACCACAGCACGAAAACCCTGGCGTGCGTGGTCAATCGAGCTACTCTCCCTGCTCGTCAGTCCCAGATGCCGGAGGCGTTCACTGGCGGCTGGGCCGTAGAGTGGTCTGACTGGTCGGAACAATTTGATCTGGCGGCTGAGGGTTAATAGTTGGGATGACACTCTAAAGACTAAGTTTGTGTCACTTTATTATTATCAGGCAGTGCTAGAGATGTTTATAGTGGGCTCTCAACAGAGGCGAAGAGCGATTACAAATTGTTAAAGTCGGCTATAGCAAGATGTTTTGCTATGGCCCGATGCTTTGTACACGACAGCATGGCTGGAGTAAGGGCTACATTTCCCTCCGCCGATCGGATGCATAATGAGACAGCACGGGAGTTTGGTAATGCTTCAAGGAGACTCGCTACTGAGCGTATCTCTGCGGCTGATAATTGCACTGCGTGACATGCTGGCTGAGAGATCAGTTTTATTACGCACTTTGCAGCCCGGTGATTTCCGTGTTCATTTGCGCACTGCAAAACCCACGTGAAGCATTAGAGGATGCCATTGAGTCCTCGCTTCTGAGATGGAGCTGCTTACTAGAAACGTCTGTGGGCAGACTGCAGTGACACCTGAGGGCTAAAGTAAGGGGGTTGGTAGAAAGTAAACACAAAAGTGATGAACAGATAGGAGGTGCTATTGGGAGTTGTAGAAAGAATTGAGGCAAGAAGTAAAATCTCTCCGAGACTACTGTGTCCTGGCATTCAAGCAGATATGAAAAAGCAAAACCCCATTAGGCCCCCAGTTGAGGTGTTCCAGCAGGAACGTGTCGGCTGCTCAGGAGGCGCGTCAAAGAGCCGACTCAGGGCTCTTTAGAAAGCCGTAGCTCTGAGGCACAGAGTGGTGGAGTGCTGGGAGTGCGGTTGCAGTAGACACATGCGGCGGGGACCGCTCCCTTCTCTGCCGGGAAACTCTCGGGGGCAGGTTACCGTGGGCCCACTGCCTGCCCCCAGCGTATTGGTGCATATGTGGCCTCTGCAAGCAACTATGAGCGGTTCTGGGTACATCGCAGCTTCGAGGCGATGCGTCAGACTGCGTTTTTGTTGGCAGATAGTGGGGGCAACTCTATCACGAGGATTCCAAAGCAGCTCTGGCCCGATGTGCTACAAACGGGGGGTGGAGCTGGCATGGGCATTCTGGGGATGTTTCGGCAGCAAATCGTGGGGCAGAAATGGGCCATCCTAGGAAAGTGGCAAACAGTGTGTCAATTTGAGTCACTAGCATTAGTGGCGGAATTTTTGGTAGCTGATCGTGCCATCACAGAGTGTCCTTTTAGGCTTTGACTTTCTAAGCAAATATGGAGTTGTGTTGGACTTTGGTAAAAACGAGAGTCGTATAATGGGTAAACTTTTTCCCCGTATAATGGGCCAGCTTTTTCCCTTATTGTGCCAGCAGATATGGATAAGCCCCGTGTCGTCATGGTTCACTGAAGACACCGTCATTCCCCCCGTAGTGAGGCAATAATTTCGGGTAAGGTGGAAAAAGCACTGGGTCCTTGTTTGGAGAGGCATGTTTGAACCGTTAGACTCAGCTTCTAGTCAATGTGACATTATGATAGCTCGGGTAGGTTTGTAAAGTGCACCAAGGGCGTCCTGCCAGTTAGAGTTATTAATGTGACAGAGGAGGCCCTTGCTTTCTTGAAGGGGGGATGAAGATGGGGACATTACATACTGATGTTGAGAGTGAGGCTGTGGCCGCGGGAACATTTGATTGGGCCAGATGGAGTCGGCTCCCAGGCGCCACGGAGCGGCTGAGAGTCTCATGACACATTTTTGGATTGCATCAGAGGGGTTTTGCTCCAGCTGACCTCGCTGACATTTACACACTGCTCCAAAAGAATGTGTCAGTGTTTAGCACTCGGGGAGGGTGATTTGGGGAGAGCCCACCTTACGTTGCACAAGATAGATACTGGTGACTTCGCGTTGCACGAACGGTCTACTGGCGATGCTCAGCCTATCAAGTTACCCCCACGTCGTGTCCCCATTCATTTACAGCAGGAAGTGTCAGATCATTTGAAACAAATGCTGGCTACTAACATCATTCAGCCTTCCCACAGTCCTACGGGCGGCGCCGAGTTGTCCTGGTACGTAGGCCGGGATGGGGGGCTTCGCTTTTGCGTTGATTACCGCAAATTAGAAATGATGTCACTCGTCAATGGGGCAGCATATCCTTTACCCCCGAATTGATGATGCTTTGGACAGCCTTAGTAAAGCTTGCTGGTTCTCTACATTAGATCTAGCCAGCGGGTACTGGCAAGTGGGGCTAGACCCAGGCAGGAGCTAAGCATAAGACTGCTTTTATTACTCGCCAGGAGGAGCCTCTTTGAATTCAATGTGCTGAGTTTTGGCCTGTGTAATAGTCCAGAGATCACTTTTCAGCGGCTTATGGACTTGGTGCTCGCTTCAGAGCCTTCAGTGGACCACCTGTTTGGGTATGTTTAGATAGCATCATCATCTTTGGACGCACTTTTCAAGAACATCTAGTTGGACGCTTTTCAAAAGAACATCTAGTCCGGTTGGATGGGGTGCTGTCTAAGTTGCGTCAGGCCAATCTTAAAGTCCAAACCAGCCAAATGTAGCTTGTTCGCTAAAGAAGTTCAGCATTTGGGCCATATTATGTCGGCTAAGGTGTGAGACGACTGATCCCTCTAAGGAGGTGGAAGCCGGTGCGTCAGTGGCCTGCCACCCAAAAATCAGGCGGAGGTGAGGAGCTTTGTCGGTCTAGCCTCCTATTATAGTGCGCTACATCAGGGGGTTTGCTGAGATTGCACGGCCACATTGCACCAACTTACAGAAAAAGGCAGGAACGGTTTAAATGGACTGAAGTGCTTGCCAGGCTGCATTTGAACAGCTTGGCACGCAGCCTAATGTCTGCTCCGGTCCTGGCCTATCCAGACCCGCAGAAGACATTTATCTTGGACACTGACGCTAGTGACGTTGGTGTTGGGGCAGTGTTGTCTCTCCGAAGGGATGAAGAGCCAAGAGCGGCGTTGATAGCATGTGCCGGTAGGGCATTGACTAAGCAGGAGCGGAAATACGCTACAACTAAGAGAAATACGCTACAACTAAGAAGGAACTTTAAGCATGGTCACCTTTATAAAGCACTTTAAGCTTATTACCTGTTGGAGTAGGGGTTTATCTTCGAGGACTGATCATAACTCTTTAAGATGGCTCCATAATTTTCCAGGGGCTAAGAAGGGCAGTGTGGCCAGGTGGGTGGAGCAGCTGGCTAGTTTTCTCAGTACAAGATCGGGCAGCGACCTGGCCGGGGGCATGCAAAATGCTGGTGCCCTCTCCAGGTTTGCCTGCTTTTCTGCCAGCAGTAACATCGTCAAATCCCACAGGCTGCCTCCTATAACTCCTGAGGGAAAAGTGATTCGTGCTGTCTTAAGAGATTGCGAGACGGGCACAGGCACTCCCGTCAACACAAGGGGAGGGGGAGGATGAGTTGGTACAGGCTCAGCGTGGGGATGGTGAACTCCAAAAAGATCCTGGCTCTAAAAATGGGAGGGGAGAGGGCTGGGGATCAACCTCCAGAGGAGTTGAAGAAATATGCTTCAGTGTGGGCTCAGTTGCATATACAGGGCTCTAGATTGGTAAGGCATCCACCTTTAAATAGGGCTCTAGATTGGTAAGGCATCCACCTTAAATTAGATGTACTAACTGCATTCAAGTTGTTGTTCCTAGCGCGCTTTGGTCCCTCAAATTCTGAACCAGTTGCCTGATGCCGCCACCGGGAGGCATTTTGGGAGCACTAGAAACTCACAGAGCCAAAGCAAAAGATCTGTTTTTACTGGGTCGGGGTGGTTTGGGGATGTCAAGACGCTGGTGTCAAAGAGTGTGGCAGGTTGTGGTTCTCGGGAAGAGGCTGGAAAGAAGCCGCGCGCACCTCTTCAGTCTGTAGTAACCTGCGGCCATATGAACGGGTGGCATTGGACATTTTAGAGTCCGCTGACTGAGACTCCAGGGTTTAATAAGTACATTGTTGTCGTCGGTGATTTATTTCTCCAAATGGACTGAGGCATTTCCTCTACCTAACCCAGGAGGCCCCAACTGTGGCTTCGAAGTTGATGAGTTTCCAGAGCGAGTGGATATGTCGATTTGGGGCCCCCCGCACTATTCATACCGATCAGGGCCGTAATTTTGAATCAAACCTGTTTAGGAAGTTTGTCAACTATTAAACATTCACAAGAAGCCTGTTTGGGGAAGTTTGTCAACTATTAACCTTCACAGACTCGAACATCAGCCTACCATCCCGAGTCCGATGGAATGATAGAGAGATTCAATAGGACCCTGTGTGCAATGTTGTCTCTGTTTGTGGAAGCAAACCAAGTCTAACACTGGGATGTGTTATTACCGTATGTAATGGTGGCTTACAGGAGGTAGCGTTCATTCGAGCACTGGGTTCACGCCTACAAAGTGATTTTTGGGCAGAGATTGTTCTGCCCACAGATGTGGTGTGCAAATCTGGACAATGGGGAGAAATTCTCACTCTGCAACTGAATTATGTGAGCCCGACTGTTGGAGACTTTGTCAACAGTGGTTGAGGCGGTAAAGGTCACCAATTAAGAGCTTCGGCTGAGACAGAGAGACTGTTTATGAATTTTAAAGCACCGTTTCAGTATTATTTAGAAGGGGAATTGGTATGGCTCCGGGAAAAGGCTAGAAAAAGGGGAGTTATGTCCAAAATTGCAGAAGACGGTTTAAGGGGCCTTATAAGATTCTAGAAAGGCTGACCGAGGGTCCTGTACAGGCTAGTACCAATGAAGACGGCCGGGTCCTGGCCAGAGCTAGTACTTGATGGGGCGTGGGGCAGTAGACTGTGGTGCATTTCAGCCCGAGCTCAGAGCCTGCTGTAACAGAGGCCGCGGGGGCAAGAGAACTCCGCGGGTCAGACCGGCCTGCGGGCGGCACCACCTGGGTCCCCTGGCGGAGTCCAAAGCCGAGACACCAATCACAGCATCCAGTGATGGGGGAAATGAGAGTGATGGTGTCCGGAGCAGAGGCTGAGTGCCCACGGCCAGTCCAGCAGAGAGGGCCGAGCGGGAGGACGGAAAGCTCTGCTCCCTGCTGTCCGGGCCCAAGCACAGCACAAGGGAGGTTCAGCCAGCTGCAGTAAGGGGGACCCAGGGTAACGACACTTCACCACATTTGGGGTTGCCGGAGACGCCTGCTACCGCTGGGTCGTTCCCACGAGGGAGATGAACGGGGCAGACGAGGCCCCATCTCGGAGACCGTGCCGAGGACGGACCAGGGAGGCCACCCGTGTGGGCTGGGAGACTATGGAAATGTTTTGACTCGAGGCGAGTCTGCCCCATGGGTGGGGGAGTGTAAGTGTAGTGTGTTTGGGGGTGTGTGTTTGTGTGGGCGTGTGTGTGTGTGTGTGTGTGTGTGTGTGTGTGTGTGTGTGTGTGTGTGTGTGTGTGTGTGTGCGTGTGTGCGTGTGTCTGTCTGGGGTGAACTCCTGGGTTGGGTAATGGAAATGATTCTGTACACCTGGACTTGATTGTTGATGAGGGGGGGAGCAAAGGTGTTAAGAAAGGGAGAGAGACACAATGGACGTGGTTTCCGGGAAGCCGGTGCGATCTTGCTGCAGACGCTATAGCACTCACACCAAGGGGGGTGGGTGCCGCTACGCAAGCTGTCTAGGGCTGCCGGCGGTGAAAGATAGCCAGTGGGCTGAAGGGACAGGTTCCTGCGTTAGGTAGTGGGCAACCTCCATTGGGCAGGAGGTCCGGGACATAGGAGGTGCGGCACCCGCTTCCTGGTGAGGATTCTCCACATACGCTACTAGGCGGAGGCCTCCCAGCGACTGGACTGGCGTTTTGTGCGTGACCCCTCCCTAGCCATCCCAGCGCCAGTGACTCAGACCCGGCGGGGAGGGTCTTAACCTCGGGGAAAGCTAAGTTTTAATGATCTCTTCTGTGTTGATTTGTCTGTGTGTGTTTTAACTAATCGGCGTATCCTGTGGGCTCGGGGTGGGGGCTATTTAAAGAGACCTTTGGCTCTTCTCGTGTGGCTAGCCTACTTGCGGGCGACTTAAAGTGTGGTGTAACCTAAGCGTCTGTTGCAGTGCCTATTGTGTGCAGTGCCTTGGATATTTCTAGTGTGACATGAACTTGATTTTAGCATGTGCAGTAAGTGTGTAGTGGGTTAACGTGTGGGTAATTTGTATACGCCGCTGGTGAGGGAATTCGTGGGGGAGTTTTATCAGTGTTCTTTATTTAAACCCAGTCCTGACCTGATGGGTGGCTGTATGAATTGTGAGTCAATAAATAAAAGTGTATATTTGTAACTTTAGCAAGGTTGTGTGGTTTTCTCTCTGCTCTCCAACTTTGAAGTCAGCTCTCCAACTAGGTTTATTACAATATGTTGTTTGATAGGCCTAATTAATCTCTCACGCAAAATGTATCACAATCTTTCCTGTGAATATAGCGCAAAATCTGGTCATCTGGCCTATGTGTTATAGTGTATTAAACGAGTTCTCTTTAGTTTCCATTTAGATTCAGTGGCAATAGGCTCACTTAATTTTTCCGCGGATCGGGTCGGATAATGGGTCATTATCACAGCATATTTTCGCGGGTCGGGCGGGGCGGTTCGGATTTCCTAATGGGTCGGGTTGGGGCGGGTGCAAAAAAACCCGCGCATCACTAGTAGCCTGACAATCCAGGCTATCACAAAATGTATAGTCTGGCAACGAGTGATAGACCCTCGGGTAAGACGGCTAAAACCTCAGCGCAACTAACAAGCCGATTCAAACAACGCTAAGCCTGCCCAATGATTCCCTGTCTGGATAGAATGCTGTGATAGGCTAAACACCACGATGATTTAAACAGCTCAGACACCACCGATGCCTGAGTACAACCTATGGCTGATGGCTAGACATACTCACTGAGTAAATTCAATTTGCAACTGGCAGAGTACGTCTCTAGTTCTAGACTAGGACATTGGGCCATTTCATGCATTTACAGAGCTAATATCATCTCCGTCAAGGAGGTAATGATTTTGCCGGAATTTGTTTGTCCGCCTGACTGTTTTTTTTAACAACTTTACGGCAAAAGTAACTGATGGGTTTTTATGGGATGTTCTTTTTTTTTTTTTTTTTTTACCAGCGGTGTGTCTTTGCTCAACGAGGAACCCGTTAGATTTTGGTGATGACCCGTATAAGGATCTGGATTTTTTTTTTAAAGGATTCCATAAAGGATTCTCCATCTGTAAACTCCAGAACTCTAGGGTGTGTGAGGTGTGAGTGACCGGTGGAGATCTGCACAGTGCATATCTAGTTAAGATTGTAAGGATACACTGGTGTTGCATCAGACCAACCCCCCCCCCCCACACACACACACACAGATATTAATTTTGATTTTCTGTATTTACTCACCATCATTTCTCTTCACTAATTCCAGCTGTTTGTCTTTCTCAGTTCTCAGGTCCTGTAGTTGGCTATTCCTGTCCTGCAGTTCCTTCCCCAGTGACTCCAGTTGTCTTTTACTGGTCTCCAGCTCTCTGGTCATGTTCTCCAGTAGACTCTCTCTCTCCCTCTGTCGTTTGCACATGTTCTCCAGCTCTGTGTCTCTGTGATGGAGGAGTTCATCCATCTCTTCTAGTTGTAGTTTAATCTTATTCATCTCTCTGTTCTTCTCCTCTAGTTGCTGTTTGATCGTCTCCATCTCTCTGTTCTTGTCCTCCATCACCTTCTCCATCCCCATCAGTCTCTCTTTGTTCTCCTCCAGAAGTTTCATTTTCTCCTTCAGATTCTTTTCTCCATCTTTAATCTCTAACTCCTTGTCCTGCACTAGTTTGTCTTTCATCGCTATCTGTTTGTCTTTCTCCTCTATCTTCTTGTCTTTCTCTTTGATTTTCTTCTCTCTATCTTCTATCTGTTTGTCTTTCTCCTCTATCACCTTGTCTCTCTCTTTTATTTTGTTCTCTCTCTCTTCTATCTGTTTATCTCTCTCATACAGGAGTCTCTTCCTCTCCTCCTTCTCTTTGTCTTTCTCTTTCATCAGTTCTTTCTCTTTCTCCTGAAGAGTCTTCTGATGCTCTTTGTCCTTCTCCTCTAGCTGCTGTTTCATTTTATCCATCACCCTGTTCTTCTCCTCCATTTCTGTCTTTCTCTCTCATCTGTTCTTCTTTCTCCTTCAGTGTTCTCTTCATCTCCTCCAGCTGTCCATCTCTCTTCTCCACTTCACTCACTAGTTGGAGTCTAGTCATATCCATCTCTTTGCTCTTCTCCTCTAGTTCCTGTCTAGTCTGTGTCATCTCTCTCTCATTCTCCTCCAGCTGTCCATCTCTCTTCTCCACTTCACTCACTAGTTGGAGTCTAGTCTGTGTCATCTCTCTCTTCTTCTCCTCTAGTTCCTGTCTAGTCTGTGTCATCTCTCTCTTCTTCACCTCCAGCTGCTCATCTCTTTTCTGTAGTTCACTCACTAGTTGGAGTCTAGTCTGTGTCATCTGTTTAGTCTTCTCCTCTAGTTCCTGTCTAGTCTGTGTCATCTCTCTCTTATTCTCTTCCAACTCTCTCTTCTTCTCCTCTAGTTGTTGTGTGGTATCATCTATCTCTCTCTTCTTCTCCTCTAGTTGGTGTCTCATGTCCTCCATCTTTTCCTCTAGTTGTTGTGTGGTTTCCTCCATCTCTTTCTTCTTCTTCTCTAGTTCTTGTTTCACATTCTCCAGTTCTTTATTTGCTGCCTGTACTGTCTTCTCCTTGTCTTCTAGTTGTCTGGTTTTCTCCAGTGACTCATCTATTAATTTCCACCAGGACTGGGGTGCTGAAAATAATGATAGTCAAACATACTAAATTAATTAGTGTTCATGTGTACATGATTATCAGAATTAATGATCATAGTCAAATTGGCAAAAAGATCAAACATGCACTGAGATCTATGCACACACACACACACACACACACACACACACACTTTATTGTCTCTCTCTTCAATCTGTTTGTCTTTCTCCTCCATCCTCTTGTCTCTCTCTTTGATTTTATTCTCTCTATCTCTTCTATCTGTTTATCTCTCTCATGCAGGAGTCTCTTCCTCTCCTCCATTTCTTTTTGTCTCTCACTTCTTTCTCTTTCTCCTGGAGAGTCTTCTGGTGTTCTGTTATGTGTTGATTTTGTTCAGTTATTTCCTTGCTCCTCATCTCTAGTTGTTGTTTCATATTGTCCATCTCTCTATTCTTCTCCTCTAGTTGCTGTGGTCTCTTCTTCCATCTCTCTGTCTCTTTCTCCTTTAGCATCCTCTTGCTCTCCTCCAGCTCTTTGTTTTTATCCTTTAACTCATCAATGGCCTTGAGACATTCAGGGAGATCTGACAGAAAAATCAGTAACACTCTAATTTGTCTAACTACTTTATTAGCTGTCACACACACACACACACACACACACACACACACCCTGTTACAGACCACTGCAGCCTATAATGTACATGTTCAGTAAAACGATACAGGATATTACAAACTCATGAGTCTTTAAGATAAAATAGTGATGAATAATCTAGGGTTCATTCAGCGGCATATTGTTACGCACCGGTGCGTTTCGTTAGCCTAATTGAATGATAAGTTTGCTCGTTACGCTGCACACCGGTGCGCAACATGCTTCTGAGGTAGTTCACTCTCGTTTGATGGGTGTGTCAGAGGTGTTCACCAATCACCACGTAGGTGTATTGGAAGCTCTAAGATTTAAAGCGCTAGTGCTAAATAAAACACAAATTCATGTTGTGTTGGCTAGTCCTCTGGTGACAGCAAAAGCTGGGCGGTGGTAGCATAGTGGTTAAGGAACCTGACTAGTGTGCAAGTATAGTCTGGAAGTTGAGGGTTCGACTCCTGGCTGCCACCGTTGTGCCCTTGATAAGTCCCGAGCCCAGTTTCCTCTCACTACCACGCCGCTTCCGGCCACCTGTAAAACTGTCCATGAAACTAGCTCCCCCTATTGCCTTAACGAGGAACCTATATCGCAATGTACACCACCATGCAACTTAAATCAACACAGACCCAAAAGCCATCAAGAATTTCCTATCCCCGTAGTGCACAAGAGAAGGAGAACTGTTATTCCACTAACAGACAGATGTGGTGGCAGGTCAAACTTAGTGCATGTGCCACGGGTGCCCCTTTGCCCCCGAGTAGACCACACTACCTCTACTAAGTCTATAATGAAGATGGCATTATTAAATGTCAGATCGCTTGTTGTCAAATCATTCTTGATCTTATTCAGAGTTATAACCTTGATATCCTGTTTTTAACTGAAACTTGGCTGGACCAATCAAATAATAATATAACACTCATTGAATCAGCACCCACAGACTTTCACTTCCTCAGTGCCAATAGAACAAACAGACGAGGGGTGGAATTTGTATGATTTTCAATGTCTTGTTTCATTGTAAACAGTGTTTTTTTGGTGCCTTCTCCTCATTTGAATATCTTGGTGCTATGATAGAATACTCCCCTAAAATTCTTCTACTCACCATCTATAGGCCTCCTAAGAAATCAGTTAAAGCTTTTCTTGATGAATTTAGTGAACTTCTGTCTGTCATCTGTATTGAATTTGAGCATCTTATCATATCAGGGGATTTTAACCTGCATATGGATAACCTTGAAAATAATTATGTCAAAGACTTCACTACTATGCTTGATACCTTTAGCCTAATACAACATGTAATGGAGCCAACTCACTCTCATGGCCATACTTTGGATTTAGTTATTACAAAGGGCCTCAACATCTCTGTGGATGTCAAAGACCTGGCTCTGTCAGATCACTTTTGTGTATTCTTCAATGCAGGTATGTCACCTCTCATACAAAATAGCTCTATGACTTTCAAAAGACGTATTATTACGGACCAAACAAAGTACCTATTTGAACAGGAATTATCATACTACTCTCTGCAATCATCTGATTCCACAGATGAGCTATTAGATCATTTTAATTCAAAAATGTTAAATATAATGAACAACATTGCCCCCCTCAGAGTTAAGTCACTAAAAAACAAAAAAGAAACCCCCGTGGCTACTAAATCCATCCATCAATCTCCTAAAGCGAGAATGTAGGCAAAGTGAGAGAAAGTGGCGTAAACATAAACTACATATTGACTATGAAGTATATAAAGGAAAACTGCACAAGTACAACATGGAAATATGCAAGGCAAGGCAGTCCTATTTCTCAGGCATTATTGACAGAAACCTCAATAACAGCCGTGTCCTGTTCTCTACAGTTGAGAAACTGACCAATCCCACTGTTCAGTTACCGCCTAGTTTTGTCTCTGCCAGCAAGTGCAATGATTTTGCCATCTTCTTCAAAGAAAAAATTGATAATATCAGGTTGAATATATCTTCTCACATACAAGCCACAAGCCCTCCTGATCTCCCAATTGTAAATGACCCAGTACAGTCAATGTCAGAATTCTGCCTGATTGATGATACTACCCTGAAGAGCACTGTCCAACATCTGAACACTTCTACGTGCTGTCTAGACATTCTCCCCACAAACTTCTTTAAATCTGTCTTTCATTTGATGTCTTTTGAAGTGTTACAGATTGTTAATGCATCCCTCTCAACGGGAACATTTCCCAAAGCCCTTAAAGTAGCAGTTGTCAAACCACTTCTCAAGAAGAACAACTTGGACGCTACTGTTCTTAACAACTATAGGCCTATATCAAACCTAGCTTTTATTGGTAAAATAATAGAAAAAATAGTTTTTAATCAATTAACAGACTTTTTAAACATCACCTGCTGTCTTGACAGCTTTCAGTCAGGTTTCCGTCCCCACCATAGCACTGAGACGGCACTTATCAAGGTCGTAAATGACATACGACTCAATACTGACACAGGAAAGACATCAGTCCTTGTGTTATTAGACCTCAGTGCAGCTTTTGACACTGTTGATCATGCAATTCTGCTCCACAGACTACAACATTACATTGGAATATCAGGCACAGTCATAAACTGGCTTAAAACTTACCTACAGGACAGGAGTTTCTTTGTCGCCATTGGTAACTCTACCTCTACCCCAACCCCATTGACCTGTGGTGTCCCCCAGGGGTCAATCTTGGGGCCATTACTCTTTAATTTATACATGCTCCCTCTAGCACGCATCATTAAGCAATATCATATATCCTATCACAGTTACGCTGACGACACCCAGCTTTACATAGCTCTGTCCCCAAAAGACACTAGCCCTCTTGAATCCCTGTACCATTGTATTGACCATATTAGTAACTGGATGTCACAAAATTTTCTCCAACTTAACAAAGACAAAACAGAGATAATAATTTTTGGGAAGAATAAAGAAAGATCCAAAATATCTTCACTTTTGGAAGCAAAAGGTCTTAAGGCTAAAACTTCTGTTAAAAATCTTGGTGTAATCCTTGATAGTGATTTGTCTTTTAACAGTCACATGAAAACAATATCTAAATCTTCATTTTATCATTTAAAGAACATTGCTAAATTGAGAGATTTTATGGCCAAACCCTGACCTTGAAAAATTAATACATGCTTTTATCACCAGTAGGATTGACTACTGTAATGGACTTTTTACAGGCCTTCCAAAAAAGACTATCAACAAACTGCAATTGATTCAGAATGCAGCAGCTAGAGTCCTCACCAGAACTAGGAGAATGGACCATATCACTCCAGTACTTCAATCTCTACACTGGCTCCCAGTAAAACATAGAATTGATTTTAAAGTACTACTCATTATCTACAAATCTCTCCATGGAACTGGTCCCACATACATTGCAAATATGCTTCACAATCACACTCTCCCCCGAACCCTCAGATCTTTAGACAAGCAGCTACTCAAAACACCAACTGTCCAAAGCAAACAAGGTGAAGCAGCCTTTAGTTTTTATGCTGTGAATCTATGGAACAAACTCCCACTTCCCATTAAGAATGCCCCAACCACTGCCTGTTTCAAATCAAGATTAAAAACTAACTTATTCTCTCTTGCCTTTCCATAATACAATTAACTATACAGGGCTGTATCTGTTTAATGTTTTACTTGTTTTAAAATTCTTTAAATTATGTTTTTATTTGCATTTGCCTGTTTTTAATTAGATTTTCTTTCTTTCTATTTATATGCATGTTTACTTTTTACCTCTTTCAAGTCTTTCTTGAATTTCTTGAATTTCTTTTTTTTTTTTTTTTTTTTTTTATGTGTGTTACCATCATGTATGAAATGCGCTATATAAATAAACCGCCTTTGCCTTTGCCTTTCCCTTGAGCAAGGCACTTAACCCTAAGTTGCTCCAGGGGAGACTTGCCCTGAAGTAATAGATAGTTGACAAATGTAAGTCGCTTTGGATAAAAGCGTCTGCTAAATGCATAAATGTAAATGTAAAAGCAATGGTAATATTATAATTTTGTAGTATTCCTAACAACGATGCATTTAAACTACTGAGGTTGTTGTATAGTTCAGCTATTTCCTTGTCTGACACCAAGAGCAGAATGGCCCTCCAGGCTTCCATTGTTGCTGCACTGACGTGACACAACAGTATGTTCAGCCTGACATCGTTTACGTTAGGTTCAACGTTATGCACCGTTATGGCAGTTTTGAATAGGCTACTGATAAAGCCTCATCAAATCTCCAACCATCTCTCCTCATCACATCTCCACCAATCATCTCTCCTCATCACATCTCCACAAATCATCTCTCATCACATCTCCACCAATCATCTCTCCTCATCACATCTCCACCAATCATCTCTCCTCATCACATCTCCACAAATCATCTCTCCTAATCACTCATCACATCTCCACCAATCATATCTCCCCTTGACTCATCACAATCTCCACCAATCACCTCTTCCCATCACCCATCACATCTCCACCAATCATCTCTCCTCATCACTCATCACATCTCCACCAATCATCTCTACTCATCACTCATCACATCTCCACCAATCATCTCTCCTCATCACATCTCCACCAATCATCTCTATTCATTACTCATCACATCTCCACCAATCATCTCTCCTCATCACTCATCACATCTCCACCAATCATCTCTCACTCACCCAGAGACTGGACAGATTCCTCCATTTTCTTCCTCTCTTCAGCAGTGATCTCCTCCTTCACTGTAATACCGGAGTAGAGAGATAAGTAACAGATCCAGAAACAAGTATGTGTACTAGGGTTGGGTATCGAGAACCAATTCCAATTCAGAACCGGTTCAAAATGATCAATTTCATCGATATTGTACGTCTCCAAACGTTCAATTCTCTTATCAATTCTTTAGTTTCTCTGCCCGCACGTCACGGTGCATTAGTGCCATGTGCTAACTGCAATTTTCATAGCAAGCTATCACATTAACTCCAGTGATTCACATAACCTACCATATTGAGGAGACAGAGACCCGTTGCTGTTCTCAAGCCTATAAAGACAGCCTTTTTTTGGCATGAACTAGGCTACTCAGGAATCGATGAGAGTATTGATAAGGAATTGAATTGATAGGCAGAATTGATAATGCCATTGATATTGATAAAATCTTATCAATACCCATCCCTAACGTGTACACACACACACTACACAAACAAACAACACACAGTTAATATTGTGTATGCGTGTTGCATACATTAATGTATGTACTGTATGCCATCTTCTGAGTGTCAGTGTATGTGTTTGTGTACATGTGTGTGAATGGAACACTGTATTTTATCAGACAAACGGTGATTCCCCATGATTCAATACGCAAATGAATAAAAGTATTTGGTTATCAATTACAGACCTACTGTAAACAAATCCTCTATTTATTTCCCAGAATTTGCTCTGGCACATGAAGAACTCTGTCTGCTGTATGGGGGGTTTGTCAATCACTAGATTGGGGAAACTTAAAACCAGCACAGCTGGCTGACAGCGTGTGCTCAACAGACAGAGATTTTCACCTGACAAAACACTTCTGTATTTAAAGTATGCCTATCAAAAAGAAAAAAAAGAAAGAAAGACATTTTTGGGGGCGTTTCGCTTCTAATTTGATAGGATAGTAGAGAGAGAGACAGGAAATGAGTGGGACAGAGAGACTTTGGCTCCCTGACTAGATGGGTAAGGATTGGAAAATAACCTCAGCTCAGACTGGAGCCTGTGCCCCCTGATTCATGGTTCGATACACACAATTGTTTATATTGTTTACATCATCAGCCTAAATTATGCCCTAAATCCTTTTATTGAGTTTAGGAAGTGAGCAGACATTCCATTTGTTTGGACCGCCATGTTTTGTTTCACACATTTTGTGTGGGATTCACCAATAAAGCCAACATGACCTAAAACATGGCGGTGGATTCCAACGATTATTGATAGAACACACGCCCTATTCCAGAGCTCAATTGGAGTGCAGCAGGGAGAGAACAGTATTGACTATTCTATAGCCAAACTGCAGCTAAAGTGAACTAAAGACTGAAAAGGTGAAAAGGTTCCAGTTCAGACTGAGGTCATTTCAAACTGAGGTCATTTCCATTTTCCCTCCATCTTTCTGTGCTGCTAGTTTCCTGTCTCTAGACTGTCCTGTAGTAAAGGTGGAACATGATGTGATTGTGTGTGTATACTGTAAGGCAGGGGTCGGCAACCTTTTTGCCACGCTGTGCCATTTAGAAATTTTCATATTAGTTAGTGTGCCAATCGGTGTCGTTAACGACGTGAAATTAAATACTGGCGACAGATTTAGATGGATGTGGGCATTTAATGCATTTAGCAAATGTAATTGCACTGTTTTTGT
>JAODXP020000105.1:479513-525349 GCA_027497455.2 Sardinella longiceps
CCTTGTTGCTGGTGAGGGACTGGCGGAGCATATTGAGTAGCTCGTGTAGATGTTTACGTGGTTACTGGATATTAAGAAACATATAATCCAGTGATTATGCATCATACACACACTTTTGAAACAGGCTACTTTTGAACTCTGGCCAAAGTGGAGAAACAATTGAACTGTAGCAGTGTGACTGTCTTCTTTCAGCTGTAAGATCTTTGATTGGCCATCTGTGTCTTTTGACAGCTCGGATTCCCCAGCTCCCTCTGAGGACTATGGGAACAGAAGGACTTTTCAAAGAAGGAAAAAAAACACATCTCTTATTGTACAGTACATCCTCCCATCAGCATAATAGTCTCAGTCAGTCTGAGTGTGTCTGGATGCAGATCCTTTGTCCGAGAGCAGCCATGAGATGCAGTCAGTCTGCATTTATGGCCTTGATGTCCATTAGCAGCCACTGATGTGGATGTCTCGGCATAGCTGCAGGATCGGACTGGTGATGTTAGAGTCTGTAAAAGCAGTATATGTGACTCTGCACAGCGAAATCAGTCGCTTCGCAGAAGCTTCGTTTCTGAGAAAATTTGAAAAATGGAATGCTTGCACCAAAAAAGTCGAATTTCACATTTCAGCATAATTTGACAGAATAAAGCATACCCTTTCAGATTGTTGTTAACTTATGCCGAAATTCATACTTTAAATGGGTTAAAAATGTGTTTATTGAGAAGGTGTATCCATTTAGCATTGTACTAACTTAGCTGTCATAGATTTCTAGTGCTAATTGGTTTGTACAGTAAACTACAGCAGGGCATGTGAACATTCGTTATAGATTATAAGAAAAAATAATTATCTGAATGTAAAGGGCTTTTTCGTTTTCATAAACTAAGCTAGAAGTAACTTGCAGATTGAGTTGGGGTCCATAAAATTCCTCTAGATGGAGCTAACGTCGGGTGGAGAATCTGACTGAGTTGGAAGCTGGCTAGTCAGAGGGGTTCTAAAGTCGGCGCAGCTAGTTGGCATAACTGGAAGTTTAATAAGCTGTTAAGCGTTCGGTAGTGCTATAAACGGCACAAGCCGAGTATTAACTGTCTGCTGATTTTTCTGCTTCAAGGATATTACTCAGATGAGGGACATGACAACCATAAATCCCATACTAACAGCTGCATCCACATTGCATCGTTGCGTAGCCTATAGCCTACTTTTATAGCAAAATACCAAACCATCCACTGGCTCTTACCTTTACGGTGAACTTCAAGTTATATCCATGTTATATCCATATTTCGTGTAAAGTCCACAAATAAGGGTATTCCTGTCTTGGTTGCATGTTAGATAAGTAGGCTTGATATCATTTAACTGGTTTGGTTGGACTAGTAGCAGAATTCATTCAGCTGAGTTCACTGATAGCATAATGTTCAAAATAGCTAGCATAATAACTCCTTTGCAACAAGCTAATAAACTTCAGCGTTGTTTTTCTCCGCTTTTCAATATTTCTGATTTGCAACATTGTAACACTTTGAACACTCCTATCTATGTCATTTGTTGGCCAATAGTATCGATAGTGGTATCATTTGAAAGGTTATTTTCTTGCCTTTCACATGAATGCAATAACTTAATTTTGAAAAAAATGCCAATGCGACTGATTTCGCTGTGCAGAGTCACATATACTGTATTGGTATGGTTTGACTGGTTTACATATGTGTGTGTGTGTGTGTGTGTGTGTGTGTGTGTGTGTGTGTGTGTGTGTGTGTGTGTGTGTGTGTGTTGTGTGTGTGTGTGTGTGTGTGTGTGTGTGTTTTTGTGTGTGTGTGTGTGTTAGGCTCAGCCTGGCTGTGGGATCGGACTGTTGATGTTAGAGTCTGTAAAAGCAGTATATAGGCCTACTGGTATGGTGTGTGTGTGTATGTGTGTGTGTGTGTGTGTGTGTGTGTTAGAGCCTCAGCCTGGCTGCAGGATTGGCCGGTTATCTGCAAAAGTCAGTGAAAGTAATGAATGCTGAGGATAAAACTCTGAATGCCATCAGGTCATCAGCAGCAAATTCACACAGAGACCATTCAGAGAATGTAATAATGTTATAGCTGAATAGCAAACTTGCCTCTCCTATGTGTGTCTGTGTATAAGTGTGTGTACAAGTGTGTGTGTGTGTGTGTGTGTGTGTATAAGCTTATGTGTATGCATCTGTGTGTGTGTGTGTGAGAGAGAGCGCTATGCATCTATATGTGTGTCTGAGCTTATGTTTATGCATCTGTGTGTGTGTGAGCTTGTGTGTAAGCATCTTTATGTGTGTGTGTGAGCTATGCAACTGTGTGTGTGTGTGTGCATCGGGGGGATGAAGAGATATGTAAGTGAAGGTCAGGCATATTTTATTTATTTTTAGCCATAAGACCATCATACTGTGTGCACTATCCTCCAGTCTCTCACTTAAAATACTATGCACTATCCTCCAGTCTCTCTCTATCATACTGTGCACTAACCTCCAGTCTCTCTCTCTTATCATACTGTGCACTATCCTCCAGTCTCTCTCTCTTATCATACTGTGTGCACTATCCTCCAGTCTCTCTCTATCATACTGTACACTATCCTCCAGTCTCTCTCTATCATACTATGCACTATCCTCCAGTCTCTCTCTCTTATCATACTGTGGACTATCCTCCAGTCTCTCTCTCTTATCATACTGTGTGCACTAACATTCAGTCTCTCTCTATCATACTGTGCACTATCCTCCAGTCTCTCTCTCTATCTCTCATCATAAGACCGTTGTACTGTGCACCCAGTCTCTCTCTATCATACTGTGTACTAACCTCCAGCCTCTCTCTATCATACTGTGCACTAACCCCCAGTCTTTTCCATCATACTGTGCACTATCCTCCAGTCTCTCTCTATCAGTGTTGGTAAAGGAGTTAAAGTATAATGCCATGAGTAACGAGTAATCAAAAGAATTACTGTTTCCAGTCATAACGCTGTTCCCATTACTGTCAATGGAATGCTTCACGTTACTATACTGCGTGCTGACGTTTTCAGGCCAGTGCATGCGACTGACCTAAGTGCATGAGTGGCGTTCACATTCTTTTCTTTAACTCGCTGAGTTCTCGTCATACACATAGGTGCCGTATCGCGCAAATAAATCGCCCACGATCAGAGGTTTGCAACGCTGATGCTCACGCTTAGGGGTGTTAAACAGTTCGGTGACGTTACATCAAAAATAATAGGCTATGACAGCTCCTCCTCAGCTCCATCTCTCGGAGGGACAAGCGTGTCGTGTTGGTCTACTCAAGCAATATGCTCTTCTTAAAAGCTCTAATCAAACAATTTAAAACGGAGATCCTACCGTTTCTGAAAGTGAAACCTCCAAAGTTCTATTATTGTCTCCAAGCTCCCCCAAGGTATTCACTGGCCATTGATGTCTATATAATAGCCTTTGTGAAGCTTGTCCCTCTTGCATTTGAGCACTACATGGCCAACCCAGACAACAATCTGCTGAAACCATTTCAGACCCATAAATCTCTGTGTAATAAACAATGCACAAAAATAGCTTTTCAACATGAAAATTGTTTTTGTATTTGTATTTTCATTGATTTTATCGAATAAGCCTATTGATTTGTATCAATATTTCAGATAATTACCAAGCTAGACAATTTCAGCTCAGCCTATATGAAAAGATATTTCTAGCCTCCAGTTACTGTACCTATAATTTGAAATCGTATAGCCTAGAATTTGAATGCATTTTAAATATTGTGGAGTATTTGCTTAAGTTACTTTCCCTAGTAACTAGTTACTTTTACAATAGAGTAACTCAGTTACTAACAGAGTTAGTTTTTCGAGGAAGTAACTAGTAACTAATTACTTTTTTGTAGCATCTTGCACAACACTGCAGAGGTCCTCCAGGATGATATGGAACAAGTAGATCTGTAATATATGCAGGAGCTAAGCCATTAATTGCCTTACACGCAGGGTGTAAAATTAACTTTTTCACCCACATGCCAATGGCAGGAAAGGCCTGATCTTTTACCGGCCAAAAAATATTTCTACCGGCCACTGAAAAAAAATTAGGCTGCTAGAACTTTACTCTCAGACTCTCAGGTGTCTCTGTAACAAAAGCCATAACACACACAAGTTCAAAATGTATTTTGTAGGAGATGGTTATCTAAACTCAACTACTACAACGTCTACTGGCTCCGCTCATTTCATCTCTCATTCACTCAATGACAAAAGTCATAGGCCTATATGAAGCTGTCTGATTTCAATAGTCTGCCAATGGCAGGTAGCTTTGTTTTTGTTACTAGCCAAACCAAATTTTTACCCGCATTTGGCCGGTGGCGGGTGCTAATTTTAAACCCTGCTTACACGTCATGAGAAGGATTTTGAAGTCAATTCGGCTTTTGACAGGAAGCCAGTGTAGAGATGCAAGAATGTGGGAGATATGTTCATATTTCTTAGTTCTAGTGAGTGTTCTATCTGCTGCATTTTGGATTAGCTGTAGGTTTTTAATGCAGGTATTACTGCGCCCAGAGAACAGAGCATTGCAGTAGTCGAGTCTGGAGGTAACACATGCATGTATAACCTTTTCGGCATCATCAAAGGAAGAACTTTCTAACCTTAGCAATGTTTCTTGGGTGAAAAAATGATGTTTGTAGTTTAATCGCAGACAGACCTGTAGGGGAAGTTTCATGTCCTTGTTGCATACCTACAGTAGTATCTCTGTGAAGATTGAAAGGGCCAAATTACACATGGATTTTCTCTGCCAGTGTACCATAGTAATATGAAATGTCATTTGGTACATATTCATTCTAATTTGTGTACAATTGAAATTAAACTGAGTATTGCTTTACCACTTTGCACGCTGACTCACTGAATAGCATAATGTATTTTCAGGCCACATGACAAACCTGCTCATTTAAATTCTCATGTGCAGAATGCATTGCTATTTGAATAAAGCCATCCACACCACAGCTCTTCCCTATGACGTGTCAGATATACGATCTCTGGGCCAGAAATGAGAGTCGTATACCTTGCCCACGACGTTATAAAAATACACCATTATAAGCGTTGAAATCAAACTTCTTCCAAAAGGAAAAGAGTCCGGGCAAAGTTGAGTGCAAAAAGTACAGTTTATTCTGTCAGAGAACCAACATCATAAACCGGAGCAAGGATCCGAAGATTCCGCTCCCGAACACAGAAAGTGCCTGCCTTTTATACATGCAGGGTGCTTATGTTTTTTTCAAAGCTGGTAACACAAATCTCTAACTACTGCTTTTGGAACCATCATACAGCAATATCAAATAGTCAGCTCTTCTGCACAACATTCTGCTGAATAAGAGGTGACACATTTCATCAAAGAGGCATGTAACATATGTGAGATATTGTGATTGGAGTGGTAAATATAAAAAAATGGAGTGGAGAGAAAAAAATGGAGTGGAGAGAAAAAAATGGAGCGGAGAGAGAAAAAAATGGAGCAGAGAGAAAAAAATGGAGTGGAGAGAAAAAAATGGCGTGGAGGTTTGGTTCACTTGGAGGTCAGCCATCACACCTGCATTATAGCCCTTGAATAACCTCTCTGAACTTTCTGTGAACCTCCTGTTATAGTCAGATTGTGATATTAAGACCAATAATTTGTAGCATTTTCAAGCTTGCTGTCTTTGGGGCATTACACACTATGCAAAAAAGTTAATTAGTATACATATATTGGTATATCAAAACTGTGATGACTTTCATCTACCCGAGTATTAGTATGTTTAGGTCACACTCAGAAAATTACTCTACACCTACACCATTAGAATTCCATTTGCAGGTGGTTTGCTGTCTGTTACTGCCCCCTGCTGGCCGCTTTGTGCACTAGAGTTTAATGTCTGCACCGTCACCTGAGGCGAATTCAGCGGTGAGTAATGTTTTGAAACGTTTTGCCACAGATTTGCACATATTCTCTTCTCTAGCAGCTGTGTGATCTGAGTGTCATCAGGTCTGTCTTTAACGTTGAGAAGGTGACACCTGTTCCCACATTTCTCTACCAGTTGCTGGAGCTCCTGGCTCCCTGTCTGGAGCAACTCCTCCACACTCCTCTCTCTCAGCCCCTCAGCATGGGTGAAGAGGATCAGTGTGTGTCTCCAACAGCCCTCGCCAAAAATATCCTCCATTTTCTCCAGCATCCTCCTCTCCTCCCATTCATCCCTATGGGTGACGTATTAAACGTTTTGTAATGTTATTTCATCTTGAAAACACCACTGGTGTGAGGCCAGTGTAATCAACCCAACCAATGTATTAGCATTTCACCACCAGGGGTGGTCAGAGACTCACAGAAGAGCTGGAAAAAGTCTTGTTTTAGAATTAATTAAACTAAGCCCGCCCTCCGACTGTTCAAAATTATTTGGCCGGACAGTTCTGGGGGAAATTCCCTAGACGTCCGCAACAGTGAATTACATTTGCTGCCATTAAAGGCATTTAGATTTCTAGACTAGAGCCTCAGTGTTCAGAAAATGGGCTGAAATATATTTTGATTGTTTCATTGTGTCATTTTTTGGGTGCACAGATCAACATTTTAATTAGATACATATCAGCCAATTACGTGTTGTGCATTACATGTCCAGTAGGTTGCATTGTAATATGTAGGCCTAATCCAGTGTTTCTCAAACTTTTTCAGACCGAGGACCACATTGCCCAAAACATTTGTTTTCAGAGACCACCTGCCATCGCACCCCCTCGCCAAGTCACATGCTGCTACCCTTTACCAAGTAATTTTATAGAGTAGGCACTTCAAATGCTTTAATAAACAGTAAATTACAGGTCTGCCTCTTATATTCAGTGAACAACTGATCTTTGGCCTTCAAATAATGACACAGACTAAATTCACATATTATTATGGTAATCAACTCGCGGACCACTTGAGCTTGCTCGCGGACCACCAGTGGTCCCCAGACCACACTTAGAGAACCAATGGCCTAATCCCACAGGTGTATATAGAGAATATACAGTATCAAGAAACAGAGACAGGAGAATGAGTGTGTCATTTTATTTACTTTGAAAATAGTCATGTTTAACGTAGTAAAATGGAAGGACATACTGTACATGATGGATTGAATGCAAAAAAAAAATTTAACAATTGTATCATGTAATTACTCTGCAAGAAGTCATTTATACTATGGAAAGAATCTAGACTTCCTTTTACAGCGCAATTTCATCTTACTTGTCATGTTTACCCTGGCAACATTCCACAAAATACATGATAAAGTTGAAATGGAAAAAGTGATAAAGATCCACTAGCCACTCTAATGCAAGTACAGGTCCAGGTTGACAAAAGATAGTGTTGATTATCCCAGTTAACATGGACCACACCAAAGTTGATCATCATTACATGCTGCCCGTGCGGTACTCAGATAGAGATAGAAAAAACAGATAGCCACTAACGCAGGAGACAAACAGAGATAGTGCAAATAGCTGAACAACTCAAGCATATAATATTCCACTGTATCTCTAGACTCAAAAATATCAAAAGGTCATGTCACAGCCTATCTCAAATATAAAGACAAGAACTGCGGTATTTCCACAGCCCAGAGGTGTACGTTGTGTCACTCTGTTTAATGTCAGTGAGTGCAATTATTAATCTCTTTTCTTTTTTCATATTTATAAATGTATACATAAAACTCCTGAGAACAGCATGGAAGGTGGGGACATTACTATTGACAAATAAAATGCTTGCACATGTCCACCTAAGGCATTCAGCTTTGCTGTTTGCACCAAAGATGAGTTCTGGTTGAAGAAGTACAGTAGGCTCTAAATAGGTTTGTTTTAACGCCATTTGTGCACAAATGAAATCTATAGGCCAATCTATTGGCCTGTGCACTGACAACACTGATGCTGAACATCATCACTAGACTTACTTTTAAAGTAAGAGCAACAATCAAAATATTTATTTAAAAGTACAATTTTTGTCATTAAAAATACAATGAATATAATTAACATTTGTCAACAATATAGGACTTCAGAAATGTTTCAAACACCTGGCACCTATTTTTCCAGCCAATGAAAGTATGGTGCAAGAATGAAATTGAATATCTTTTAAATGAAGGATTATAGGCTCACATGCCACACTATTCTTCAAACGAAAGTGTCTATTAATTAGCATGGGATGGATGAGCTGTTACTATGCCTGTTGACATTATTAGTCGATTGCCGTCGACTTTCAAAGCTCTACGAGACTGGTCTGACCAAGAGCCCGTATAACAAAATTTCACAAAGCACATAGTTGACCCGCCTCCCTGAAATGCCTCGGTGTGATACTGGTTGATGTTAGAAAATGCGGTGCCGAAGCAAAACCAATCACACCACTCTTTCCTCTGACGTATGTGACGCGAAGGGAATTGCTTGAACAGGACTGAGAGCCGTTGGAGCTGCTCAAAGTTGATTGGTTCTCGACCAAGAGGGGGCAGTTCCCCCGTTTAGGGGAATTCACAAATCCTGCCCGATCAGCAGCTGGCCAGACCAGCGACAGCAACGCCGAATGTGTTACGTCACTGGGAGGGCGTGCCAGGCTAACACATGGGTGGATTCATACAAAAGTAGCCAAATAGCACATAGGCAAAACACAAAAAAATTAACTCACATCCATAGAAATTAGTTTCTACCTCTTCAAGGAGACCATCATATCTATCCCAGCTCATGATATTCCACACTGATTCTGTTTTAAAGTGTTTATCTCCTTTTCCCTCTCCTCTATTTCCCTGTTTTTGTCTTCTATCTGCTTATGAAACTCTCTCTCCATCTTCACTTTAAACATGCTGATGTTTCTCTGTAGTTCAGGCAGGATGATCTTCATGAGGTTTCTCTCTGCTTCAGTCCTGGCCTCTCTCTCATAGCTTTCTCTCATCTCCTCTATCTCCTCTCTGTGTCTCTCCTCCATCTCTCTCTTCTCTTTCTCTACCTCCTCTTTCAGTCTATCTCTCTCTATCTCTACCTCTCTCCTTTTCTTCTTCTCTTCCTCCATTTGCTTCTCCAATTCTCTTATCTTCACCTCATTACTTTCATTCTCTAGTTCTCTCTGCAGAAATTCTATTCTTTTCTTTAAATCAATGATTTCTTGGTCTTTTGCCAGGATTTCTCTGTTCATTCTCATCAAAACATTTTCCACTTTCTTCTCATGCTCATTAGTCATTTCTGCTTCCTTCCTCTCCATCCTTTCCCTTAATTCCTTCTCCACCCTGATCTGTATCCTTTGGCGATGATTCTCTGCCTCCTGGTAGATCTCACTGCTGTAGAATCTCTCTCTGTTTCCTGACTCCATCTCTTCTATCTTCTCTAGCAGCTGTGTGATCTGAGTGTCATCAGGTCTGTCCTTAATGTTGAGAAGGTGACACCTCTTCCCACATTTCTCTACCAGCTCCTGGCTCCCTGTCTGGAGCAACTCCTCCACACTCCTCTCTCTCAGCCCCTCAGCATGGGTGAAGAGGATCAGTGTGTGTCTCCAACAGCCCTCCCCAAAAATATCCTCCATTTTCTCCAGCATCCTCCTCTCCTCCCCTTCAGACGGCTCCACTGGAATCAGCAGGAGGAAGGCGTGAGGTCCTGGGGCAGAAAGACGGACACAAAGCCCCACGTCTTGTCTCATGTCCTTCTCAGAGACTCCACTGCAGAACCAGTCTGGAGTTTCCACCAGGGTCACCCGTCTCCCAGCCACCTCCCCCTGTCTGCTCTCACTGTGCTGGGTCTCTGTGGATGTGTGTGTGAGTGTGTGTGTGCCCAGGATGGTGTTTCCTGCTGCCCTCTTCCCAGCTGCACTCCCCCCAGCAGCACCAGCCTCAGCTCAGACACTGGGGGGTCGGACCAGGACTCTCTCCACCCACTGCAAACACAGTCACACCAAACACAATTAATAGCCTAGAACTCTAGACGTACTCTAGTGGTAACAAATTTAATTTACTCAGTCAGTACGTCTAGCCATAGGTTGTACTCAGACATCGGTTGGTGTCTGAGCTGTTTCAATCCAAACATTGGTGCCGTGACCCGGATGGGAGTGAGGATTTGGAGGGTGAGTGTAACGGAGGTCAGCTAGCGCGGCTAGCTCGGTGGTAGTGTGTAAATCCTCATCACCCAATTCCATGGGCGCTTCTAACACGCTGAGTCAGTTGGTTAGAGCGTTCCACTCCCACGCCGGGAGTTTGTAGCTTGCAGGGTGGCGGGTTCGAGACCCGTGTGCGGTGCGGACCGCCACCGGATTCATTTTAGGCCACATGTCTTTTAATTTACATCCCACACAGTCATTCATTTTCTTTAAACCTGAGAGATTTGTGATGTTGGTCAGGGTCCACATTTAAGAATCTTTAGTTCAACACGGTGTGTTAGGATTAGTTTAATGTTCCTGATGACAACAAAGTCACACTCATGGAAGTAGAGAACACTGAAGACTTACTGACTGGAACATCCCATTCCTTACTTTGTCTTCTCCTGATGGAAGGAGGATCTGGATCTGGGAGCCCAAATACAAACACACGCTGGATCACTAGACTGTTAAGCAATTAGCAGCAGAGGTCAAAGTAAGCCGGTACACACCTATACTACGCACCGATATAATGTTGACAGGCGGTATGGCGTAGTGAAGACATGAGAGTATTCCTGCAGCAATTTTGATCTGTGTTTCACACGCGTGCTGACAGCTCATCTACTGGATTTTGGCAGGGCATTTGCTGTGAGTAATCACCTACATAAAGTGTAGGGATGCCGTATCGGGTGGTACATCCCGTTTTTGGGGGTATTTTTAATTTGCCCCTTCAGGACAAGATCCTGCCTTGCATTCCAATGTTGTGGTGCCGATTGCGTTATTCTGAGAAGCACTATTTTACCGAATTCAATGCAAAAGGCGGTCATATCCTTATATTTTTTAAAGATATATTGACATCATCATTGACATCAAATTAAACTACAGCAGATTGAGCATCCACTGGATACTGCCTAAATATTCAACAAGGATTGCAGATAGCTTAAATGCCAATGTGGTGCCAATGTGTCTCTTTTTGATTGCATATTTACAGTTATTAATAGACTATTATCAGCAGTACGTCATTGCACGCACACACACACACACACACACTAATATTCTTACTGACCAAATTCCAGCAGTTTTTCTCTCTCCTTCCTCTCTTGTTCCTGTAGTTGGGTTCTCAAGTCCTGTAGTTGGGTTTTCAGATCCTGTAGTTGGCTGTCCCTGTCCTGCAGTTTCTTCCCCAGTGACTCCAGTTGCTTTTTACTGGTCTCCAGCTCTCTCGTCATGTCTTCCATCTCTTTCTCCTTTTTCTCCAGTTCTTCCTTCACCTCCTCGACTTCCTGCTTAGCTGTGTATAGTGTTTTCTCATTGTCTTCTAGTTGTCTAGTTTTCTCCATTGCCTCATCCACTACTGTCTTCCAGGACTGGGGTGCTGATATGAATATGATTTTTTTTGTCAAACATTCAAAATTATTTAGTGTTCATATGTAATGTGCATGATTATCAGACTTGATGATTATAGACAAATTGCAGAAGGAAAAAAACTCTGTGATCTATGCACACACACACACACACACACAAATCCTGTCACTTACACACTGTTTTACTGTTAATTTACCATCCTTGAAGTCACTTAGATGATTAAATAGTTCATTACGGGGTGACCGATGGCTCCCTCGTCAGTCTCTAGCATTTGTTTTGCAGCATGGACGTCACTAGGATTCAGAGTCAAGGGGGCTTAGCCCCAGAGGGGTAATATATTGATGCAGGCGGCGAAAATTTTTAATAAATAAATTATATACAGTGTACATGTGTGTATATTTTCAACTATTTATTACTTGAATGACATTTATCAGAATATCTCATATCTTAGGCTATTTCTATTAACAAAATTAGTCTAAATCAATTCAGCAGACTGGTTTGTGAAGAAAGATGTTTGCAAATATCTCCATCAATGGCTGGTGTAAATGAACTAGGCTCTTCTATTCTAAATATAGCTGCATATTTATTTCAGTCTAATGCACTGAGCAAGATGAACAACAATGGTAACAACTAGCTTAGTTCAAATCTAAGATGTTGGTCAGGGTCCACATTTAAGAATCTTTAGTTCAACACGGTGTGTTAGGATTAGTTTAATGTTCCTGATGACAACAAAGTCACACTCATGGAAGTAGAGAACACTGAAGACTTACTGACTGGAAGATCCCATTCCTTACTTTGTCTTCTCCTGATGGAAGGAGGATCTGGATCTGGGAGCCCAAATACAAACACACGCTGGATCACTAGACTGTTAAGCAATTAACAGCAGAGGTCAAAGTAAGCCGGTACACACCTATACTACGCACCGATATAAGATTGACAGGCAGTACGGCGTAGTGGTAAGACATGAGAGTATTCCTGCAGCAATTTTGATCTGTGTTTCACACGCGTGCTGACAGCTCATCTACTGGATTTTGGCAGGGCATTTGCTGTGAGTAATCACCTACATAAAGTGTAGGGATGCCGTATCGGGTGGTACATCCCGTTTTTGGGGGGTATTTTTAATTTGCCCCTTCAGGACAAGATCCTGCCTTGCATTCCAATGTTGTGGTGCCGATTGCGTTATTCTGAGAAGCACTATTTTACCGAATTCAATGCAAAAGGCGGTCATATCCTTATATTTTTTAAAGATATATTGACATCATCATTGACATCAAATTAAACTACAGCAGATTGAGCATCCACTGGATACTGCCTAAATATTCAACAAGGATTGCAGATAGCTTAAATGCCAATGTGGTGCCAATGTGTCTCTTTTTGATTGCATATTTACAGTTATTAATAGACTATTATCAGCAGTACGTCATTGCACGCACACACACACACACACACACACACACACTAATATTCTTACTGACCAAATTCCAGCAGTTTTTCTCTCTCCTTCCTCTCTTGTTCCTGTAGTTGGGTTCTCAAGTCCTGTAGTTGGGTTTTCAGATCCTGTAGTTGGCTGTCCCTGTCCTGCAGTTTCTTCCCCAGTGACTCCAGTTGCTTTTTACTGGTCTCCAGCTCTCTCGTCATGTCTTCCATCTCTTTCTCCTTTTTCTCCAGTTCTTCCTTCACCTCCTCGACTTCCTGCTTAGCTGTGTATAGTGTTTTCTCATTGTCTTCTAGTTGTCTAGTTTTCTCCATTGCCTCATCCACTACTGTCTTCCAGGACTGGGGTGCTGATATGAATATGATTTGTTTTGTCAAACATTCAAAATTATTTAGTGTTCATATGTAATGTGCATGATTATCAGACTTGATGGTTATAGACAAATTGCAGAAGGAAAAAAAAACTCTGTGATCTATGCACACACACACACACACACACACACACACACACACACAAATCCTGTCACTTACACACACCACTCCATCTATCCAATTCAATTGCTGACTCTAATGGGCATGTGCAGTATACACACACACACCTTCCTCTAGCTACTGTAGCCTAAAGTTAAAGGGACACCAGGCAACGTTTTACTGTTAATTTACCATCCTTGAAGTCACTTAGATGATTAAATGGTTCATTACGGGGTGACCGATGGCTCTCTCGTCAGTCTCTAGCATTTGTTTTGCATCATGGACGTCACTAGGATTCAGAGTCAAGGGGGCTTAGCCCCAGAGGGGTAATATATTGATGCAGGCGGCAAAAATTTTTAATAAATAAATTATATACAGTGTACATGTGTGTATATTGCCAACTATTTATTACTTGAATGACATTTATCAGAATATCTCATATCTTAGGCTATTTCTATTAACAAAATTAGTCTAAATCAATTCAGCAGACTGGTTTGTGAAGGAAGATGTTTGCAAATATCTCCATCAATGGCTGGTGTAAATGAACTAGGCTCTTCTATTCTAGATATAGCTGCATATTTATTTCAGTCTAATGCACTGAGGAAGATGAACAACAATGGTAACAACTAGCTTAGTTCAAATCCTAGGGAAATCTGATGATACAGTCAAATATGAAAGTTTCTCAAACATTTATTCTGCAAAATGAGCAGACAATAACTACTAAAATATATCCTAGGCTATAGCAAATAAATATGTCAATCAATGCATGTAGGACAGACTAATCTGGCATAGACTACAGGCTAATTTATATTTCATAGTTCAGTCTTTTGGAGAATATGTTGCCTAGAAATTTGTTGGATCAGACTATAGCCTACCAAACTTCAGATAAGACTATTTTCCTGCTCAATTTGAAGCGTAGTTCATCATCAGTTACAACAAGAAAAAAATGCTCTCAGTGGATGCAGGCAGAACTGGAGAATTTACTAAGAAATTTCACATGTACTTAAAGTGGACTTTCTCATGGACCGTTTATCATAACAATTAGTGACTAGTAAGCTTGGAGTTTACTGAATCCGATGGAGATTGCGTATTTGAAGTTAACTCCGCGAGTAATATAACCGCTAAGAATGGATGTAATTTATATACAATGAAAATCATCTGCCCAGCGTTAGGGGGCTTGGGGGAAATTTAGGGGGCTTGAGCCCCCCCAAAATAGACCTAACGACGTCCATGTTTTGCGGTAATCCCAAAATAGAATAGTCCACAAAATAGAAACTGAAAGTAGATATAACTGAAATCGCATTTATTACCGACTTGGCAGACAACGTATCATACGAAAATGATCATCCTTGGTTCGTACTTTTTGGTTTGCAAATAAATTTACAGTGATTGTTGAGAATGTACAATGTAGTTGTAATTTTTATAATATTTCGGCGACTGTAGGTGGAGCTTCGGAGATCGATAAAGTTGTGCAGATGACCGCACTCCAATTTTTATAAGTCTTCTTTTTATTCTTATTCACATTTCAGCAAGGGCAAACAAACAGAATTTTCGGCTACTGCCTTTGTCAGTACTGGCCATTTCCAGAAATGGCCTACTACTTGACTACTACATTCTGCTCGTATAGATACAGACGGCAAGTACGGTTAACGCCCCCAAAATGCGAGGGTGGAGTCAGCGTGGGGGATAACAGAGGCCAATTTAACATTATGGTGAATGGACAAGGTAGAGAAAGTTGCTTAACAATAAAAGATCGCTTAGTAAAATTGAACAAAGTCCATATTAGATATTTTGTCTAATTTGACCTGTTTGCCTGCTTGGGTTTAGACTAAAAAAAAATTTCCATGGTTTGTTTATTGCAGAAACACTGACAGGAATGTCATGAGCTGTCTCTGCTCCTGTCATAACTGAAGCAACTTTCAATCACAAGTCTGATTAGCTCAGTTTAGAAAGCTAAAGTTAGCTGCATTTACTATGGTGATGAATGAAGTTGGCTAGTTAGCAAGCTAATGAAGCTAACAAGCTTCAACTAAATTGTCCTCAGTATCGTGTTTGGAGGGATGTCAAGTTCAGAATTCACATTGAACCATCTGAACATCATTACTACCTTAAGGCATTGCCCTAAGAAATGTGTCAAGGTCCTTGTAGATGGTACTCAGTGTAACTTTTAGCTTAGCATCTCATTGACTTCCACACTGTGTGAGCCTGCTCTTTCCCCCAGATGGGACTATTTTTTCTCTAATTCCCCCACTGCGGAGCTATATTTGTGGGCGTGGTCAGACTTGCCGTCTGTATCTATACTGATCTCTGCAGACAGCAGTGTGTAGTATGCAGTACATGACAAATGTCACAGGAGTAGTGTGGGGCTCAATTAACCTTGAGTCAGGTAGAGCACCTGTAGTCCATTAATTAATGAGGTTCTGGTCATGTGGCCAGTAGGCCTCTTCTGCTGCTTGCATATGCTGCATACTGGGGAGCAGTATGAGGCTCAGCCAGTCAAATATAGCACCTGCAGCTAATTAATTAATTGTGTGAAGCAGTAGTGTGTGCTGCACTGTGTGCTGGGGCACAAGCAGCAGCACATGTAGCATAGTAGTATGCCATTTCGGAAACGGCCACAGTGTGTCTTTGCTGAAATGTGAATAAGAATAAAAAAAAAAAATTTGCTCATTTCATTATGCCCCATTATGCTACTTTGTGAAGTCACAGTTGCAGGTTTTTGGGCTTGTCTTTTTGGTGATGTGGCTTGTGTTGTAGCGAGCTCTGTACACTGTCTCCCCTAGGTCTTGCATACAATCCTAATACACAAACAAAAAAGCATAGGCACAGCTCTGACAACGAGCAAAGGTGAGAGATACACCAAGCATTCGTAGTCATAGTAGTCTTAGCTCGCTTGTTTTGGGCTAGTTATCACAGTCCAGGTAGCTTATTTTTTGTGCAAGATCTGGCATCACTGATCATCTCTCACCATCACTCATCAGATCTCCACCGATCATCTGACATAGACCCCATTTACACGAACCCGAAAATTCATAAAGACAAACATTTATCTCTGAGATTGCACCTCTCAGTTACACGTAACCCGGGGGTTTCAGTCACTGAGGGCGGATACATTTAAGAACTCCGGGCAAAGTGGAAATGTCTGAGAACTCTGGCTTAGTTTACACTTCCCCGGGTCTTCAAGAAACCGGGTATATTCCCCTCCCCCGAGTAAGAAAACAATCGCATTTACACAAACATCAAAAACGGCTAAGAAAGGCGGTGACAATCAACCACCACGTCACAGTTTTATCAAAGATCTTTCAAGGGAGCAACATCGTAGCAGATGGCCACAAACGTGAAGTGTTTCGGTCTGCATTAGCAGCAGGCTCACATTACGTCACATCATTAACATTTTCCCTTAGGAAATTATAGAATGATATAATGTATGTGTGCCATAATATTGTCTGTGATCATTAATGAAACCAACAAATGACAATTCAATCGCTCCTCTGCAAAACAATGTTGGATGAACCAAGTGTGCTTTTTAGCTTTAGACAGAGAGGGTTTGTTTGGCAGTTACCATGACGACATAGCTATATGCTAACTATAAGCTAGTCGTTTTGGACTTTGCTCAAACCTCACATATTGCTGTAAACTATGTTCACGTTTGCTCTGTCCACTTAAAATGAACTCAGTAATGTTACCCGCAGGCTGTCAATAAATTACATCTCAAATATAAATGTAAAACATTACGTTAGCTAGATCGCTAGCGTTAGCTCGCTAACAACTTGAAATTTTAGTAGGCTATTTACTGCCTGGCAGCTTCATCTGATAGTTATGCCAACAGTAACAGTTTACAACATTAGTCTTGAAATCATGTTAAACACTTACAGAATATGAGAGATACATGCCAAAAAAAACCGATAACTCCAAAAAGACGATTTATTGGTAAAAGTCCTGACATCATTGAAAACCAGGTGGTGCCCCTTGTGATGATAGAACTACTATGCGCGAACGTAGGTGCTTCTCGTTTGCTCCAACTGTCTTTGGTGCTAGAGCTCCGGTTATGGGTAGTTACACATACGTCTGAAGACGGGGTTCTCCGACATCTCCACCTTGCCCGGAGTTCGTGAGATTCTTCGTCTTCACCTTCGGATAAGTGTAACAGAGAGGTTCAACCGCAGAGAAACATGTGCGTCTTTGTGGTTATCTGTGTTTGTGTAAACGGGGTCTCTGTCTCCAGACATTAGTGTAAACAGAGTTTTAACACCAAAGAGGGTTGAAGTAAGTTTAGTTCCTGGTTCTATTTTAGCATGGGCAATCCTGCAGACCAGACTCAGGGTCAGACTTAATTCAATGATGTGTGGATTTACCAATTATAAATAAAACAAATTTTTGGATGTTGGATGCTCAATGGCGTTTTTTGCCCCCAACGGCACCTTCCAGGCAGCACAGCCTAAAAGGCACTACCTTTACCCTATTCCTAACCCTCCAGTCAGACTAGCTACAAATCCAAGCGACTCAGGTCGCTGAGGAGGCGTGTCTCAGGGCTGTCATTCGTTGGTAGCATGTTGCTAACTTAGGTACTTGGTAGAAAATCGTACATCAACACACAGGTATTTTTTGTGTATAAAACCAATATTTTCCGATGTCGTTAGTAACACTGATACCTCGATTTCAAAAATATGAAGTCATGAATCCCTAACTTTTTAGTTTGTGGCCAAGTTTGAGATCGTTGTCGTTAGCGCCGCCATATTGAAAGCGGGAGAAAGTTTCGTTCAGAGTACCTCGGCTTCACTCGCATTGGCTGTCGCCGAGTCGCATCGCTCTTCATTTGCATATAATAGCCTTGAAGTCTATTCTGGGCCCGCCCACCGGGCGATTTATCGCTGGTCGCTTGCTCTCATTGACAATGAATAGAAACCGGTCGCGTAGCCCGAGTCGCTCGTCGCTAGTCTGACTGGGGGGTAACCCTAACCCTTCAACCCTCATCCTTACCCTAAACTGAGGGAAGTAGGGCCTTCAAGCCTAATAGGGAGCCGAAGTCAAGCCCTCTTCCGCATTAGCCTACGGTCCTATCGAGCCTATTAAAATGAATGAACAGATACATATAACTTCTGGTCCGCTTTAGTATGCAGCGTGGGTTTCACATAGAATGTTTATAGTGTTGAAACTTACATTTTGAGCCTCACAAACGTAAAAAGTAAATTGATTGTAGACGAATTTCAAAAGTTACGTTACATAAAATAACAAACATAGTCTTGATTGGCATGAATGGTTATCATTTAAATTCACATGCAACATATGTGTGACTCAAGTTATAAATCAAAGTGGACCAAAAAGTCACGTTTATTTGTCCATTAACTCTCAGCTCCATAGGTCCCATATGCTAATCCGGAAGTTTGTGTGACTTCGGTTCCCTATGGTGTGAGTTGTTACTGTTCGTATTTGTATCAGATGAACTTTGTCATGAGGCTGCAAATACTAGAAGTTATTAGCAAGCTAATGCTAACAAGCTAACTAACATAATGTTTTAAATTTTAGATCACAATCAGCAAGAAACATTAATGAGATTATTTAAAGTGGACAGAGCAAAAGGAAACCGAGTTTACAGCAATATGTTAAATTTAAAAAACGTCCAAAATTGTAGATTCTAGTTAGCATATAGCTATGTTGACATAGTAGCTGCCATTCATTTGAATGCTCACTCCTCATCACTCAACAGATCTCCACTAATCATCTCGCACTCACCCAAAGACCGGACTGATTCTTCCATTTTCTTCCTGTCTTCTGCAGTGATCTCATTCAGTACTGTAATATCAAAGAATAGAGATGAGCACATAATTGTAAACACATACACAAATGGTAGATGTGAGTGGGTAGGTCTTAAAGGTGGGGTATGTGATCAGGAAAATGAACCCTAGGCATTTAAAAAGAAACAATTCAGAGGTCCAATCCCCTGTATTCAGATTTCCCCTAAGCCACACCTCAAGAATACAGGAACGAATGGGGAGGGGGAGGGACAAACGGCAGTTGGGTTTGACAGACTTACCACCATCCAATAATTTTTGCTGGTTCCTTAAAATGATTGGATGTTGTTTTTACTGTCCTACTCGTTCCACAGGTGACTAACAAATTTAGAAACATCATTTAAATTTACAACCGAATTCCAAAAAAGTTGGGACACTGCATAAATTGTTAATAAAAATGGAATCCAATAATTTACAAATCTCATAAACGTATATATTGTTCACAATAGAATATAGATAACATGGCAAATGTTGAAAGTGAGACTTTTTGAAATGTTATGCCGAATATTGGCTCATTTTGGATTTTATGAGAGCTACACATCCCAAAATAGTTGGGACGGGTAGCAATAAGAGGCCAGAAAAGTCAAATTTTCACACAAGGGACAGCTTGAGGACCCATTTGCAACTTATTTGGTCAATTGGCAACATGATTTGGTATGAAAAGAGCCTCTGAGAGTGGCATTGACTCTCAGAAGTCAAGATGGGCAGAGGATCAGTTCCCCAAATGCTGTGGCAAAAAGTAGTGGTCTGAGATCACAAAGGAGTTTCTCGGACAAAAATTGCAGAGTTTGAAGGTATAATCATCTACAGTGCATATCATCATCCAAAGATTCAGAGAATCTGGAACAATCTCTGTGCATAAGGGTCAAGGCCGGAAAACCATACTGGATGCCCATGATTATTGGGTCCTTAGATGGCACTTCATCACATACAGGAATGCTAACGTAATGGATATCACAAACTGGCCTTAGGGCTACTTCCAGAAAACATTGTCAGTGAACACAATCCACTGTGTCATTCGCAAAAAAGAAGCCATTCCTAAACATGATCCAGAAGCACAGGCATTTTCTCTGGGACAAGGCTCATTTAAAGTGGACTGTGACAAGTGGAAAACTGTTCTGTGGTCAGACGAATCAAAATTCAAAGTTCTTTTTAGAAAACTGGGATGCCATACCATCCGGACAAGGACAACCCAAGTTGTTATTGCTTATTGTTAGCGCTCATTTCAGAAGGCTGCATCTCTGATGGTATGGAGATGCATGAGTGGGAAACGCATCTGGAAAGGCACCATCAAGTCTGCAGTCCAGATCTTTCACCCATAGAAAGCTTTTGGTGCATCATACATAGGAATACATGACAAAGAAGACCTACAATTGAGCAACTAGAAGCCTGTATTAGACAAGAATAGGACAACATTCTCTCCACAGTCCCCAGACGTTTGCAGACTGTTTTAAAAGGAAGAGGGGATGCCACGCAGTGTTAAATGTGTCCTTGTCCCAAATATTTTGGGATGTGTAGATGCCATGAAATTGAAAATCAACTTATTTTGCCCTTAAAATGATACATTTCCTCAGTTTCAACATTTGATATGTCATCGATGTTGTATTCTGAGTAAAATATTGCAATTTGAAACTTCCACATCACTGCATTCTGTTTTTATTCACAATTTGTAAAGTGTCCCAACTTTTTTGGAATTCAGTTGTAGAAATATAGAAACACCATTCAAACTGTGTTGCGAAGGTCATACTTTGGAGGTTATTGCTTTGTAACTTTCATCTTTGTAACTTTTATACTTTTACAACTATGACTAGCTAAACATTAAAGGTCCCATATTACGAAAAAATCACTTTTCATGGCTTTCGAATGTGTTTCTTGGGTCTATACTGCCTCTACACACACTTTAAGTTGGATAAAAAGCCCCAATTGTTAAAATAGACAATTTACACTGTTAGTAACTGTTCAGCTGCTTTATGCTTAAACTACCTGCATAGAATTGTCCTAACTACGTATGTCACAGGGGGGTATTCCTGCAAAGTCGCTAATGATATCGGCGCTTATGTGATTAAGCCTCGTTTGAAGTAGCATCAACTCAGAGATGAGGCTGAAGCCATTCCATCAACGCAAGTTAGCTGCGCCTGCCTCTCGTTAACTTAAACAAGCCTGCGTGCACGAGCTCAACACTAGACCTAAATAGGTGATTTAGGAATACCTGATGAACTGTCGTAAAATTAAGGCTGAACTAAAAGAATTTTAAGAAAGAAACTTTGATATGCATACGTCATCTGTTGAATTTTGTGTGAAATAACTGAATATCACATTTTTATAATAGTAGGCCTACTGGCAATGCAGAAATTTGAAAAGGTGATTGAAAACATATTTTGAATCATAATGTTTGACCATTGCTTGTTGGAACAAATTGTCAGTCTCATGTTGTTCTGTCACAGCAGACTTGCACCTGCAACTGAAATCAATCAATCATTCAATTAAGACGTAGCCTACAACTCCAGACACCACGTGATGGGCCGGCATGTGACACGTCTTTGATTATGCATGCATTTGTTTTTAATTCGTAACTAAAATTATTCCTTATAGATACTTCGAAATATCAATAGTAATTTAGTAAAAAGGGGAATTCATGCATGCATCACAGTGTTTGCAAAATCTATCAACCTTTATTTGGTGGGAAAGATTATTAAGCAGGTGTATGGAACCTTTTTTGGTGACTTGTGTTTCTGACTGATTGCATTTTCTGAGACACCGCTTTATTAAGCCTTGCAGTTAACCTGCCACGGAGCTGGTTAGTTTGGGAGCATATGTTACCCCAGCAACTCAGCTGCGATTACTGTTAACGAGAGTAATGGAACTGAACTCACACTAAAACTAGCGCCGCTTGCCGAAATTAGCGCGGCTTAGCGAATAGCTCCGTTGATGGAATACCCCCAGGGTAAGGGGAAGCCATGTAAGCAGCTGAGGGCAATGAGAATGGATAATTGCAAAAAGAGAGAGAGAGAAGTTGGCAGGCACTTTGCAGCTGAGAACAATGAAAATGATCAATTGACTAATTAGTGGTGGTCAGTCATAGGCTATAGGGGAAATACTCAATGTGTTGGCTGCAGCTGTCTAGTTACCTGGTGCACACCTCATGATAAACAACCCATTCTGAACATCAGAGCTAAAAAAGTTAGCTTCGAAAAAGCGTAATATGGGACCTTTAATACTTTTCCCATAGACTTAACACAGAGCTGAGCTAAAGTGGGCGACATCACAATGGCTCCCTTAGCCAATCATTCTTGAGTATGCACATTTTCACCAGGAGATAACCAATCAGGTGCCAGGTGGCCAAGCCAGCTGTTCCAACTGTCATTTTCTAAATTTAACATGTAAATACGTGCCAGAGCGCCCCTTCAATCATTTACTTCTCAGTGATGCAGTTAAAGCGTAGCTAACAAATGGTATTATTAATTTAAGTCTATGGTCAAAATTTCATATACACAACAAACTTGTTAGAAAATTAAGCCATTTCTATCAGCTTGATGCGCAGGCTTTAGAAATTGTTTTCTTTTAATTGTTTTAACCTCTGCTGCCGTGCAGCTGACGTTTCTGGGTGCCGTTATGGTTTAGAAAACTTTTGCAAAACCTGCGTGCCGCCTTCGCAAAGTTTTTGCGCAGTTCCTAGTGAGTTTTTGGCTATCCAGATGGTTCACGTGTGACAACCTTCCCAGGGCTGCATTTCCCGATAACGATGGATCTTAGTGGCTACGAATGAGCGAACGAGTGATGTTACGAAGATTCTTAATTTCCTCTACACGCATTTCCCAAACATGCACTTACGAAAGTTCACGCACGTTCATGTTAAGAAGCTTCTTAAGGCGTGCGCTGTTCAATGCCGTGGTGCTGATTCACCCAGCGGAGATGGGTACAATAAATCAATTAGGCTACATCAAATGATGTGTTTTTTGATGCTAGTTGCTACATTATTTAAAATGGATGACAATATTGTAGCCTACTACTAATACTCACCGTTATCATATGTGTTTTACCCGGAGAGCTTCTCTGGCACACCGTTTCATTCAATTAAATAAATAATAATAATAAAATCCAACGTTTCTCTCGTGTGTAGGCCTTTTCCCCCAAATTAATTCCACGCCAACTTCTAAGTCATGTTTGAAATAGCGAGGTGATATATATCACTGATTTCATGTCTTAAGATGATGAAACAATGACAATTTCCCCACAAGTGTAGTGGAGTGGTGTGCACATCCAGCGCAGGTGCTGGACAATTATGGAAAAACGTAAAAATAAGAAACGGTCGGCACACTGATGTAGCGCAGATTTACAGAACTTTAATAATAAATTTTAATTAATGTTTAAAAAATAGGCAACAGTGTATTTTGGTGCTTCCTGCGCGAGAGAGGAAGAGAGAAGGAGACAGGGACATCTGCGTCCCCGCTGTGCCCGCCATACAAATTAACTTGCGCTTTGGGAAAACCTAAAACTTTTTTTTCATTTGACATCCACTGAAGCACTCAATGAAGTGCCCACATAAATTATTTAGGCTACCATAGATGCCCAGCTTTTCTTCAGGATATAGGCTAAAATTCTTATGGCAATGTATCAACACTCAACAATAATTTGTTATTTTTATGAGACCTATCTTTGTACAACGAAACTGTCAAAGCAACATGATGGCGTAGGCCTACTTGACCTGTTTTCACCTCATATCCTCTAGATGTCTCCACTGAGTAGCCTAATTCTTTCTGGTTAAGATCATCTTAGCGGTCTACGATTACTCTGGATCACACGTAGATCTGCGAGTGATCTCACGAATCATCTTAAGCAACGAACGTTTCGGGAAATGGTCCGTAAGTGTTAAGATGGTCTTACGTGCGAACCTGCGAACTACTTAGGCTTAAGATCATCGTAACTACGTTTGGGAAATGCAGCCCTGGATGGTTTGGTCGTTTTGCCTAAATGGATTTTTTTCTAGCTAGAATTCTAAACATACTCGATACATTTTATGTGATAGTCTGACTTGTCAGACTATTATTCAGACGGAGGAGGAGCTCACTATGGAAACCTGTTTCCGCCACATTGTAAAAAGAAAATCTGGATCAAGGCTACATTTTCATAAATACCCTGCACTAAACAGTGAAACAAATTAAAGCAAGTATGCTATGAGGCATTAAACTGCTGTATATAGAAAATATTTTTGCAGAAGAAATGTTATGCATATTGCTATTTTATTGAAATGGAAGAACATAGAGAATAAATTTAAAAGAATAACCAACATAGCAACCGGCTTGAGCAACCTAGTAACCACCTCAACTACCCTAGCAACAACCCCCTAGCAACCACCTCAACTACCCTAGCAATGGCGTTGCAACCAATTCCACAGTTGCAACCTATCAACCAACATAACAACCAACGTGATTAACCTAGCAACCACTGAATCTAGCCTAGCAACAACCTAACAACCACCTCAAGTACCTTTGCAACAGCCTAGCAAGCACTTCCACATTTGCAGCGTATCAACCAAGATAGCAACCGAAATGAAAAACCTAGCAATCACTATACGTACCCTAGCAACAGCCTAGCAACCACTTCAACAGTTGAAAATTATCAATCAAAATAGCAACTAACATTTTCATGCACTCGTACTTTCCCTGAATTGCATTCCATATTAGAATGGCCCCTTCTCTATGTTTTTATTTTATAGCACTTTGGCTGACTATTGTCTGTTGTAAAGTGCTTTACAAATAAATTTGACTTTGACTTTGAAATTACATTCTCTAGTTGTATTTGAGAGAGAGGAGAGATTGTGATATAGTGTTGAAAGACTTACTGAGGTTATACCCGACTCTTCCCTCCTCCATGTTGTCTCCACTAATGACCTGGCATGTATAAGCTCCATTATCATATCCATATCTGTTCCCCTTCAGTGTAAGAGACACGTCTCCTCTCTGCAGCTTCTGGAGGTCCACACTCACTATGCCCTTATAGCCCCTCCCCTCTATCACATGACCATTCTTATACAGGTAGACACACTTGGTGTTTTTAAACCACCTGATCTCCATGGCAACAGCACTGGTTTTAGGAGACAGGTGACAGGGCAGTGTGACACCATCAGCACGCTTCACAGCACGATCAGGAGTGACCAGTTCAAAATCTGTATGGGGAAACAGCAGTGTTAGTAAAACTCACTTACTCACACACACACACACACACACACACACACACACACACACACAATCTATCTCTCTCGCATGCACACACAACAACACAACAACACTGACTATATGCACAAGCGTACAAGATTGTGCTGGTTTGCAACACACACAGGGAGGGTAACACACACCCCAGCCAAGCCATACACACATACACAGTAAGATGGCATGTGGCCAAGATCAGCTTGACCACTCACAGGTCTTGAAACTGCCGACTTGAAAAAATAGATGAACATTTTTGGGGGAAGTTGGTGCGCATATGAGCGAGGACCAATTAAAAAATATCTATATTGTTAGTCAAGAGAGGTGGCTGATCACCAGAGTTGGCAGAGCCAACGTCAGAGGTTCAGGAGCATGCATCCGGCTTGCTCCCCCTCAAATTAAGCCTGGTTGCCACTTCCATGCAGTACTTTTCGAGTTTTAAAGTCTTGTAAGTGACACACTCACAGAGACCACAAAAATGCCTCTTACCTCTATCTGTGCCCCCAGCTGCCATTGTGTCTTCCTGAAACAGACACAGATAATAGTCAGGATTTTTTATTCACAAGTGAAAAGCTATTCAACCAGACTATTGTCATTGCCTTGAGTTCACATGCACAAGTTAGTGATTAAGCTTCTCAACCAAAATATTGTTCTTGTCTGCTGCTTTGCCTTTTGCAATGCTATTTTAGCATTGCTTTAGCTTTTGCCTTTTGGTTTGTTTTCTTATGCTTTTGTGGGAAGGGATGTACAGTACTCTCCCACAGTAGTAGTTTACTTTGTAGTAAGAAGGAAATACGGCTTTGAAGTGTATAACTGTGATTTTTTTTATTTTTTAACTTGTTATGAACTTTGGACAAACTCTCGGGCATCCAAGCACTCTTGTAGATAATGCAGCTGTAGAGGTCAAGACTATATGAAGCCACATTGTAGGAAGCCAATGTAGGCCAATGCAGAAAATGTTCATGTTATTTGTTAATGTTAATGTTAAAATGTTAATATTCCAGCATACTTACACAGTCATGCTATAATTTATCGCTAAATACTTACTTATCTCTATATTGCCATTCTTACCCAATCCTTACTTCACGGGTTGTAAAATAAACATTACCGAACTGACAAGGCTAAAGTCCCCATATTACAGTAAGCTGCAAGGTGCATTCATCCATCACAAAACAAGGGCCCAGTTCCTCTTTACAGTAAAACACTGATGCTATGTTTTGGGTCCAAATGATTCTTATTTCGTTATAAATTTCTGCTCATCATAACAGTGGGCTTACCTGCCTGTCTGCTGCTTCAGCAATGATGGCAAAGTTATGTTTCCTTAGAGTCTCAAATGGCCCAAACGCACACACACACACACACACACACACCCACACACAGACAGACACACACACACACGCTGCTGCAGATAGACTTCACACACACTGGGCCTCCATGACGAGATTAGGAACCCTGAGTGTGTGTGGAAGCCATTTTGTCTCCCAGTCCCAGTCCCTGGTGTGGAACAGCTGATCTACTGACTTCACTTCCTCTCTCAGTAGTGCTGCAGTCCTGAGTGTTCTGGAGTCTCTGGATTAGTCCGGTTCTCTCAGTCCACACCGGTTCTAACACTGTTCTAGCAGTTCAGTTCAAATTCACACACTAAAAAGTTTTACATTCCACCAGACCGTTTATCCAGTAGAATCGAATATCAAGTCAGGTAATCAGCGGCAGACTCTGATCAAAAGTTCAGCTCATTGAGATTTATGGTCTTTATGACTTCAATTATTAACCTGCACACATGAGGAAATAAACAATACTACTGGTTCTACTAGTACTACTGCTGCTACTACTACTACAGAAAGTAGTTTTGGTTATGAGGTATCACTTGTCCTTCAGACAAGTTTCTGTGGTCATTAATTGCAGCAACTCCACAGAGAATGGAGAACCCACTCACAGATTTATTTTGTGTACCTTCTAGATATGATCTATATATATTATAGGACAATTAAAGAGATGATATTATAGGAGAGTGACTTAACTTGGGGTACACAAAACCTTTAAGTAACAGTGTTTTAATTATGTATTCATCATTATTTGGCACTGAAAACATGTTAACGTGCCAAGACTTTGTCTCCAAGGTTCCATGGTGTCCAAGGCTGTTACTACCTGCCATGGTGAATACATGAGTGAACAATTGATAAGCAATCAGTAACACATATTATCCCACACCTGCATGGTGAACATAAGAAATCAGAGTATTAGTAGAGTACTTGTAGTCAGTACAGTAGCCTAGAACTGTCCATGTAACTGTACACGTGGAGAGACTGGTAGCAAATTGCTCAGTGAGTACGCATAGACATCAACAATGAGGAAGAGTCTTAAACACTCTGTGTGGGCAGGGAGTCATTGGGCGGGCTTAGCGTTGTTTGAATCGGCTTGATCGTATGTTGCTCTGATTGGTTGCAGTTAGAGCCATTCAAAGTGCTTTCTATGGCTCTGGTTATAGCGCTTACATTACGTTATAGTCTGGCTTATCAGGCTAAGTTTACAGACCTGTACGGTGGCCATAGCCAGGAGCCTTTCTCAGCCTGGAAGGTTCAGGTATTAAATACTCACCTGTGTGAAGATGAAATCATTCAGTCAAACAACTGCAAGTTGTTTTGTTGTGCAAATGAATTTTCTCTGAAGGTGCCAGTGTACCATAGCAAATTGAAATGATATTCAGTACATCTTCAATTCTAATTTGTGTACAAAAACACAATTGTAACTAAACTGAGGATTGCTTTACCACTTTGCACACTGAGTCACTAAATTGCACAATGTATTTTCAAGCTGCATGAGTAAACTGCTCTTTGAATTCTCATGTGCAGAATTAATTTATTCCATTTGAATAAAGCCATCCCCACCACAATTTGAATTCCATTTACAGGTGATTTACTGTCTTCCACTGCCTTCTGCTGGCCGCTTTGTACACTAGACTTAAAATGCCTGCATGTTCACCAAGTTTGTCTCAAGTACCCAACAGCTATATTAGTATTTCACCACCAGAGGGAGCGAGAGACTCACTGAAGAGTTGGAAACCCTCCAGTAACAAACATAAGGCCACTGCTGATGATTGACTACGAGTCTGTCGTACTTGTGTTAATTTACTCTTAAATTAAAATAGACTAGTATTGAACAGAGTGAAGCAACACAGACTGACATGGGGCTCCGGAATTGAATCTTGATCAACTGCTCATCAGTCTGTGTTGCTGTTAGTCTACATGGCCAGGAGTAGTGCATCTTCTATGTTAAAAAAGAACTGTAACCCTATGAAAGGAGGAGAGATTAGTTGATCAGGGGGATGTCTCATACCAGGTAAAAATTTCAGTGGTACTGCATGTATTGAGGATGTTTTCTAATTCAGATTACATATATTGTGTCTGTAGCAGGTTACTTGTCAGTAGGAGTAGACACGTAGATACATAAATACTACTCTACATCAGGAGACTAAACCAGATGCACAGCAGAATATGATATGAAGCCTGCTTCCAAATCTGCTATGTGCACTGTACTGTATATTTTGGTTCCATATATTTTAAGCCTTAAAGAGAACCTATGCAGGATCCGGTGGCGTCATCCAGTAAGCTAACAACCAAACAAAGCAGTTATCAAGCGTTTCTGCCAATAATCCTCCATTTAGAATTGCATAGTCAATGGTGATCGCCGCTAACAAAATGTATCGACAGTTGAATGCGCTGAGAAGTCACAAATCGCGTTGTAATTCAAACAGTAAACTCTGGCTAAGTCACATGACCTAGCTTGCTTGCTAACCAAAACTTACGATAGCCGGGACGCGCTCCCTGATCTTGCATAGGCGGTATCTGCCTCTAGGAGGGTCGGACAATCTCGTGAAGGGGCTCGTTTTACTCCGGAACATGTCATTTATCAAGTCTAGTGAGTTCTAGGCAATTTACCTAAAGGTGTAATGAATAGGAAACGTCGAAATTTTACCTAAATGTTGCATGTGGTGGCTTTAACAGAAAGGCCCTACTTTCACTTAGCCTCTCACTTAATGGTGTAAAATCACCCTTTTGTGGTTTCCTTTTTTAACATAGAAGATGCACTACTCCTGGCCTTGTAGACTAACAGCAACACAGACTGATGAGCAGTTGATCAAGATTCAATTCCGGAGCCCCATGTCAGTACTACTATGATAGCCACTAGGTGGGGTGAGTGAGTGGTGAATTGGTTTGCCATAAGCTGTGTGAGGTGATCAAGAAAATTATACACTAAAATTCTCTCTTCGTTTTTCTTAAGCGGTTCATTACACCTTGAATTTTTATGATCTCTGAAGTTTTGAAATGAATATTTCACGATGGAAAAAACACATCACCCTTTGTGTGGTCTTATGGATCATCTTTTTTCTGCCAGTTAATTACTATGAAAGGGACCCCAACTCTACCCCATAATTTCTAGAATTATTACATGTTCATTGCCATTTCTTGAATTAAGGTCGCCAAATGTGTGATGCTTTTGGCCCGTCATCACTGAGACAACTGCTCAACTGGCAGTGGAAACATTTGTGGTCTAAAACTTAGCCTATATAATGCAGAGCATGTTAAAGTATGTGACCAAAGAAAGGAAATTCACTGGTACGTTTAGTTTGTGGTTCAGTCATACTCAACTGACAAGGGTATGAAGTCTCATGCACTGACCACAAGACACAAGTAATTGACATTTTCTCATGCTGACTCTCCTTCTGAAGTCCCTCTATCATGTAATGAAAGCTTTAGCGAAAGTTCTCCTAGGAAGACTCGGATGCATCGTCACTCATTACCTGACCAATCATTCGTGCTCTCCCGTTTTATAATGACCTGCCTAACATACCTGCTCTTGCTGTCTATAGATACAGACAGCAAGTACGGTTAACGCCCCCAAAATGCTAGGGTGGAGTCAGCGTGGGGGATAACAGAGGCCAATTTAACATTATGGTGAATGGACAAGGTAGAGAAAGTTGCTTAACAATAAAAGATCGCTAAGTAAAATTGAACAAAGACCATATTAGATGTGTTGTCTAATCATGACCTGTTTGCCCACTTGTGTTTAGACTAAAATAATTTTTCCATCATTTGTTTATTGCAGTTACACTAACAGAAATGTCATGAGTCGTCTCTGCTCCTGTCAAAAGTAAAGCAACTTTCAATCACAAGTCTGATTAGCTCAGTTAAGCAAGCTAAAGGTAGCTACATTTATTGTGGTGATCAATGAAGTTGGCTAGTTAGCAAGCTAATGCCGTCTGTATCTATAGGCGCCGCACCACCACCTCCTTCCCCACCACCGCCAGTTGGGTCCCTGTTCTCCAGTCCAGGGGGTAGGCTCCGCCCCTGCCATCGTACCTCGGGCAGGATCTGCGGTGTCCACTCTTTCCGCTCCAGGACCATGGACGGGGCCCGCGCCAAAGACTTTTATATTTCATGTTATTTCGTTGCACTTGTTATATTAAAACGTTCAAGCTCGAATTTCTCTCCGAGTCTTTCATGGAGAACTATATTTCATTAGACCTGTAAATAAAGAACTTAGTCTGAATTTAGAAAGATGTTTTCCTTACCAATGACAAGTTGACTAAATTAACTAAATTATTTATGAATGTGACATCACTTTCTATCTTAATCCTTATAATGAATATCAGAGATGGCTTTGCATCATGGAGTTTTTGTCCCCACATTAATTTCTTTCAGGGGACCTTGGCGGCTGTTATCCTTTCCATGAATGCATTCACTACAGGATTGCATTCACTGCAGTGCCTGATGGATAAATGGGACTGAAAATGACCATCATAGCATTGCAATCAAAATTATTAACATTGACATGAAAAATGGAACAATGCAAATTACTGTATGGCATTCAGTGTAAATATGGCAAATAAGTCAAAGACAAAGACCAATTTAGAAATTTTATAAGTTTATATGCATATATTTGTAGCCTATTAGTATTGGTTACTCAACCATACATTAAATCTTTATTTTGAAACTAAAAACAATACAAACAATAGACTACAAAAAACAACCTCCAATCTGCTGAAAGGATAATATTTCTAGAAATGTATTCTTTAGACATATTTATTAGGCTATATAAAATGTATTATGGTAAAAAATCATAAACAACCTCAGTGTAGGTAGGCCTACTTAAGTCAAAATTTGGATGCAGTTTCATTTTTGTTGCTTTTATATCAGTTTGAGGACCGGACTGTTTGCTGAATTCATCCTGAAATTATAATACAAATCAAATCATATTTTGTCATGACTGAAACAATAGTAGTCCAAAAAGATCTGTCATACAGGTATTAAATGAGAAGTACTCGAAACTAACCAATATTGAAGATGCAAGACATTTTGGTCCAACCATATAGATTTCCTTGAACAGAGAATTAACAACTAACCCATGGGGGCAGAAACATGTTTTAAACATGTTAACATGCTCCGAATGTCACTCCAAAATCTAAGTCACATCATCAGACACATTACAAGACAGCATGGTAGTGTGACCTAGCCTGGCACGCCCTCCCAGCTGTCGCTGGTCTAGCCAGTGGCTGATCGGGCAGGACTTCAGAATTCCCCAAAACTGGGGAACTGCCCCCACTTGATCGAGAACCAATCAACTTTGAGCAGCTCCAACGGCTCTCAGTCCTGTTCAACTAATTCCCTTCGCGTCACATACAGTACGTCAGAGGAAAGAGTGGTGTGATTGGTTTTGCTTCGGCACAGCATTTTCTAACATTGACCAGTAACAAACCGAGGCATTTGAGGGAGGTGGGTCAACCATGCGGGCTCTTGGTCAGAACAAAGTCTCTTAGAGCTATGAAAGTCGATGGCAATCAGGTTAAGTGTGACCAAAATGTCCTGCATCTTCAGTATTGGCTAATCTCGAACAGCTTAAGCAATTAGAGTTCTTGTTGAAATGGACTGAAATTGCCCTTTAAGCTGTGTTAAAATATACAGAGTGAGAACTTTTGCAGAATAATTCTGTGTATTTTTCGAGCTACTCCGTGTTTCATTTGGAAAAGTAATGGTGGTGGTGGTGAGTGGAAAACTTCCTGAAGGTACAGCCTGTAAAAATCGTCTTGTAAATACTTTCCAAGGTCTCTATCTCTCTATGTTTTAAATGTTAACACCCTTACCTCTGGAGTCTACCTATGAAGTGTGGAGTAACTTTGAGACTCCTTATTTCTGGTGAAAATAGTGATTTATTTGCATGGCTACATCGGCTCCCAGAGTACTGCCAGCAGAGGCCAAAGGGTAGCATTGGCTAACTGTTTTTCAGAATGCAGGGCATGAACTGAGGTGCGCTAAATTTTGGCAAAAGTTTGCACTCTGTATCATGTATTAACACAATTTAAGTAATTTCACACCCTACTTCTCCTTTAAAATAGGCCTACCTGTTTTTGTATCAGATGGCCTCTCTTCTTCAGATATGCTCCTGTCCAAGATTGTATAGATGATGAATGAAAATATTAAATTCATAAAAATCTGACCATTCACACAATGAATACCTAATGAATCTTTATTAATGTTAATTTCTGTAGTGTTAATTTCTACTAGGACTGCTCTTAATACCTGTCTTGTGGCAAAGGCAGCCACAGGTAAAGGAGATTAGGGCACATACAGTGCACAAGATCACCATCAATGTCCAGCGCTGATCACCACCATCAGAAGGAGGTGGACAGGAGAGGGAGGGGAAGCGCTAACATCTGTATAAAAATTTAAGTAGAAAAAATACAAATTAATAAATTAAATGTTTTAAAAATGGAAAAAGCACGATCTGCGATGAGACGGGCTGCTACAGTGCTTTCTAAAATTCAGCAACTTTCTGAGACTCCTTTTGAATCTTTTGCGACGGCTTGCAACTCCTTGCAATTGCATGCAACGATTGATTCACATAGCTGCATCTCCTATCTAAAACCGTCTCAAGGCTAGGAAAATTACTTCATTGAAAGGGTATCACTTTGTGCATTGTGGGGATTTGTCATTATATAAGCAACACGTTTCATTTTTTAAAACACAATTTCATATTCCCCATACGTGAGTTAAACAGATTATCTGGAATGAATAACCCATTGTTACATTTTGCCAAATGCTGTCAGTAGATAGGCCAATGACACAATTTTGCACATAGACCAAATAGCAAAACGGCAACAAATGCCCGACTTTCTAGAGACACCATAAAGGGTTCTGTCTGTGTGGTAAAACAATTGAAAGATTTGATTTATTATATTCTAACTTTAAAGTAAAGTTAGATTAACCCTGTATAATTCTAATTATAGCAGTTATATTTTTACACTTACATAATTTTGCACTTTTCTTGATACTGTAGACTATATTCTCATTAAAAAAATTAGGTAAAAGGAGATTATTATCTTACCTTCAAACGACAGCTTATAGGTGATGTTGCCATATTGTTGCTTTACTGTTTGTGCAATTACACCGTCATCAATCACTCTTGTCTCGGAGACTGAACAGTAGTACAAACCCAGGTCAGATTCAGTGATGTCCTCAATTACAAGATCATTAGAACTGCTTGAAGGGTTCCACTGAAAAGAATAGCGGGCGATTCCCCCCGCATCAGCTCTCATCATTAACTCTATTGACATGATAAAAGAGGGTTGTTTGTAATGGGAGCAGTTTCTGAACCAGTTAATATGATCACCAACAGTCCAAGCACAGTCACAGTTGAGGGTGACATTTTGTCCTGGTCTGACTTTTACATTCACTTCAGTTCCTGGGACCTTCAAGGCTGATTGTGTCACACCTAAAAACACTGATGGAAATGGAAATTTAGTAAAATAGATATTAAGTGAGATGTTTATATTTGATAGCTTTCGCTATGTGTTGATTCTGTTGAATCCTAAGAAAAAAAGGATACTTACCCAGAATAATGTGAATTAAAAGCAGACAAAACATGACTGCTGTCTAATATAGTGCCTATCTGGTGTCTGGAGATCACCTAACCTACAGTAGTTGAATGGAAAATGTCTGTGCTACTTCACTTCACTGTCACTGAATTTGGGGAGTGGTAATGGGGGGAGCATAAGGTGGTGTTGAAACATACACTGTATAGGTTTACACTGCAGCGCATACACAGCCCTCATTGATGGGACTTAAGCTGGTTCATGGATGGTGCTTTGTGCTGTATATGGTGTTATTTGCTGATTTCATTTTTTGGTTTGCCCATCTAGCATGTTCCCATGTAGCACCATTAAACCATTGACGATTTACAAGTATCAGAGGTTACTTTGGCTTAAGTTCAACATTGGTCAACATCTGGTCATTAGGACCAGATACAGCACTTATGTGAGATTAGCTGTTGAAGACATGTAGTCTCTCACAGACAACGCTGAAGATCTTTAAAGCAATAATGATAAAGAAATGGAATGTGATTTATTACTAAATACCAAGTAGGCTACTATTTACTTGCTTTCCCTCTATGAAGAGTAAAATCTAGAGATAGGGGTGAGGGTTAAGGTGGTTAGGTTTAAGGTAAGTCCTTGCAGGGTGTTGTTGAGGGCAAAAAATACCTTTGAGCATGCTAGATCACTGCTCCTGTGTGTGTGTGTGTGTGTGTGTGTGTGTGTGTGTGTGTGTGTGTGCGCGTGTCTTTGTTCTTTGCACTGTTTGACGATGCATGGGTAGCCTGGCCATTTCCTTCCTACATATTTCCACTACATTTTCTTCTCCCTCCACGACTCTGCGAACTTTAAGAATGCAGCTTGAGAATACGATAGGTTATCAGTCAAGGGTTCAATTTGAACATCTTCAGCAAGAAATCATTTCTCAGTAGTGAAGATCCCAGACCCTATTACGAAGAAAAGCATAGACGGAGGGATTGGTTATTACCAGCAGTGTGCCAATCTGCCAGTTTAAGGGTTTGGGTCGTTGTTGTCACGTTATCTGTATTCCAAATGCCATCAGTAAAATGTACCAGTATCCTCCGTCCACAACATACAGTACAACAGCCAATCCTCTTTTATTGCATTACAGAAATTTACCTGGACAATATCTTGACTCCAACTCTTACAAATATGCTTATTCAAATGTTTATAATGAATTTATAAACTTGACCCAGAGAAAAATAATCCATGCAATTTGAATTTACAAGGCATTATAAAATAATCAAAATGCTTTGCTAATTAGCAGGCCCAGTATAGCTGATTCTATTGAGAAATGCATCTGAGCTGGAGTAGTAATAAAGAGGCTGTCCACAGTGTCAATCTTCTGCACAGTGGCTTGGCTGCATAGCCATTTTGCAAAGTGCAAACCGCTACCACATACTCCATCCCCTTCACCACCAATGCAAAGTGCAAACCGCTACCACATACCCCAATATGTGCATGCACACACACACCATAGACTGAGCAGAAATATGGTCTGCGGCTGAAAATATGTTTTGCAGGGCATGTTGCAAAATGTGAGAAAACAACAGGAAATGCACAGTCGGCCACAAGGTCGTGTCTTCTTGAGTTACTCCACTATACTGCTCACATTCAGGGGTGAAGTGGGCTTTGGATGCAGTCCCCCATTTCTTGAAATAAATCACTTGTCTCCAAAGCTGTTACTAACTACCAGCACAATGATCAAAATGATCATATGAGTGGACAACTGATAAGCAATCAGTAACAAATACTATCAGAGTATCAGGCACTTAGGTGTGTCACTACTACAGAGTTCATAAATCCATTTGTTTGGGTAGCGGCGTTCACAGGGAGGCCCAACATCTGCTGGGGATGGAAGTGTTTCCTGTGCTGAATCTGCTGATTTTGCACCGTGTCTACCCGTGAGGCAGGCCTGGGCAAACTAAGGCCCGGGGGCCACATGCGGCCCGCTGAGCTATTTAATCCGGCCCGCCAAGCCTTCCCAAAGTAGAAAAATTGATCTTTTCTGCCAAGGAGACATAAATTATATACCTAAATTATCAAATTTGTTGTAGTCATGAAATACAAATCCCCCTTTTTACCCTGCATGTTAACATGTCCTCCGAAGAAAGTGAGGCTATTGGTTTGAGTATTGCCAATTTACCGGCATCAACCGGTAGACGGTTAACATCCGGCCCATTACTGAAAATCTGCACGCCAATGTGGCCCTTCGACCAAAATAATTGCCCACCCCTGCCGTGAGGGGTTTTAACAGGTCAGTTGTCCGAGACCAACTGTATGGGGCAACCAAATCGACTGAACATCTCCCCTATTTTTCAATGGTTTTCTCAGTCGGCCTAGTGGTTGATTTCATAATTGCCACTCCGGGCCATTTACTGTGTGTGTCTACAGCTACCAGTAGCATCCGCCCTTCCACTAGAAATCCACATGAACACGCTACCATGGTTCTCCTGGAAATTCCCATGGGAGTAGGGGTGCCAACTGTGGAGTGTACAAGACACAATTGTAACTGAACTGGGGATTGATTTACCTCTTTGCACACTGAATCACTGAATAGCACAATGTATTTTCCAGCTGCATGACTAACCTGCTCATTGAATTTCTCCCCACCACCACTTCCCAACACAATTTGAATTCCATTTGCAGGTGATTTGCTGTTTTTTTACTGCCTTCTGCTGTTTTTTTTACTGCCCTCTGTCATTTTGTGCACTGGAGTTTAATGTCTGCATTTTCACCTGGTTTGTGTTAAGTACCCAACAGCTATATTAGTATTTCACCACCAGAGGGAGTGAGAGACTCATATTTGTTACTGCAGGGTTTCCAACTCATCAATAAGGCCACTGCTGATTTGACATGACTATGACTATGAGTCTGTTACATGACTATGAGTCTGTTACAGTTGTGGCTCTGAGGTAGGCTTTTATGACTGGTCTTTCTTCAAAGTGGAACATTGCAGAGTGGAACTAAATCAGTCTATCGCCAAGTTAGAAGGAGTCTCATTACTGTAAATATTGTCCCTGATGCTGGAGTTTGAAATGAAAGAACAGTGCAGCTTTTCAACCACTCCATACTGGCCCCTGTAAACAGGTGCTCTGGTAAAGGCCGATAATATAATAATGACCAGACAAATAATGTAATAACTGCCAATAACATAATATTTTTGTCTGTTTTAATATAATAAAGCCAATAATGCAATGATATTTTTAGGGCTTTAATTCGGTAGGATAGAGTGTGATAGGAATTGAGTGTCATATCATTTCATTGTTTTTGTTTAAGTCGTTGAAATTCTCTGCATTGTTATTACACTAGACTCTTGTATATTTATTGCAAGACCAAGACCGCGAGACCAAGACAAGACAAGGGATTCAAGATCAAGTCAAAACCTATTTGAATATTTAGGCTGTGTCCACTAGCTGGATCATCTTCTCTATTTTAATTTGATACCCATTTCCTCAGTATAGCTTCAAAATTCAGGAGACAGGCCTTTTACATTTAATGAATGATCACAGAGATGATCACAACTCGCAGTAATATCGCTTCTCACAGCAATAACACAATTATGACCACAACATTGAAATGCGGATTGAAATGCGGATCTCCGGGGCAGGATCATGACGGGACAAATTAAAGATACCCAAAAATAGGATGTCCCACACAATAAGGGCCGGATGGAAGCCCTAGTCAAGACCGACCCTAACATCAAGACCAGTCTCGGGACAAGGTGTTTTCGGTGAATATCCAAATGAATGTGGTGCATGTAAACCCACCTATTCATATGGTGACAGATCCGCTAGGCTTACACACTCATACCAGTTTTCTCATTAATGTAAGTAACTAAAGTCTAGGCTTCCATAATTCAAAGAAGGCAACCTTAAAGCCTGATGCTCTCAAAAAACGATCTGTGATGGACAGCCCAAAGGCTCTGGAGTAAGGTGGCACAAATCAGACATTACAGCTACCCACATACACACACACACACACACACACACACACTTAGTGTGTCATTAATATTGCATCATCCCACTGTCTAATCCTCCATAATCTCTGCCCTCTGGGGCAGCAGCCGTGGCAGCTGACAACACTGACCAGAATAGTTACCGCTCACACACCCTTGAGCTCTGCACACACACACACACACACACACACACACTTGAGCTCGGTGTTGAAGGAGTGTTTTGCAGTTGGAGATCCTCCTGGTATTTCCAACTCATGCATCATTAATGGAGGTACCTGTCTGTCACATCTGCTGAGCCTGCTGGGTACAGTACACACACACACACACACACACACACACACACAGTGTGATGTACGTGGTGCCCTGGAGCTTTGAGACTGTGAGGAAGGGACTAGTGGAACATGAGGTAAACAATCAGGTAAGACAGATACGCATCATCAAAATGAGTCTGACTTGGCTCAAGTGTAAACAATCGGGTAAGACAGACACGCATCATCAAAATGAGACTGACATGGCTCAAGTGTAAACAATCAGGTAAGACAGACACGCATCATCAAAATGAGTCTGACATGGCTCAAGTGTAAACAATCAGGTAAGACAGACACGCATCATCAAAATGAGACTGACTTGGCTCAAGGCCCACCTGAAATACAAGCCTATTGATGCTCTGAATAAGGCCTAACACTCACTATCACTTCCCTAACAACAGCTATCATCTGACTATCCCCAAGGTCTGAACTATGTCCAAACTGAGTCCAACTGCTAAGTCTCTGGTATTCAAGCACATTAGCTGCAGAAAACATGTCAATATCACGGGTGTGCATTGCCAATGTTGTTTTTTAATCTAGTTAAATCTAATCCAATCTTTAAACTAATATGACAGTTGTGGATGATAATGACTGACATTGCTGTGTGCCATACTTGTGTGGATTGAAATAACACAAGTTAAAATCACATTGTTAATTAATAGCAGAGACTACCACAAAATGAATGAAAAAAATATTAATACTACTACTCTGCCGTGACGATAGTTATCATGTATAGCTATGTTAGCATCATGCTAGTGGCTCGCTCTGTGTCCAGTGATGAGAATTCTGTTAGTAAGGCGCGTAAGACGCTTCTGCTGCACCTGATTCAGCTGGGCCTGTGTCTCAACACGCTGCTCTTTGGATCATTTGATAACCATGCACTGCATTCAGTCAAAAAGCTATAGGGGTCTATAAACAAAACTATTTCAAAACAATGAACTGCATTCAGTAATAATGTATGTTTATAGGGGCCTACAGTACAGAATCATTTCAAATCCCTGGCTCTGCTTTAAGATCTATACATTAGGCGCTATAAACAGAATCATTTCAAAACCATAGAGTGCATTAAATCACACGGCTATAGGGGGCTATTCCAAAACCTTGCTTCGGTCAGCAGCTGAAACGCTCATATGTAGAGAAAAGTCACACTGGTTGGTCTGTACATGTACCAGTAATGCTGTATCCTATTTTTAGGAAAATATAATAGCTGCACTTCCCTTTGTTCAGATGTTAACAGTACCTTTTACATTTACATTTACACATTTAGCAGACGCTTTTATCCAAAGCGACTTTCAAAAGAGGGATAACAATCAAACACAATACAAGTAAGTGCCTACTAGGAGTGCCATTTGCTAATAGGAGAGCAAGTGCAAGAGTTTAGAAGTGCTTGGTCAGTGTATTCCAGGTAATTTAAGGAACTAGGACAAGAGATACTCTTGAAAGAGCTGGTTCTTCGAGAGTCTCTTGAATGTAGAAAGAGTGCCTGTTGCTAAACAATGTTTATGTGATTGCAGTGAATTATTAATAAATAAATATGTTTATATTATGCAGAACTAGTGAATATCCCATGCCCAAACACCTGTTTCTTGTTGTGTTATGTGTTTAATTTGTCACTGACATTGGAAAAAATATACACTTTCGCACCTCTGCTTATTCTTGATATCAGAATATACATTATCTCAAATCATATGTGTAAGGAAAATACATTTCTTATCTATCTGGAATGGCAATATCCCACAACATTCAAACATTCATTATTGCCCAATTCATATAAATCTACAACCAGAGCCATAACATCCATTGCTGCAATTCCTTTCTGTACCAACAGAGGGCAGTAGTGTGCATGAAACACAGATAGAAGACAACCTAAACTTTACTTCTGCTTTGGCCTATCCATCTGTCAGTTGACCTTAATGTGTAGGCCATTGACACGTATGCTACTACATACGTACAGCATGGATAGCAGCCGACTTTCATCATCAGGTTGGACAGGTTGGCTACACTGTACTTTAATGACATACTTGTCTTTTCTTTATCATAAAACTCAAAGTCAAAACTCCAAAACTGAATTATTTTTAAATCCAGGTTTAAGACTTCCTATATCTTATTGAAAGTATTCACGCTGCTAACTGGTGGTAAATTTACTTTCTTAATGGAGCTTGGCAAGGGGATTTTAAGGTTCCTGCTGCTGGCTTTACATAGGAATCCCAACAGAGAAGCATACAGTACATACATATAGATATCAGCCTTCTATTCTCAAAAGCCCCCACATTAGTCTAAAATAGGGCCATAGATTATGCTCTATGGTCTATGCTAGGGCCATAGATTATGCTCCGTAGGTCATAGATTATTACCTCACTCACGTCAGATGATGCGCTACGTAACTTTCGTAAGGCACTTCCGCGCAACGATCTGATGTTGAAGCCCATCAGAGAGATTTCAAGCCCAATATTCTCTAACCAGACCAATCAGGGCCGCTGGCTGCTATAGAGGGTGTGACGTAGCGAAGAAGCAACTGTTTTGAATCCAATCAATCCAACAAACGTAACCAGCGTCATCGGTTGGTTTCGATGTGGTTGGCTGAAGTGTACGTCAATTAAATTGATGGACAAGCCGTTTGCCCAGTTAGATTCAAGGATTTCTGGCTCCTGAAATAACTCGTCTATCGCTGAATATTAGATGTACGCGCGTAGCGCGCGTAGCGCTACATCTGACGTGAGTGAGGTAACATAGATTATGCTTCTTGCCAAACAGTTTACCAACGTTCTCCTCACACACCTAAGCCATTTGGCGTTCAATACAGCACCTACCAACGCAAATTAAATTAAATTATTAATTTATTATTCTTATAAGACGCTTAAAAGCATCAGCACCTGTGTTTCCCTTCAAGTCCACACACACTGTACAGACACGACAGAACAGGACCTTTGGCCGGTGATGGGGCATGCACACTCACACACACACACACACACACACAGACACACACACACTCACACACACACACACATCCAGTGTAGAGCAAGGCTGATCTAACCACACAGCTTTCTTGACTTGCCACCAGTCTCATTAATGAAATGTCAACAGCATCATCATTTTGTCCTCACACACACACACACACACACACACACACACACTACACACACACACACACATTAATGAAGTGTCATCATCATCATCATCACTTTGCCCTCACACACACACACACACACACACACACACACACACACACACACACACTCATTAATGAAGTGTCATCAGCATCATCATCACTGTTTCCTGGGACTCAGGTCCTCTGCAGAAAAACACCCTCACTAACCAACAACAGTGACCAGAATAGTTACCACACACACGCGCACGCGCGCGCACACACACACACACACACACACACACACATACACAAACTTGGTGTGTCAAGGAGTGTTTTGCAGGAGGAGAATCTCCTGGTATTGCCAGCTGTTGAATTATTAATGGATGCACCTGTCTGTCACAACAGCTGACTCAATCTTCAAACAAACACACACGCTCACTTACATGCAGTACATGCACACATGCAAGAGAGACTGTTACTGTAGAGGCTGTTTGTTTGTTGGGTAACACTTTGCGGTAAGGGTCATTAATGACCTCCTGCTGAAATAGCACATGATCTTAAGTATTAGTTACTCTGAGTACATCATCATGAGTCAGGAGGTCATTAATGATAAACAATGAATTCATGCTAATACCTGATGAGTCATTAGATATTCAAAGATGAAGTAATGCATGAATCAGGAATGAATCATGAATGAAATCATGCATGAATTCATGATAATTCATGTACCCTTACCGCAAAGTGTTACCATTTGTTGTACTGTAGAGGTTGTTGTGTTTACCAGGGCTGGTTGCCATTGTTGGGTCTCAACTCAGGGCTTTACAGAAATGTCCCTCTGGTCATCCGGAAATAAGTCACCCAGTGCTGGTCAGCAAGTCTGTTTCCCACAAGACACTTGAAGCATATACGACACTGCCAGGTCTCTGGTGACGAGTGTAAAAGGGAAGCCAAGTAGGCCTAACAGACTAGGGCCCGATTCATACAGAAGCTGCACGCTCACGGTGCAGGAGCTGTTCTGTCCGTTCGCAGTGCCTGTGGGCTTGTACATTCAGAACAGAAATTGTCTCTGCGGTGTTCTGCACGAACCATTTGCCCGAACTCTGCATTAAAAATCTATGGCAAGGCCCACTTACCGTGCAATAAACACCTGGAAAAATAAGATTCCTTTCTATTTCAAAAAAGCAGCGCGGTTCACTGCTCAGAAACAGGTGCCGTGCAGAACACACGTGCAGTGTGCATGACCTAAGCATGCATTCCAAATAAAAACAGACCAAAACCGCACATACACCACTCACGCTCAGCTTTTGGTCTGAATCGGCCCTAGGATTACTGTAAGATGAGGCCCAATCTAGGTTTATCACTGCCAGGTCTCTGTTGATGAGTGTGAAAGTGAAGCCAAGCCAAACAGGCCCAGACTAGGATTACAATCATTACTGCTATAGTAGGTCTCTCATGACAATGGCATTGGGTCTTTATTAGCGCTTCTTTGTGTTTTTTAGTGTCTTAAAGTAATTTTCATCATTTGGATATTTTAATTCCCAATTTAAGTGATTTTAATAAAGTGATGGTTCGGTTTCAGTCAAGTATAGCCCTGTTGCATGAGTCTCCTGACTGCACTAGATTCAGTCTGTGTTGTTCCTAATTCTCACTATCTAATGCAGTCAGCAGCAGGGGCGTCGTAGTTGGGGGACTGAGTTACCGGAGCCCCAAGAGGAGGGAGGGCCCTTGAAGAGTCTGTAAATGAATACCAGTTAGTGAGGGGGCCCATGGCCACTGCTTTTGCACAGGGCCCAGAATGTGGTGCTACGCCCCTGCATCCACCATCATCCTACCAACCCCTACACTCCTGGTCAGCGGGCTTGTGCAACAAAGCTGTGCTTGAATGATGCAGAACCATTACTTCAGCACGGAGGAATAGGCTACTGATTGTTGATAACAGAAAATCAAACTTCGCTTTTAATCTGTGTTTAAATCTGTGTTCATGTTCGTAGCGTTTGTGTGTGTGTGTGTGTGTGTGTGTGTGTGTGTGTGTGTGTGTGTGTGTGTGTGTGTGTGACGTAATGAGTGTGAAATCAGCTCTGCTCCTCAATAAAACAGTGCTGCGCTTAACTCACTCACACCAACCTCACTCAGGAAATAGATACACACACACACATCCCTTGCAGTACACACACTTCATTTTACACTATCTGTAATATTATCTGAATTCTACAATATTTTTAATAGTATTTTTAAAATGATATTTGGTGATATATACTGTATATAGGTGAAGTGTTTTGTGTGATTTTCTCTGACCAGATTGTCACAAATGTATTATTCTGATAGTCTGTTAAGATCAACCCAGTCTGTCAATATTGTCTCTTTGCTATTCTGTGTTTGTAAAGACTGCCTCACTCTGAACTGAGTGAGTAGCTGGACTGTGTGTGTGTGTGTGTGTGTGTGTGTGTGTGTGTGTGTGTGTGTGTGTATTCTGTGGCTGCATACTGTATGTGTGTATCTGGATTATGGCTGTAACACACAACTCCAGCAAGGAGGAGCTGCAGCTGCTAGCGATAGCTCGATCCCTGTCCAAGTTCACAGTGATGGCTCTCATGTCCCTCTCCTTCATCTACATCAACACTGTCATGTTTTTCACACTGCTGAGCAAACCTGTACTGAGAGAGACGCCGCGCTACGTCCTGTTCGCCCACATGCTCTTCAACGACACCATCCAGCTCCTCTTCTCCTCTCTCATCGGCTTCATCTCGTTTTGCTGCCGGCCCGTTAAAGCAGTCTGCTCCGTCATCATACTAGTCACCGATTCCACCTCGAGAATCGCCCCGCTTAACCTGGCTGTGATGTCACTGGAACGCTACGCTGCTATCTGCTTTCCTCTGCACCACTCTGAGTTTGTCACCATCAACAAAACCTACGGGGCCATTGCAAGCGTATGGCTGCTGGGGCTGGTCAATCCTGTGGTTGATTCAGTCTACAACTTGTTAACGGACTCCAGGTTCTTCACTGAGAAAGTGACTTGTGGCACAGACGGCATGTTTGTCACCACTCCATGGCAGGAGTCTCTCATCAGGCCCTCGCTGGCCTCTACTTTGTTTTTGTGACGATTGTTATTGTTTACAGCTATGTTAGCGTGATGCTAGTGGCTCGCTCTGTGTCCAGTGAGAAAAGTTCTGCTCAGAAGGCCAACAGAACTCTTCTACTGCACCTGGTCCAGTTGCTGCTGATCCTAAACACACTTCTCTTCCACCACATCATTGAACCCCTGGCACTGGTGCTAAGCTACGAGGTGTACTTTGACATGCGCTACGCTGTCTACCTGCTGGTCATTCTCCTGCCCAGGTGTCTGAGTCCCCTCGTCTACGGCCTGAGAGACGACTCTCTCCGCTGTTTGTTTGTGTACCATTTTAAATGTGGTTTGGCTCCGGACAAAAAGCAGAAAATCCACTCCATGCACTAATGTGACAACTTTAGGTCTTAGGAATCCGCCTTCCCACCACGGGGAATTTTAAGGACTGCTCTAAATACACATCTAAAGCTCAAATGTGTATGTTTGTCCTAGTAGAAACAGGTAACAAGTAACATTACTAAAAAAGATTGAATTTTCTTGTTTTGATATAGATTAAAAGTAAATGTATCTTTGTAAAGGGAATAAAAGAAATTAAAAATAATAAAAAATAATTCTGTGCTTTGGACCACCCATATGAGGTGTTAAAAGAAATATGTGATAAAGGTCACTACCAAATTTTCTGCACATTTCTATGGTGATTTTTCGCATTAAATCCATTTCTGCTTGAAACATTTTGAATCACACATAATCAATTAGATCATTTGCATATTCTGCTAAACTTGGGGTAAAGTCGAGGAGACTTGTCACCAGGGTCTAAACATTTTGCAATTTTTTTTGTTCAAGCAACCCTCCATGTCTTGTGACCATCATTCAAAAAAAAAAAAAAAAAACAGCTTGATATCTTCCTGAGTTGCTAAGATATGCCATTTCAATTATGGATAGCTTCTCGGAAAAAAACTTGAGCACCATTTCTCCTCAGTCCCCAGACAAAAAGAAGAAGGGATGCCACAGAGATAAAGATGGCCTTGTCCCAACTATTTTGAAATGTGTTGATGCCATGAAATTGAAAATCAACCTATTTTCCCTTTAAAACGATACATTTCCTCAGTTTAAACATTTGATATGTTATCCATGTTGTATTCTGAATAAAATATTGAAATCTGAAATCTCCACATCATGGCATTCTGTTACACAGATAACAAGAGGATATGTCATGTTAAGAGTCAGTTTCTGTAAGAATCATGCGGGTGGTGATACAAA
>JAODXP020000105.1:525449-542312 GCA_027497455.2 Sardinella longiceps
AGAGACCTTAAAAATATAGGCTTGAACTATCAGCCAAAATTATGATATTGGTAAAATAATAATATTATATTTTTTGCTCTAATCGGCCACTAATATATTGACCCCCGATATGTCGCAACTATTTATATTAAATATGGGAAGTAGAACTCAATACGTGAAGAAATTTGGGAAGGTGTATGTTTAGCTAGTCATGGTATTCTATGTAATCAATGTTTGAAATGCTCAACAACAAGGTGACCCTTTTTCCATTTTAAAACCTCAACAACCTGGTTGAAGGGATGTGTTTGTGTATACACTGAATTGTGTTGTTAAAAATTGACTTGAAGTTTCAACTGGGCAGTAAAAATGAATTAAAAAAAATCTCTAGACATTCCCACAAGGTGTTAGCATGCTCTGAAAATGAGTATTTTCTGAGGTCTGCTGCTTAGACTGATTAGATTTAATTTCTGTGGAAAGCCTTTCTTCTTGTCTCAAAAAAGAAATGAAATTCAAAAGCCCATGGTTATTTCAAATGTCTTTTGAATGGCTAAACACAGCCCAGCCAAAAGGTTCTGGTAATTCTGATCCACTTTGAGGGACTGTGATGGCCAAATATTTGACCATAACGGATGAACATTTAAAATCTGAAAAAAGAAAGAGGTAGTCGACACCAGTCTCCACTCACAAAACTGAAATTGTTTTGAAAAATAAGATAAAAGGACATTTTACAAGCCTAATTAACACCTCATATGTAAGATGTGTATTGAAATGTTTTTTTTTTTTTTTTTGCCTAAACAACACCCCTCTCTGGCCACTTCAATTGAACTGCAATGGCTTTGTGCTGTTTGACATCACTTGTAGGCTTTGTTCCAATTCGCCCATGTTTTAGCGGCTATTTCTAAATTTAAGATTTCCATATGAAAGAGGGCAGAACCATGCTTCATGTTCATGATAGCTCTTTGACCATACACAACCTCTCTTCATTCATCAAAGCCAATGTAAAAGTGGTTTCCATTCTATGTCTCCTTTAAATATTTTGTTTTGGCCTCCTGCAATTCCATGTTTGTGTCTCAAAACAGAAAAAAGAAACTGCATCATTTATACTCACCCATCAGATGCTCCGGTACTATTTCTTCCAACTCCTTCTCTTTTGTTCTCAGGTCCTGTAGTTGGGTTCTCAGATCCTGTAGTTGTCCGTTCCTGTCCTGCAGTTCCTTCCCCAGTGACTCCAGTTGTCTTTTACTGGTCTCCAGCTCTCTAGTCCTGTCCTCCAGTAGACTCTCTCTCTCCCTCTCTTTTTTACTCATGTTCTCCTGCTCTGTCTGTCTTTGGATGCATATATTCTTCTCATCTAGTTCTTGTGTCATCTTCTCTATCTCTTTCTTCCTCTCCTCTAGTTGCTGTTTGATCTTCTCCATCTCTCTGTTCTTGTCCTCCAGCATCCTCTCCGTTTCCATCAGTCTCTCTTTTTTCTCCTCCAGAAGTTTCATTTTCTCCTTCAGATTCTTTTCTCCATTTTTAATCTCAAACTCTCTCTCTTCCAAGAGCTTATCTTTCATCTCCATCTGTTTGTCTTTCTCCTTGGAGTTTTTCTCACTCTCCTCTATTCTGTTGTCTCTCTGCCTAATTTTGTTTTCTCTTTCTTCTATCTGTTTGTCTCTCTCATGTAGGAGTCTGTTACTCTCCTCCAGTCCCACATCTTTCTCTTTCAGTTGATGTTCTTTCTCCTCAAGACTTCTCTGGTGCTCCATTATTGCTTTGTTCTTCTCAGTAATCACTTGGTTCTTCTCTTCAACTTGTTGTTTTGTCTTCTCTATCTCTTTGTCCATCTGCTCAATTTGTTGTTTCATTTCATTCATCCCTCTATTCCTCTCCTTTATTTCTCTATCTCTCTCTCTCAGCTGTGCATCTCTATCTTTCAGCATCCTCTTCATCTCCTCCAGCAGCCCATTTCTGTTCTCCACTTCACTCTCTAGTTGGAGTCTAATAGTTTCCGTGTCTTGTCTGCTCTCTTCTAGTTCCTGTCTAGTCTTTCTCATCTTTTTACTCTTCTCCTCTAGTTCCTGTCTTGTATGTGCCATCTCTCTGTTATTCTTCTCTAGTTGTTGTTTAATTTCTTCCATCTCCACTTGTAACTGTTGTATGGTTTTGTTCTTCTCTTTCTTTGACCTCTTTAGTTCTTGTTTCGCGTTCTCCACCTCATTCTTTGCTGCCTGTTGTGTCTTCTTGGTGTCTTCTAGTTGTCTGGTTTTCTGCATTGACTCGTCTATTAATTTCCACCAGTGGGGTACTAAAATGAAAGATAATGATATAGATTATAAATATATTACATTTAAAAACAAAGTATTAAATTAAGTGGTGTTCCTTAAATAATAAAACCACAAAACAAATAGTAAGCAATGACACTCTAAGCTAAATTGGCCCGCAAGTTTGACCACCACTGACTTAAACATTTTTAAAAAGTCCTTTGTTTGAGGACCTAAGGGAACTAAATAAGGCTCTACTAGGTCAGTGATATACTCCCACTCACCCAGGGACAGGACAGATTCCTCCATTTTCTTCCTTTCTTCCGCATTGATCTCTTCCTTCACTGTAAGAACAAAATCGATAAGCATTAAGACCACACACATGCATGCACATACTTTTGAAATAATATTCAGTGCTCAGAACTGTCCCTTGTCCCTTTTGCTTTGCTATGCGCTCTGCCTCTGCCCAGGGCTGTTGCAGGACGTCCTGGACTATGTGCCTCATTAATTGGCAATTTGACATTTTAAGTATCATCAGTATCATTCAAACAATAGGGACAATTTGAAAGGATTTTCGTCCCTGGTAGTCAGGAGGCTACTTATAGTATCTTAAGTTGCAAATGTAGGCACACTCATACTCCAAACAGTTAAAAAAAAAAGCCATAAAAAAGCATGACGAGGAAGGAAACAGACTTATTTACATATTTCTTATGTTTTTATTTATTGCATCATGCCTAGGGCTACAATCATGTTTCTGCATGCATGCACTGACGATAAGGATGATTGTTTTTGTTATGCAAACTGCTGGTTATAAATTATATTTTGGTTATTTTTTTTCATTTTCATTTTCACTTTCTTAAACTTACTTACATTTTCTCCCTGTTTCTCTGTCAGTATAAGACATCATCTTCCCACGCACGCCTGTTGACCATGATAACCCCCCCTTTAAAAAAAAACCCAGACACACTAACTCCTCTCTGGTACTTACCTCTGGTACCTAAAGAAACCAGGAGAAGAGATGACATCATTAATAAGGACCAATGATACTCACACAATACTGTACATGAGATAATGATAATGCAGTGTGTATGTGTGTTGGTGCAGGTGTGTGTGTGAGTGGAGTGGTTTAGAGTTAGGTTTAAGATTGTGCCTTGGAAGAAGCGCTGCCTGGAAAGTGCCATTGGGGGCTCAAAATACTATTGTGCGTGTGGCTATAAGAGTCCAAATGTGTTTATTTCTACTGTATATGGTAGTGTTCAGGAGAAACATTTCTAAACGTTCATGCTTAGAATCAGGATTATTATTTTGGTTTCATTTTGTATTTGTACTTACCTAGTGGAACGTCTATGGAAACCAGAAGCAGAGAGAGAGAGAGAGAGAGAGAGAGAGAGAGAGAGAGAGAGAGGAGGGAGGGAGTTATATGAGGCCAATTACCAACACAGTACATGAGATCCTACACTAATGATAATGTGTGTGTTAGTGTGTGTGTGTGTGTGTGTGTGTGTGTTCCACAGTGTATGTGTCACTCCACTGCAGATTGACATGTCTTGTCCCCTAAAGAAACACTAACACACCAACTTCTCTCTGGTACTTACCAAACCAACCTAAAGAAACCAGAAGCAGAAATGAGATCAGTAATGGGAAACAATATGAATACAGTCAAATATTTCTTATTTTCTTTGGGTGCTGGTGTGTGGGGAAGACGGGCTGAGAGAAAAGCAGGGACATGAATGGCAGCACTGAACTCTTTACAGAAGACAAACTGACCCTTGATATGCAACCCGACTCTTCCCTCTTCCATGTGTCCTCCACTGATGATTTGGCATGTGAAAAGCCCTTCATCTCCCCATGTGTTGCACTCCTTCAGTTGGAGAGACACGTCTCCTCTCTGCAGCTCCTGGGGGTCCACTCTCAGTCTGCCCTCAAATCCCCTTCCTTCTACCACATAACCATTTTTATACAGGTAGATACAGTCTGTCTCCCTAAACCACCTGATCTCCATGGCAACAGCACTGGTTTCAGGAGACAGGTGACAACGCAATGTGACATCTTTATCAGGAGCAACTCTTGCGATAGCATCCCGGATAAGCAGTTTAAAATCTGTAGAGGGGAAGAGACTTGTGCTGATGAGTTTGAAATAGATACAGTCATTCTCACACCCACAATGACACACATGCACATCTTGCTCCGGAGTGATTTCAAGCATAGCCCTGTTGAACAAGCCTGCAAAAAGCACTAGTTAGTAGAGCAAAATAATTTGGAACAGCATAGAACAAACGCAAACGCAGCAGGCAGTATACACTGTATCAATGGAAACTCTGGATTTACTGTGATTGACTCAATGTAAAGTGCTTGTTCGCCATTGCGTTCGTGTTCGGTCTATGCGGCGGGGGGGGGGGGGCACATTGCCTTTTTGATTTTGACTAAGGGCCGGGTCTTGATGCAGGCAATTGGCAAATCTCAAACCAGTAGCCCAGCCCAGCCCAGCCCACCATTTTGCCCAGGTCTGGAATATGCTGTTAGAAATTCTTTCATTCCATGTGAAATCTAGTGCTGTTAGAAGGCTCCTGCAAAAGGGCTATGCTTAAACAAACTCCAGAGCTATCCTTTAAGGCATTGCAGAGCAACATGCTGTCTTTCTTACCCTTACACATACAAACACACACACACACACACACAGGGTGCGATTTATGAAAAAATCAGAGGGGGGGGGATGATTCTGAAATGGCATTGCGTTGGTGACGTCATTACTAGACACTAAAATTACAGGTTACAGCGCAGTGTCTGATGCCTCCTGAAGTTGGGTAGGCCCTACTGTAATTCCTGTGACTGCTGCGTGTAGAGCGCAACATTTTTCACAAAGCTTAGAAACTCTTTCGTTCAGACTTAACTCTCCTGCTGCTTACTGTGTGTTAAATAGTTAAATAAAGTGATGCAGATTACATTGTTTAATGTTGCCAACAATAGCCAAATTACTTTGATATCTCAGAGATGTATTGACCCAATGCATTCGTTGGATCCAAAGGTATGCGCGGTATAGGGCGCTGAAGACGTTAATCTAAACAATTTGTTTTTTGCAAATGTGAGGAAAGCCAGGGCATTTCAGCATAAAAAAATAGCCAATGCAAATAGGACCAACTAGGCCTTCCTTGGGCATTGTTGAAGCATTTTGCCTAGATTATGCCATTTCTTGGTCATTTTCCACTACTGGCTGAATGACCTAAAAAAATTGTCATCCCCCGCGATTCAGAAGGATATTTTGCCTGATACGTTGACAGTACACACATTTCATATCAAACTTAAAATATGCTTATGACAAACAGTTGGTTTTCCTTTGCACAAAGTTGTTCAAGCAATGTGATAACATCATGAAGTTTCCTTTCGTTTTCCAAGCTTTAGTCTTTCCAGTGAGAAAAAAAACACCTGCGCATAGGCTGAAGTTCGTGGCAAAGTTCGCCAGTAGTCACACACGCAGGACGCATTTTTTAAATTTTATAATTCGTTTGTTTATGTGCGCTAGATGTTCATTAGTCACATTACATGGCTTGCATAGTGTCATGAGATAACAAGGGGGGGATAAATGTTATCCCCACCGGAGATAAAATTATTCAAGCAGAGGCAGGGATACCAAAACCAGAAGTGGGGAAATCTGAGCCACCCCCCCCAACAAATCGCACCCTGCACACACACACACACACACACACAAAGTACACAGTTTTCTCACCAACACCACAAGATATCGCTTACCTCTATCTATGTCTGTAGATGCCATTGTGTATTCCTGAAACAGATAGAGATAAACAATGACATAATAGGCCTACTTAAGTTTCAAGTTTATTAGAGGATAACCCCTTGAGATGTACCATCTCATTTTCGAGGGGGTCCAAAACTGCTGCTGAGTTACGTTATTCTACACTTTCATTATTTTGCAGTTTGTTATGCGGTTAAATGCAGTGTTGGGAGTAACGAGTTACAAAAGTAACTAATTACTGTAGTGCATTGCTTTTTGTGGTAACTTGGTAATGTAAGGCATTACAGAGGAAAAATTGGTAATATTTTACTCGGTACAATTGTCAGTAACTCAAGTTACAATGCATTTTTAACTTGGACTGAAGTGTTGTTGTTTTTCCTTCATACAAATTTACCAAAAATCACTGAGAGATCAGCACAGGTAAAAACTCAGCTGTGTTAATGTAGAACTTTACAGTCTCCACTTGTCATTCTCAACATTCATAATGAATTAGTGATGGTCATAGGCTACTGGAGGGCCCAAAGAGTAACTTGAAAGTAATGCAACAGTAGTGTAACGTACTGCAGTACAGCAGCCTGCAGTTTAGCAAGGCGATGTTGGAAAGATTTAACGGAAAACCTGCCGTTTGTGTTATTCCATCAGTACTCTAAGTCCTTTTTAATACACTGTATCCCTTGACACTTTTTGAAACGTCAAACTTACCTACTGCACTTCTTACACAGTATTTCAACGTAATTTACAGTGTTACCAAGAATTGCTGTTCATCAAGGTCTTACCTCACAATCTGGTGTTTAAGCAATAAGAGGAAAGTTGTGTTTCCTCTGCTCCCTTGAGTCTCACACACTCCAAAGACACATACACTGTGTGTCCTGCAGACTAGACACTTCTGCTGCGGACAGACTTCACACACATTGGGCCATTGAGCGTAAACAGTACAACTCCTATTCAGAGAGATATGGAGGCCATTTTGTCTCCCTTAGTGCATGAGCGTAAACAGGAGAGCTCCTCTTCAGAGAGAGGTGAAGACCATTTTGTCTCCCAGTCCCAGTCCCTGGTGTGGAATGTCTGATCTGCTGTCTTCACTTCCTCTCTCAGTAGTGCTGTAGTCCTGACTCCTCTGAATTAGTCTCTCAGTCGGTTCTAGTTCAAACACTTTTGTACAATTCAGCTTACATTAAGGGTACATAAAGGGTTTTGCTTTGCATCTGACATGGTAACAGGACGCAAAATGCAGACTCTGACCAAAGCTCATCAAGTTTTATGGTCTTTCTGTATGTAATGATTAACCAATACACCTGAAAATATTAGCCTATTAATTCATGAGGTGACAGAGGTCCGGACCTCGGTAACTTTATAGGATTAAAGGAGCAGTATGTAAGAAATGTCCTTGATATATGTCCTTAGAGCATTGGTTCTCAAACTGGGGTCTCCGTGGCACATTGCCAAGGGGTCTGTGAAAAAGTTTGTTAAAAAAACGGCTGCTACCGCTGTGCCTTTGAGCATTTATTGATATAGCCTGACATAGCCCGCCCATAATACTGCTGTTCATCCGTATTCATGGTCTTTTCAACCTGACGTGATAATTGGGCGGGGGGAGGGCATTCAGTTCTGGTTTGAAACGATTGGACAGCTCGTCTAATCAGCTTCGCTTATTGGTCGATTGTCTGTTACAGATGTAAACCCTCTCCTGAAGACCGTCTCCAGACCATGAATACGGATGAACAGCTGTATTATGGGCGGGCTATGTCAGGCTAGTCCTGACGTAGATCATCACCAAAATTCAATGGGTTCTTCCTTGGGCAAAGACACACCTCTGGTAAAAATTCCATGCATATCCGTCATGAACTTTTACCATAAAGTTTTTTAAACAAATGGGCAGACCGACAAACAAACAGACAAACACATTATCTCCTTGACGGAGGTAATAATAATAATTCAGTGATACATACAGTGTGTTGTACATCACTTACATTTACAGTACAACCAAATGAAATCAATGTTATTCCTTACTACTCATTGCTTGCATCAAATCCTGTTTGTGTTTCAACCTGATCTTCTCAATCTCTCTCTCTTTCTCATACAGCATCTGTCTCACTCTCTCCATCTCTCTGCTCTGCTCCCGGTACCCCTGCATGATCATCTCTACATCCATACCTTGTTCTCCTTTCTGGCCTTTTCTCTCAATGAATTTATTAATGATTTCCTCATTCTCTCTCAATTTATTACGCAAGTTCTCCACCTCTCTGTCTTTCTCCTCCATCTCTCTATCCTTATCCTCCACCTCTCTGTTCTTCTCCTCCACCTGTCTGTTGAACTCTCCCTCCATCTTCACTTTAAACATGCTGATGTTTTTCTGTAGTTCAGGCAGGATGATCTTCATGAGGTTTCTCTCTGCTTCAGCCCTGGCCTCTCTCTCATAGCTCTCCCTCATTTTCCCCATCTCTACTCTGTGTCTTTCCTCCATCCCTGTCTTCTCTTTCTCAAACTCATCTTTCAGTCCATCTCTCTCGATCTCTGATTCTCTCTTTCTTTCCCTCTCCTCCCTTAGCTGTCTTTCCAGCTCCTGTCTCCTTGTGTCACTCCTTTCATTCCGTAGTTCTTTCTCCAGCTCTTCTATTCTCTTCTTTAAATCAGTAATTTTCTCCTCTTTCTCTTGGATTTTCCTGCTCATTTTCTTAACAGACTTTTGCAGCTCCTTCTCGTGTTCACTCCTCATCTCTCTTTCCCTCCTCTCCAGCAATTTCTTCCGTTCTTTCTCCATCCTTTTCTCTATCTCTATACGCTGTCTCTCTGCCTCTTGGTAGGTCTCACTGCTGTAGAATCTCTCTCTGTTTCCTGACTCCATCTCTTCTATCTTCTCTAGCAGCTGTGTGATCTGAGTGTCATCAGGTTTGTCCTTAACGTTGAGAAGGTGACACCTGTTCCCACATTTCTCTACCAGCTGCTGGAGCTCCTGGCTCCCTGTCTGGAGCAACTCCTCCACACTCCTCTCTCTCAGCCCCTCAGCATGGGTGAAGAGGATCAGTGTGTGTCTCCAACAGCCCTCCCCAAAAATATCCTCCATTTTCTCCATCATCCTCCTCTCCTCCCCTTCAGACGGCTCCACTGGAATCAGCAGGAGGAAGGCGTGAGGTCCTGGGGCAGACAGATGGACACAAAGCCCCGCGTCCTGTCTCATGTCCTTCTCAGAGAGTCCACTGCAGAACCAGTCTGGAGTTTCCACCAGGGTCACCCGTCTCCCAGCCACCTCCCCCTGTCTGCTCTCACTGTACTGGGTCTCTGTGGATGTGTGTGTGAGTGTGTGTGTGCCCAGGATGGTGTTTCCTGCTGCCCTCTCCCCAGCTGCACTCCCCCCAGCAGCACCAGCCTCAGCTCAGACACAGCAGAAGACACTGGGGGGCCTGGATCTGGGATCTCTCCTTCCACTGCGATTCAGAATGTACAGAATAAAACATCATATCAAAATCACATAAAATAATGCTCATGTTGCTAAGGCATAACCACAAAACTAAATTTGCTTTTACTAGCTACTGTACCTCCCAATGGGTGCTAGATATACATTTCAGTTTTCACAACATTTCAGTATTCACAACCCTTGCCCTGAGTAGAGCAATTCATTGAGTGTCAATGACGGGGACTTACAAAATGGGGGCTCATCTTTGCTTCGTCGCCTGGCTTCAGAAGAACCTTTAGGTTGTGTGTTAACATGAAGAAATATTTGATCAGTTGTGTATTGTAAATCTGTGATAATGGGTGATTTTTGAAATTTTGCAATTAATTTTTATGGGAACTTACAGAATGGGGGTTCATCTTTGCTTCGCCGTCTAGCTTGAGAAGAAGCTGTAGGTAGAACTGCGTCGACGTGAAGAGGAGTTAGATCAGTTATATATTTTAATTCTGTAATGGGTGATTTCTGTTATTTATTTCAATGACTTCACTGCTTAAAGGTTTTAACCAAGTGAAACGGTAAAACCATTCAAATGATATACTGAATACCTCTGAAGAATATTTGTAAATGTCATCTTCAATATTAACCACACTCAAAATTAAATATAGAATTTTTAACCACACTCAAAATTAAATATAGAATTTTTAATCTGCTTGCCTCTCTCCTCCAGCTGTCTCTCTCTCTCATCTATCTGCCTCTCTTGTTCCTGTAGTTGTCTGTTCCTGTCCTGCAGTTCCTTCCCCAGTGACTCCAGTTGTCTTTTACTGGTCTCCAGCTCTCTAGTCATGTTCTCCAGTAGACTCTCTCTCTCCCTCTCTTGTTTACTCTTGTTCTCCAGCTCTGTCTCTTTCACCTGGAGAAGTTTACTGCTCTCCTGGAGTTGTTGTTTTGTCTCAGCCATCTTTCTCTTCATCTCCTCTAGCAGCTCCTTTGTCTTCTCCATCTCATTGTTCTCGCGTTCAAGCGTACTCTCCGTGTCTGACAGTTTCTTTTTGATCTGATCCAAAAGTTGTTCTCTGTCTTTGATCTCTGACTCCATCCTCTCCAGTAGCTTATCTTTCATCTCCATTTGTCTGTCTCCATCTTGAGATCTTTTCTCACTCTCCTGTAGCCTTCTCTCTGTCTGAGTGATTTTCATTATTAACTCATGCATCTTCTCATCATTCTTTAGTAGGAGTCTGTTCATCTTCTCCAATTCCATGTCTTTTTGTTTAAGCAGGCCTTCTTTGGTTTGTAGGATCCTCTTGATCTCCTGTAGCTGTTTGGTTTTCTCCATTAACTCAGAATTGGCCTTCTGCAATGCAGGTGGTTCTGGAAATAAAGCCAAGGAATTGTTTGTATAAACCAATGGAGCTATTTATATTTATATTTATAGAATTCAATTCTCTAGGTATTGTGTGTTTTGAGTGCTCTATGCTATGTTCCGTGTTATCTATCTCCAAAGCCAACCCATCTCCTGTAGGACACTCTCACCCAGGAACTGCAGTGATTCTTCCATGTTCCTCCTCATGGCAGCAGTTATCCCCTCCTGCACTGGAATAGCATAGTAGAGATTGGAGCATTAATATTACATTTATGCACTTAAATTTGTAAACAATAAATTACTTTGAGGCCAGTCTCCCCTGGAACAACTAAAGGTCAAAGTGTTTGCCCTTCCAACTGTCTGGTGTAACACCACCACCAGCTTATTGACAATGTGAGTGTGAGTGCATGTGTGTTACACCTGTCTGTGTATGGCACAGTGCCCACTCTGCTACTTACCCCTCAGTGCCATGTACTGTCTACCTGTAGAGACCAGAGGCAGAGACAGATCATTAACGAGACCCAATAGAGACACATTCACTTACAGAAGGGTAGACAGACGCCTCTGACTGAAAACACTTTCCCCCCTGATATTTGAAACTAAAATATTAGCTCACCACAAAGTCACACACACAAACACACACACACACACACACACACACACACACACACACACACACACACACACACACACACACACACACACACACACACACACAAGTCACACACACACACACACACACACACACACACACACACACTCTTACCTTTGTCCTCCTCAGCTAAAGAAAGCAGAAGCAGAGAACATATCATTCATGATGCCCAATGGAGACAATTTTGTATGATATATAAATTGCAGTCCTGTGTGTGTGTGTGTGTGTGTGTGTGTGTGTGTGTGTGTGTGTGTGTTGGGTATCGTATGATGGGCCTCACACATACCAACTCTTCTACAGTGGGCCTGCTTACCTTTTACTTGACCTAAAGACATAAAGAATACATAATTAATAATGACACATAACAGCAAACTTACCCACCTCAATGATTGAATTTTGTGCATCGTAGACCGAGTTTGCGAAATGGCAGTTATTACTAACTGAATAAGGCATGTCAAAAACAAAATCTAATCGATTTGCTTTCGTTTTGAAATGCCCCATTCTGTTAACGTTAGCTGCCGTTTCGCTATCTCAGTCTGCCTGCATGAAATCCAGTGATTGAGGTGGCTATCAATAGCGCTTGGCACTATAAAACAGTAGGACTACATGTTGATTCACGCTGGATTTTTCCTTTAAAAAGGGCTTTTAGCATCCTTTAATTTTAAGAGTGATAAGAAGAGCTGAGTCTGGGCTATCATCACTGAGACTCATAGCCTAGTAAACTAGCACCACCCGCTGGACGCCAAAATCATTTGTCTGCGAGTGGGTCTAGCCTCGCATCATTCTCCAATTCTGCCAGAATGCCAGGAATCTGGCAAAACCAATCATAACGCAGAGATGTGTTTTGAATCAAAGCGGGCGGGGTTTAAAACCAATCATAACGCAGAGATGTGTTTTGAATCAAAGCGGGCGGGGTTTTGAGGGAGAAACGACAGAGCGTTGGCCTATACGCACAGATATGGTTTGAAAGACAACGGGTTGTGCTCATCAACAATCTCCCGTTGTATCCATTCATCGGGGCCAGACTAAATAGACATCCAATCTCACATTTAGGCTGGTTTATCAGGCTATGGGACTTACCCTTGAGCCATAACCCAAGTCTGGCCTCCTCGGTGTGTCCCCCACTGATCACCTGGCATGTGTACACTCCTGCGTCTCCCCATGTGCTGTCCCTCAGCCTGAGAGACACGCCTCCTCTCTGTAGCTCCTGGGGGTCCACACTCACTCGGCCCTCATAGCCCCTCCCCTCTGTCACATGACCTCTCTTAAAACAGTAGATGCAGTCTGTCTCCCTAAACCATCTTATCTCCTTGGTAACAGCACTGGTTTCAGGAAAGAGATGGCAGCCCAGAGTGACATCATCTCCGGGGAGACAAAGCACAACCTCCTGAGGGACGAGCAGCTCATAATCTGCAGTAGGGAGAAGAACACTGTGGTGATCAATGTGGTATAAAGGTTTTCACACACAAGCAGACACACAATCAGATCACCCTGCCACACACACACACACACACACACACACACACACACTCCTCCTCACATATGCACACAATCAGATCCCACAGGCACACTGTCTCCTCTTTACAGCTACACACCATTAGATCCTTCCTGCCACACACACACATACACAAACCACAAGTCATCTCTTACCCTTTTCTATGTTCCCAGCTGCCATTAGGCCTTGTTGATGTATGTCAGACTCTCTCTCTCTGCATCATCTATCTGCAAGAGTAATGTCCCCACATCTCTGCATTCCACTTTTTTCTGTTGAGGCCAAGACATATTCTCATTTAAGTTTATAGTAAGATTCCATGTATATTCTGTAATTATCTAACTTTCTCTGTTTTTATGCACTTACCAAGCAAAGTCAACAATGATCAAAGAGAAAAAGATTTATATTTTTTTTCAAAGCATATCTTACCTCACAGTTTGGTGCATTGCCGTTGAGTCTAAACACATACAGGCTATGAACTCTCCTGCTGCAGACAGACCTTACATTACATGTACAGGAACTCCATGACAGGAGAACTGAGTTCTTGACAGGAGAACGCCAGTCCCAGTCCCTGGTGTGGAATGTCTGATCTACTGACTTCACTTCCTCTCTCAGTAGTGCTGCAGTCCTGAGTGTTCTGGAATCTCTGGATTATTCCGCACAGGTTCTACTGTTAGAAGCAGTTTAGCTCAGATTCATAAAGTATATCCAGTAGTTTAGAGGCTTTATCCCACAGAAGTGAATGTGGAATCAGATCTGGAGAGTCATATGACTGAAGAGGAAAGTCCATCTCATGTTTATGGGCTTGTATACTAGCCTTCTGAGGATTCTCAGCTTTATTGTTTTTATGCCTTTAAATTATTAACTTTCACATTTTTAATCCAATCCTTCTCTCTCAGTGCAGGGCACACATTCTACCTGCCATTACTTCAGAGCGCATTCTACCTACCGGCCATTCCCTTTGGGGACCTAACATTGAACTGAGGGCCACAAAAGGGGCAGGGGAAGAAAAATAAAATAAAAAATCGATTAGTAATCACTTTAATGTTGTATCTCAAGTTTACATTTATTCTCATAAATAAATGCATAGATGCCACTATGGAGATTTGGAGATGGAGATTTTTGTTTTTCAAAACAATGTGCAGTTTGAACAGTTCTACAGATATTATCAGATGTTATCGCGGGCCACCATTGGCCCCCATGCTGCACATTGAAAACCTATGTGATGGACAGAGTGTGTCTTTTGTGTCATTTCAGCCAGGTACATTCAATATTTTATTGGCAGACTTGTACTGTGTGTGTGTATGTGTGGGTGTGTGTGTGTGTGTCTGTGTGTGTGTGTGTGTGTGTGTGTGCGCGCGCGTGTGTGTGTGTCAAATTGGGATTTCTTTTCACCTGCAATGATCATTCATTCCTGACCAGCAGATGTCAGTGAAGTGATAAGACCCTGTGCCCACTGAGATGAGAGCAGGACAGACAGCATTCCTTCCTGCAGACAGACAAAGTGCAGCACCAGACACCCTGGAGGGAAATGCACAAGTTCTCACCTCTCCCACATCTATAAACAGTGTGTATTGTCCAATCAAAGGTATGAAACACAATTCCATCCTAACCAGTCCTACCTGTCTCTTCGCAATTGCAGACTACATCGGGTATAGTTGTGTGTGGATCCTGATACACAAACCCTGTTTCAAAGGCAGATTGATGCATCTGTTGGTATGTGGAGTGTGACTGTGTGGTATAGGCCTAGGCTACTACATGGGGTCCTTGGGCTGAAAAAGGCTGAAGACCCCTGCTCTAGAGGACATACATGAACACAGACATTCTTGATACTGTATATTTAGAAATATTTCAATATACACACATATACTGGGGACACATAATTGGACACACACATATCATATGGATATTATCATATATGTCATTTTAATATATTGTCATAGGTCTATATAATTTGTTGGCATGAGTTATTGATGTGGTCACATCTCCCTTTATTGAGTCTTTCACCACCTCCCTAGTTTCGGATGATCAGTTGATACGTTATGCTAGTAGCACAATCACGTCTATGTGATACTGTTTGTCTTGAGACCTGGACTGCTGCCGTAGCAGTGCAGGGGGCATGCCATTGCAATCACTGTGAAGCTCAAAACAACAACATTTGACTACTGTGGTCATGAGTAAAGTGTTTCTACAGTTTCTAAAACTGAAGAGTCAGATTCTGTGTAAAACTGCTAATAAAGCCCATACTGTATATTACCCAACATTGTCTTGTTTGTGTTTTAGCCTCAATCTCACTCTCTTTATATAACAGTGAAGTGATGTCAGTGACTTGGTAAACTCAGCAAATTGCAAACATGACCTTAAACTCTTTAGTTTGGTGAGAAAGCAAGAGGAATGTGTAATTGCTTAGACAAGTTTGGATGATGTATATTTAAGAGGAAGAAATTTCTAGGGTCAGTGCTCTTGATTGCCCAGGCGAAAGTTACATGTCAGTGATCATTAACCAGTAAAATGGGAGTGTGCTAGCTGGCTCAGTCCTCTCTGACCTGCACGCAATAACCTTTGTACTGTAGGCTTACCTAGAGCAACTACAGCAGGTAAGTAAAAACACTCAACTCTGGTCATTTATTTTCTAAGCACAACATTCGCACACAACCAGAATTACATGTTTACAATCATAGTTCAGCAAATATCGGCTTTTATAAACTACCTCCTCTTGATATGTTGCTAATTCCAGTAAGACACTTGTCGTTTATAGTTGTTAGAGTTGTTTCAACAGGTTTTCTCTCAGAGCTTGTTCCTACTAGAGCAACCAGACACAGCACAGATTCTTCTCGACATCCGACATAGTGATACATTCCACTGGTAGCCTTTTTTGTCATATAGTATTGGAATACAGCTTGTACTGTATTTTACTGTTAGAGAGTTCACACAATCAACTTTACAGATCCTGTGTTGGTAGCCTGCTTTACGCAACTCGGCTGGATTGTAATCTCATAGTAATCCGCTTGAGATTCCGGCCATTGACGATTATAATCTCATAGTAATCCGCTTGAGATTCCGGCCATTGATCTTGTTTGCTCAGGATGCATCTCACCTGGCCAATCATCCAACTTTAAGAATACAGCGTGTGATTACGATAGCCTAACAGTTAAGGACTTGAATTTAAACACCTCCAGCAAGTGATCGTTTCTCTGTGTTTTATTTTCCATGTAAAGGAAAATATCAGCCTCGCTGATTTGTTGTTTGTTTGTTAACAGACTAAACCCTCCCCTGAAGACCGTCTCCAGACCATTAATACGGATGAACATTAGTATTATGGGCGGGCTATGTCAGGCTAATTTCCTAATGACATGATGGAAGAGTTTGTTAAAGACCAAGTTAGTATCTAGTTTTTGACAAAGACATCACTGTATAAATGGCAGCTCCAATACACTCTGACATGGGTGAGTTTGCTTTCAAACATTTCAAATTTAACTATGTTAGGAGAGACATTTTTATGTCCATGTCAATTTTTATGGCAATTATAATTTCTGTTTCTTACAGCTAATACCATTCAAATCCCAAAGCTGAGGATTGTGCTGCTGGGATACAGAGATGCTGGGAAGAGTTCATCAGGAAACACCATCCTGGAAAGAGAGGACACAGTAGGGAGAACAGCTCAGTGTGTGAAGAGAGAGGGCGAAACAGAAGGGAGACACATCACTCTGGTGGAGACTCCAGGATGGAGGAGGATTGTGCAGTTAGAGAACACACCTCAACTGACTACAGATGAGATTGAGCTCAGTGTGTGTCTGTGTCCTCCTGGACCACATGCTTTACTGCTGGTCATACGTGTGGACACTCCATTCACTGAAACAGAGAGAAGATCAGTGCACGAACACCTGGAGCTTCTGGATGAGGGAGTCTGGAGTCACACTATAGTGCTGTTCACCTGTGGAGACTGTCTGGGAGACACACCCATTGAGCAGCACATTGAGAGTGAAGGAGAG
>JAODXP020000105.1:542412-569986 GCA_027497455.2 Sardinella longiceps
ACACACACAGGACAGTAAGTCACACTGATGCAGTCTAATAGTGAAACACACACAGACAGTAAGTCACACTGATTCAGTCTAATAGTGAACACACACAGACAGTAAGTCACACTGATGCAGTCTAATAGTGAACACACACAGACAGTAAGTCACACTGATGCAGTGTAATAGTGAACACACACAGACAGTAAGTCACACTGATGATGTAATGTAATAGTGAACACACACAGACAGTAAGTCACACTGATTCAGTCTAATAGTGAACACACACAGACAGTGTAATCCGGAGTGAATCCACACATAGCCCTGCTGTTTTATACTGCTAAGCGGCTAAAGCGGTGAAAGCCACCTCAATGATCGAATTTTGTGCATCGTAGACAGAGTTTGCGAAACGGCAGCTTATGCTAACTGAAAGAGGCATGTCAAAACACGAAACCTAATCAATTTGCTTTTGTTTTGAAATGCCCCATTCTGTTATTGTTAGCTTCAGTTTCGCTATCTCAGTCTGCGTTGCATGAAATCCAGTGATTGAGGTGGCAATAGCGCTTGGCACTATAGAACAGTAGGACTGCATGTTGATTCACTCAAATTTTTTCCTTTAAAATAAGTTTATCTCTGTACCCGCCCACATTGCCTCGCAAGTAGTCACTCGCCTCTAGCTTGACTTAGCATCGCTCAAACACATTGATATCACGTTGTCCCTCCTAGCTTGGCGATGGGCGAGTAGCAATGTATGTGTACGTGTATGACGTTAAGTCACACTGATTCAGTCTTAGTGTTTATAGTTATATTGTAGCTTTTCCATTAGATTTTGGGTTCTCAATAACTGTAATAACAACCACTGTGTGTGTGTGTGTGTGTGTGTGTGTGGTGTGTGTGTGTGTGTGTGTGTGTGTGTGTGTGTGTGTGTGTGTGTGTCTGTAGTCAGTGGAGGGCATCATAAAGGCGTCTAAAGAAGAGCTAGTCCTGTGTCCAGGCCTGGGACCCCAGAAGGTGAGAGAGAGAAAGCAGTGGTGGAGGACATCACATTGACACCAACAGAAAGCTTATATGTTTGTTTTTTGTTTATTTTTTACATTTTTGTGTGTGTGCGTGTGTGTGTGTGTGTGTGTGTGTGTGTGTGTGTGTGCATGTGCGTGTGTGTTTGCTGTGTGTGTGCGTGTGCGTGTCCCTCAGGCCAGACGACTCCATGATGTGCTTCATCAACCTTTCCTCAAGAGCAAGAAAGACAGCTGACTCTCCACCGCTCTACTCTCTCCACAGAACCCCACATGGTTCCACTCTCCACCACACAGAACCCCACATGGTTCTACTCATAGAACTATACTGTCCTCCACTCAGAACCCCACATGGTTCTACTCTCCTCCAACCAGAACCCCATGGTTCCGCTCCACACATGGAACTCTACGGTCTTCCCAGGGACCACACGGTTCTCCAGATCTGCTAGATTAAGTTGACAGGTAGAACAGCTGGTCCTCCAGCCCCTTTACAGCACATCTACACCTCTATCTGTTCCTTAAGGAACCTCATGTCTCTCCTGAGAGAACCTCACAGTCTTCAGAGAACTCCCAGCCTCACAAGTCTGCTTTTTCTTATTTTATTAGAACACACATAGGACCCGATGTTGTGTGAAGAAGTCAGCCTTAGACGAGACATAGAACATATTTGTAGAATCATCAATACTTTTTATGTCAGGTGTGTAATTTTCTATTGTAAAGTGAATATTATGTTTTGCACAGGTCTGTCCCATTCACATACGTTACTACCACGCTCTTCAGCAACTGTGTGTGTGTATGTGTGTGTGTGTGTCTAGTATTCCTAAAGTGATTTCGTTTGTACACTAACGTCATTCTGCTGATTCATTTCAATGTGAACGGTAATGTTCTATGATTGCACAAGGTAGCGTTTAGATTATTAATTAAAGGAGAAATCATTTACATAAAATATGGAATAGCAATACCGATACAATGCCTTATTTTCATTTAAAGTTTTTAATCACTTTTTACTCCATTGTGGCGCAGTGTCCACATATGTGGAGAGTAAAATAACTTTTAAACAGAATGAGATGTCACAAAAATTTCAAATGGATATTAACTTCACTTTACAATTTTGATGAGGACAAGCAATATATAAAGATCCTGAACATTTATATCGGAGTTAGCACATGACAGGCTTGCAGAATGCTCATGTGATGGAGTGAGAGAGACAGGAGGTTCTCACATAAGCAAGAGCAACATCAGATTCATAGGCACTCAAGTCCACATCACATCAGTGGCCTACTTCAGTTTATCCTACCCTTTATTCAGTTTATTATACGCTGAGCTGTGCATTAGCACGGCTATACATGATCTATAGTCAATGAGTTATGCAGCAAGACTATGATTATTTATTAGACTTAAATAGCTGTTTTCAGATTATGAATGTGTAAATAACAATAAAGTAAATAATATCTTAATGATGTAGGTAAGATTGATGTAGTTGAAATTGAAGTGGTTTTAAACGTAGCACACAGTGTAATTACTGGTTCTGCAGACTCAGTGCAGGCTGGTTGAAATGGCTGCTGCTGCTGATTGGCCTTTACTGCCATCTGCTGAAGTCTGTAAAGACAAACAAGAGGACAGATTGACCATGAGAGAGACGAGAGTAGAGCAGTCCGTATGAGCGCCCCCTAGTGTCTAGTGGACTCAACAGGTACAGTAGTTCCCACATCAGTCTGAACTACACAATCCAGCCTGAACAGCTTTAAGACATTGCAAAACACACACAGTATATCATAGTAGTTAGTGATCCAGCAGACTCAACACAGTCAGGTTGAAATGGCTGCTGCTGAATGGCCCTTTACTGCCATCTGCTGTCTGACGTCTGTAATGACAACCAAGAGGACAGATTGACCATGAGAAAGAATATAGTCGAACAGTCAATATGAACGCCCCCTAGTACGTCTAATAGCAAGCCACAGGGAATTTGATTGGATGATGCCGTTGGTGTTATCTAATCACAACGCTCTGTGTGTTTAGGGCGGGCTTCGCCAAAAAACGATGGCCAATCGTTGGTGTTTACATCTTGATCGTTCCTCTGATTGGCCATATGCTATCCTGTTGCGTGCAGAAGTAGTTTGAGAGATAACGGTCTTTTTCCACTCACGGTTGAGTTCGGATCTGTGTCTCTGATGCTAGACTATACACTTCAATGATATAGGATGGCCTGGCAGACAACAATCCAGCCTGAACAGGAGAGGCTTTTACAGGTGAGAACATTCAGATACTGTATGCTGGTGTGTTCAGATACAGATACCAGATACAGAACAGCTGCACAACAGCATGAAACCTGTATGAAACAGGTGCTTGTGTGTGTGTGTGTGTGTGTGTGTGTGTGTGTGTGTGTGTGTGTGTGTGTGTGTGTGTGTGTAATAGATGAGCTCACCAGTCACATGTCTGCACCAGTGGAGTAGTGTGCATATCAGCTCCAGCAGAGTTGTGCTGGCAGATGAAGGGGAGTTTGTCCTGGCAGCAGGCGTCCTGCCACAGGTACATTTCCCCCTGACCCTCCTGCACCAGCTGGCCGCAGTGGAAGCAGCAGGGGTTGATGGGAAAGCTGCTGATCCAGCGCTTGTAGTCCCCCACATCCGCCCTCCCACTCCACTCCCAGGGGGCCGGGGGTTGATCATGCAGCGCTCCAGGCCCACCCACACCTTCTCCATGCAGCCCCAGTAGGAGATCACTGCAGCCAGCAGCTTCTCCACACGACTCTGGGTGCAGCTGTCTAAGATGTGCACCAGCCTGGAGCCCCTCTCAGCACAGTGATGCAGGGCTCCAACCCAGGACATCCGCTCAGGGACAAACACCAGATCATCTGCAGGGACATGCAGTACGCAGTACACACACACACACACACACACACACACACACACACACACATATCACATATACACACACACACACACACACACACTTACTGTAAGTTACTGTAATAGGGGTGATTTAGTTTGGGTGGATCTTGAATGAAAGTGTTTTGGCTGTAAATGAGGTGTCAATGGGGACTTCATGAGCGGTCAGAGTGACAAGAGTGAACACAGATATTTGGATGTTGTGGATTAGGAACAACTGAATGGGGTGGATTATGAATGGAGGTGTATGGAGTGGATTATGAATGGAGGTGTATGTGTAGCTGGAGCTGTTCTCACAGCACTCGGGTCTCGAACTTGCCACTCTGTCAACTACAACTAACCCAGGCTTCTAACTCAGCACTTAGAAACACCCATAAAGGAATTGAGTTGTGAGGATTTACACGTAGTACTGCCGCCAGCTAGCCGAACTAGTTGGCATCCGTTACATATGGAGTGGATTATGAATGGAGGTGTATGGAGTGGATTATGTATAGAGTGGATTATGAATGGAGGTGTATAGGGTGGATTATGAATGGAGTTGTATGGAGTGGATTATGAATGGAGGTGTATGGAGTGGATTATGAATAGAGGTGTATGGAGTGGATTATGAATGGAGGTGTATGGGGTGGATTATGAATGGAGTGTGATTATGAATGGAGGTGTATGGAGTGGATTATGAATGGAGGTGTATGGAGTGGATTATGAATGGAGGTGTATGGAGTGGATTATGAATGGAGGTGTATGGGGTGGATTATGAATGGAGTGGATTATGAATGGAGGTGTATGGAGTGGATTATGAATGGAGGTGTATGGGGTGGATTATGAATGGAGGTGTATGGAGTGGATTATGAATGGAGGTGTATGGGGTGGATTATGAATGGAGTGGATTATGAATGGAGGTGTATGGGGTGGATTATGAATGGAGGTGTATGGAGTGGATTATGAATGGAGGTGTATGGGGTGGATTATGAATGGAGGTGTATGGGGTGGATTATGAATGGAGTGGATTATGAATGGAGGTGTATGGAGTGGATTATGAATGGAGGTGTATGGGGTGGATTATGAATGGAGGTGTATGGGGTGGATTATGAATGGAGGTGTATGGGGTGGATTATGAATGGAGTGGATTATGAATGGAGGTGTATGGGGTGGATTATGAATGGAGGTGTATGCAGTGGATTATGAATGGAGGTGTATGGGGTGGATTATGAATGGAGGTGTATGGGATGGATTATGAATGGGGTGGATTATGAATGGAGGTGTATGGAATGGATTATGAATGGAGGTGTATGGAGTGGATTATGAATGCAGTGGATTATGAATGGAGGTGTATGGAGTGGATTATGAATGGAGGTGTATGGAGTGGATTATGAATGGAGTTGTATGGGGTGGATTATGAATGGAGGTGTATGGGGTGGATTATGAATGGAGGTGTATGGAGCGGATTATGAATGGAGGTGTATGGAGTGGATTATGAATGGAGGTGTATGGGGTGGATTATGGAGGTGTATGGGGTGGATTATGAATGGAGGTGTATGGGGTGGATTATGAATGGAGGTGTAGTCTATGCAGCGGATTATGAATGCAGTAATGAAGTTTATTAACTCACCTAGAGTGTAGTTGGACCTGGACTGGATGGTGGGCGGAGGAAAAGAGAAGTCTGTGAAAATACAAATACAGTAGACACTTAACATGAGGGAAATACGTTGGGGTGAGTGTGTGTGTGTGTGTGTGTGTGTGTGTGTGTGTGTGTGTGTGTGTGTGTGTGTGTGTGAGGAGGGGGAGCTGTAGAAGGAACAGAGTAAGATACAAGAGTCAAGATAAAAACACTTGGCTAAAATGAAAGAAAAAAACATTTATATTTGTAGTGTGTGTGTCCATAAGTGACATTGACCACTCATAGCCTGATCAGACATTATTATTGATAACTGTTATTATTAGTAGCAAATTAGATATTGTTCAGATACACTGAGAGCTTTTTAGCTGTGGGCTTTTGTGGCCGTTTCTAGACATGTATAGACACATACACATCATAGCCTCCATGAAAGAACTATGCAGACTATACTGTATGCTGCCTGACTAAAGGAGGATTTATGAAAGGAGAAGCTACATTCATGACCAAGGTTTGATATACTGTATATTTTCTCTACTGAAAATGAAAGGAATCTCGCAGTCAGGGCGTTAGAATCCATAACATGTCCTGTGTGAGCAATCTGCACAGAGAACACTCACTGCAAATACAAAACAACAGAATAAATATGTCGCTCTCAGCGAAATCTGCATTCTGCCTGACTTTGGCCAAGATATGAAGGGGCACGCTCCAGTTCTTTACCTGGGGAAACACAGGTGTAGGTGATATTCAGGTACTTGTAGGTACCCGAGCATGGATCCGTGTTGTGAGACGCCTCCAGTGAGCATGTTGGCTTTTTCTCACATCTTGTCAGAAGTCAGAACATGAGTATGGAACATAAGAACAGTAAATCAGACAGGTTTCTTTTCAGTGCTGTAGGCTCCTAGTCCATTAAATTCTGTCCAGACCTCATGTGCTGCCTTCACTACTAAGTGCTGAGTAAAGCCATTCACAGCCATTTACAGTCTAGAAGCTTTTAACTGCTGGAAACAAATGAGGTCAGATGTTTAACTTACGTCATGTTATTACAGTGGACGTTCTGTTTTCGTGGCATGCAGTGTCGCTGCGAGTTGATGCCCAGGCCATCCAGAGGAGCAGGTGGTTTTATCTGTCTCGTCCGTAGTTGGCAGCGTAGATGTGGATCACACCGCAATCTGAGTAAGTACAGGAGATTTTTATACTTCAGCATGTTTTGTGCTTCATTTGCCACACTTCACGTGCCAGCCATACAGTGCTCAGCAGTTCTACAGTGATGCAGTGATGACAGAGAAGAGGCACAACTCACCACAGTCCAGAACTTCTTTCTTGTCTTCACATATGACTTTGGTCTCTGATGGACAGATAAGCAGAAATAAACCGTGATTAGATGGTAGACTCAGTATAATTTTAGATATCTTGTGTGTGTGTGTGTGTGTGTGAGTGAGTGTGTGTGTGTGTGTGTTTGTGTGCATGTGTGTGTGTGTTTGTATGTTTGTGTGTGTGCGCGTGCGTGTGTGTGTGTGTGTGTGTGTGTGTGTTTGTGTGCATGTGTGTGTGTGTTTGTATGTTTGTGTGTGTGCGTGGGTGTGTGTGTGTGTGTGTGTGTGTGTGTGTGTTTGTCTCACTCATTCCATCTGCTCCAGGTCCCTCAGCCAGTGTAACTGCTGTAAAGATGAAGAGCAAATGTTCTTGCATGAGCACAACAGTTTGAATCTGTGTAATTAGTCAAGGGATTTTAGAATAGTAAAATTAAATGAAAAAGTGGAGATGTTGTAATAACCTATGATACTCTTTGTGTACAGTAGGTTATATCTAGGAAATTGTTCATTAAATGGCCCCATTATTGTACTCTTATCCAGTAGTCTAGCTCACATCTGGTGGGGATGTGGTGTACTACTAGGTTGTTTCCCTCCCTGAGAATGAAATAAGTCTGCATGTTTTTAGTCTATCGAATTCTAGTACTAGAGCACAGAGCGGTAATGGGCAGAGTTTCGTCTGCCTCTACATTTGTATGTCAGCATTGTGGGGCCCTGGATTAAGGCTCATAGAAAACTACAGCATGATTGAAGAAATAGCAATGACATTTAGTCAGGGAGCACATAGCATAAAGAGTCAAAATTTAGGGAAGTCAGCAAACTATTTGGTTCAAGGAGATAACACTGATTGGACAATAGAGTAAATGTATGATAGTTACAGGAGAGAACGCTGGTTGCACAATAAAGTAACATGAGTTGGTAAATTGAGGGTACATTTGTTACTGTCCGAGAGCTTGCATGACACCTCCAGAGGGCAGAGTAATACTTGAGTACAGAACCTGTTTTATGCATTTTTAATTTTTCTTCTTCTTTTTTGCAGGTCATTGCACAGTTAACAAGCTTTTGGATAGTGCATTGGCTTTGCTTAGTATTGTAAGGCAACTTTGGGCCAAGCATAAAGCTTTGGTGTAATTCTCTTCATCGGTGTCATGTACAGTAGTTGAAATGCGTGTGCACATATACTGTGATGTACACTGTACGTACGGTGAACACTAGGGAGAGAATCAGTCAGAGATGCAAATGTCTAGTAAGTGATGCAGTTGTTGTATGTGTTGCTAGAGAGGTGCATGTAAAGTTTATACGTGTTAATGCCTCAAGAGTAATCAAGTCGTGTGTGTGTGTGTGTGTGTGTGTGTGTGTGTGTGTGTGTGTGTGTGTGTGTGTGTGTGTGTGACTTACCGAGAAACTGGACTGCTATCAGAGACCACATGACCTATGGAGTGAGAGAGGCCAAGATAAGATTTTAGAGGGAGACATTATTGTTGCATTTCCACTAGGGGGTAAAACCCCGGTGTCTGGGGTGTCTGCCTTAGATTTTTCCCATTTCCACTGTCAGGGCCAGACCGGGGCCAGGGCTCAAATGGCCTCAGACCGGCCCCTGAGTTGACCAGGGCCAAACCGGGGCTGAACTGGGGCTTTTTTGAATGGAACGTGATGCAATAACAAAACTGAAGAATTTTAAAAAGGTTCAGGTAGCATTTGTTTAGAGCTGCCTAGCAACATAAATGGTTTAGCTTGTGCTACTGTCGCTAAGCACTGTTTAAAAGTTCTTAGCATTGTGATGAAAACCCCTGGTGCTTTAGCTAATGGAAACACAAGACTGGGGCTAAACTCCGGTGTTTGAGCCCGGGGAAAAGCCTTGGGCCATAGTGGAAACGCACCATATTAGAAACGACAGACAAAGCAGAGGGAGGGAGTGAGAGATGGAGAGATCATGGCAGAATAGAGAAAGTCAAGCCTGGCAAGCCACCCTATAGCATTAAAATAGTCTGGTATCGATAGATAGACCAAATTCGATCGTGGGTGGAACAAGGCAGTTCTCTTTCAAACTGATTCTGCACGCAATAGGATAGTCTATGGTCAATCAGAGGAACGAACAAGATGTAAACACCACTTTTTGGTGAAGCCCTAAACACATTTTGATTAGAGAACGCAACAACGTCAATCAATCAAATTCCCTATGGCTTGCTAGTCGTACTGGCTGAGCAAATCGATTTGCTGCCACTAGAGTAGGCCTACATCTAGATTTCTAGGCTAGAAAGTCACAGAAATATGGAAATATTCTGGCAAAACACACAGGGAGACAAAACCACAGAGAACACCAGTGAGAAGCCTGGGGAACCTGTTACAAGGCCATTCTATTTACATTGAGTAAGGGAGTACAGTACAGTATGGAAATGTTTGACTGATGACAATAGACAATAGACAAACAAGAAAATAGTTTATCTCTTTATTCTACGGAAGAGTATTAGGGCCACATGGACAGAAAATATTTTTGAGAATCCTGAGAAAAATGGCAATATTTTGTTGGATGAAAGTAAACAATTTTTATATAATTTTTGACATACAAAGTCTGAAATAATTTCTGAGAAGTTTTTCAGATAAAAAAAAGTAAACAGTCAAAAGTCTTTGGCTATTGCTTGCTGGAGGTGTTTAAATGAAAAAATACTGGATCAGTCCTTGACTATCACTGCAAGGATGATGGGATAGGTTTTAAGATGAGTCCTGTGTATACAACGCCAATGAGCTGCAACATCAGACAGATCACTGTAGGGAGATGGAATTGGGCAGAATTGCATAGGAACACAGTGGCTGGCTAAATAGCTTGTTCAGATTAACACTTGTAAATATGTGAACAATGAGGTTCATTGATGAAAATGCATTTGTGAATAAATCCTTAGTTTGTTAATGGATATCAAGTAACTAACAAGAGCCATTTTGGTCAATAAACTTGTATTTAAGGGACAGTTATAGCAAAGCTCCGCTTGAATCCTCTCTGGTTATAGGTCTTATTTAGATAGCTTTATTATTCACACACAAAAACATTAATAAATATATTCACTTATGGTTCACTGATGAGAAACAACAAAAGAGTTAGCCAAACCTAGCACAGCTTCCTAGCTTTAGAAGAATGTCTATTTAACATATTATCCTTTAGCAACCACTGCTCTGTGAACACCCTGAAACCAATGAGACCTGCAAACCACATCACCTTTCCAGCAGCTGAGAGAGACATGAACTCACCTGGCACATGTACAAACTCTCCAGGTACTCACCACAGGTTATGAAGTGACCACCTGGGACAGGTATGGAATACCAACTTCAGATAGGTGTGGTGTATCCACTTGTGTGATGCTGTGTGTTTGTGAGTGGAGGCAGGTGTAGTCTGATCTCTATAAGGCAGTGTGATGAAGGTGTAAACCCTCATAATCACCTCTATTGCAGTTGGATAGGCAGGGCAGGACACACATTTGACTTGCAAATTTAATATCATTTGGATGAATAAAAAAGGAATAACTCTCACAGGCTGTCTGGCTAAATTATTAGTCCAGTTCCTTATGTCCAAATTTTGGCCTTAGTGGGATTTTTTTGTATTCCCATTCCCCCCGAAAATGGGCATACACTTTGAAGTAAGGAGGGAGGGGGGTGTTAATAATTCTTAATTATGGGCTTTATTGTAATAAAGAGGATGGGGCATGCCGGGCGGTGGTGGCATAGTGGTTAAGGAGCCTGACAAGTGTGCTAGAACAGTCTGGAGGTTGTGGGTTCGAATCCTGGCTGCCACCGTTGTGCCCTTGAGCAAGGTACTTAACCCTAAGTTGCTCCCAGGGAGACTTGCCCTGGAGTAATAGTTGACAAATGTAAGTCGCTTTGGATAAAAGCGTCTGCTACATATGTAAATGTAAATGCCTCACTGTCACACCTTGCCATGTTATGTCACATCCTAGGGTGTAAGCTTTCAGAAAATATATGGGAGGTATGGTGAAATTAGTTTCCCCTTCATGCTTCAGAAACCCAAATGTAGTTGTGCATACAGTATTTTCCCTCAATATTCACAACCAAGCCCATTGATTTCAATGGGAAATTTACTTGATTTCCATATTCCACCACATAGACATCTGGGCAAATGCAAACATTAATTTTCTGACTCAGTATGCAATTACCTTTCCAAAGTATGATTTACATAATCCCCCCAAAATTCCTACAAAATGACATTACAAACTGGACTGTATTGACCAAGACCAAACAAGCATGTAGCATTACACTCTATCTTCTTCTTAAGAAGGGCAGCAAAGTATCATGTAAAAAACACATATTTAGCCAACATTGTTTCATGGATTGGTTTTTGGAAATAGGCTACAGAAAATGGTCAGCAGTGGCCTAGTCGGACAGGCTTGGACATTAAATGTATTATTAAATTTGCTTATGACGAGTCTGGTGTTAACCACGCTACTGCACTCTCACGGGGCTTAGTCAAATCATGGACTTTCTCCATGGGCAATTCCACAGAAAACAGCTCCTGTTGTGGTTCATGTGTTTGTCTGGGTAGATGCAAATATGCCATTGTCGGAAAAAAGAAGGGGGATGGTGGATTTTATCATTTGAGACTGGATTTTTTTCATTTTGTTTCCGATGAGCGCCCATGGTAGGGTCACACAGAGTGCATACTATATATTTTCATTTAGCCTAATTTCAGCCTAATTTATGTTTTATAAATCAGTAGTTTTAAATCTATCAAAAATGTGCTATTTGGTTTTAGAGACGCCCAATCAGAGGCACAGGAAGACTGGAAAGACAGGAACATATTTTTGCTTTTCAGAAGGGTTGAATCTGAGATCCATGTTATATACTTCTGCTCCATTTTTTATGATTCAGGAATGATGAGACATAATTACTACAGATAATTACCCATTCATATAATGTTTTTTTATGTATACATGTCTTCATTTAGTTAAATAAAAAAAGATAAAGAACTTTAGTCACTGTGCATCTCTCCATTTCCTTGTACTTGGAGGCTGTCAATCATACAGTTCAGTCCATTAGATGACTAGAAGGCACAAATATTTCCCTATAGGCAAACTGAAAGATGACAGGCCTACCTGTCAACTGCCTAGCCGCAAGCAGTTGACAGGTAGGCCTGTCATCTTTCAGCTATGAGCCACTGTGATGATTCTGCGAACTTAATGGGTCAATTGGTCATTTTCAACTCCAACTAGAGCATCTGGGCAGAGATGTAAAAAAAGAAGACTGGTCGCAGGTCACGGCCAAGTGTCACAGAGCGATTAGGACAACTCTGTGGAGAATAATGGGAGCAAAAAGCGATGGAATGCCTTTGGTTTGAAATGGTTTTAAAGGAAAGGTCCAGTGTGATAAGGAAGCTCAATGGTGTTTTTTGCCCCCAACGGCACCTTCCAGGCAGCACAGCCTAAAAGGCTCTACCCTTACCCTATTCCTATTCCTAACCCACTCAACCCTCATCCTAACCCTAAACTGAGTGGAGTAGTGCCTTGAAGGCAGCGCTGCCTGGAAGGCACTGTTGAGGGCAAAAAATTACCAAAGACCGATAAGGAATTAAAGTATGTAGCATATATTATAATATCCTTACAGTAGTACTAAGTTCCATTCCTTATCTTATCAGAGTTCTCCTTTCAAATGTGTTTGAAGCGAAAACCAATCAATGTCGTGTCTGTGTCACATACGCACGCTCATGAGATCCTCAAAGGATAGCTCCGGAGTAAGTAGCATAGCCCTGTTGCATGAGCCTTCTAACAACAATAAATTTCGCATAGAATGAAAGAATTTCAAACAGCATAGACCTAACGCGAACACGAAACACTTTATATTGAGTCAACGGTACCTCAGATCTTACTTTTGGTTTCCAACAGTCAGGTCCCATTGATTCAGTGTAAAGTGCCTATTCGCTTCTGCGTTCGGGTGGATGACAAATAAGCCTGAAAAAAGGATTTTTAAAAAACTTCAAATATCATCCCTAAAAAGTGTTTATATGTGTTGCTGTGAGTCTAAGCTTAACCAATATGTAAATATTTTTTAAATTTTTTAATTAAAATAAGTATTTATATATGAATTTGTCAAGGCAGTGCCTAAAACTGTCATATGGTGTGACATTAAAACAATTTGATATAAAATAAAAATTAGATATTTTTTTTCTTCTTTAATTTACGTCAATGTACTTATTAATCATGTTCGCTTTGATATGCAACATTTGCTTGTGAATATTTAGGATAAAAACTTAACATTTGACAAGTTATTATGTCAAGGAGGAGAATGGTCTGAACTCTAACCAGATATTTTAGCGTATTTCTGACAGTCTTTGTCAAAAGTTGCTCAAAATTCTTGAGATTCTTGCAGATGTCATTTCCTTTCTACACTATTGATTTTGTCATGATTTGTCAGTTAGAAAGTCTTGTTTTATGACGTTTTCTATGATTATTTGACGTCACACCAAATGACATAGTGTCACGCCATATGATGAAATGCACCAAATCACAATGTATCAGCACAAAAAAAAGGTATTTCATGAAAATAAAATCATTAACAATGAATTTTGAAGTCCATTGAAAAGAACTTTAGGGATAACATCTATTTTTTAACTGTATATTACATGTGAAACATGGTGACATGGGGGAAAAATGGGAAAGGGAAATATAAATTGTACAGATTCTATTTTGCTAAATTCTTATCACAGATTTAATATATTTCATATATGATTTTTAAATTGAATTCGTGTTTTTACATATATTTCAATATAAAAATGCAGTTTGGTCATAGAGTGTGACAGAAATGTCATATAGTGTGACTGTACATTTTCAATGTCCCAATGTAATAACAATGTCACTCCATATGACATAGTGTCACTCCATATGACATTTTGACAGTTTATCTAATTTATTAGACAACTAAATACAGCTAGATATTATTTAGCATGCAACTGACCACATGGCAGCAATGCTTTCTAAGAATTCATAAAGAAGATAACAATTTTTATTGCAAATGATGTCACACCATAAGACACAAATTTTTGGCCACTATTTGATGATGTCGGATGTGGAGCTTTTTATACAAAAATCTAAAAGGCAGACCTGACCTCCTGACCATGGCAATCACTCCTGACATGCTATTGTAACTTCCTGATTAAGCAGGGTCCGTGTCATGGCAATGATGTCCAAATTTATGCCCGTTGAAAATATAAAATATAGTGTCACACCATATGACGTCCATTGTAGGGACAAAATATATTTGATTAGAACTTAGTTGGACGTTATGCATGGGCATCGAAACTTTCTGTGGTTATAGAAAACATCCACTTAATTTATTTGCCTGGTAAAATTTTAAAGTATTTATACTTTATATGGATATACATTCTAATTAGGAAAATCACACGCATAGTGGACAGTCACACCATATGACATTTTTTATGTTTGGATAATTGTTTTATGACAAAATTTAAATACAACACCAACAATTTTAGTATGCAGGAAGTTGATCCTATCAGACCAACAACATTTCCATATCAATTCTTAACAATTACCATTTTTTATACGTGTGTGACAAAAGGACAGTCGGGCTGCGCTGTTCGAAATTATTTTGTTTCACTCAATAACTAGTGCATTTAGCAAGCTCGTTCAACAAGGCTATGCTTGAAATCACTCCGGTGCACCGCTTTAAAGCTCCTTGAGCTCGTCCATCAGGAAGGGTTCTGCCTCCTCCAGCACCTGGTAGAGCAGGTCTTTGCCCCTCTGACTGTGCTGAATGTTCCCCAGCTCCATCAGCCTCCTCATCTTCCTCACGCTGCTGGGGAGTAAATTAATCTCCTCATAGGCCTCAGGGCTCACCACTGTCTGCTCCAGCAGCCGGTCCAACACCCTCCCCACCGCCGTCACACGCTCTATCAGAGCCGTGCGGTGCTGCTCTATGAAGTGTTTACCTACTAGAGAGAGAGAGAAACGGAGAGAGAGAATTACACGTCAGGGCAGTATGGTATCGATGAGCATGTCAAAATGAGTACTGAATAAGTAGATTACAGCATAGTGCAATCTGCAAGTCTTGATAGTCCCTTCTGTGTCATGTAGCTGACCTGCTGTCATATATTGTGAAAACATTTGCTTACCTGCAGTCATATACTTTGAAGTCCTGCCTGCATGGACAGAGCTGCCTACAGAACCAAAATAAACAGTATTTCAAGAAAGTAGGTAAATGTAATTTATAAAGCAACATTTACAACAGTTTGCACTGACCAAAGTGCTGTACAGAGGAGTAGCTAAAGGTTCAGAGGTCAAATGCAAGACATACATGAGGACAGCAAAAAGCATGCTCAAAGCATGTTGGACATGATCAACATAAATAAAGAAAGCAAAGGCAAAGTAAAATCAAATTTGATATCTAATATTTCAAATACGCACACTCTCTCACCCTCAGACATTTACTCACATACTGTAAGTATTTTATTCTGATACACTTACGCTTACGATGTGGAGACTCCCCAGTGCTGTGTCTTCTAGTGCGGGGAGGATGGTCTGGAACTAAAAGGCAAGACAGACTCGGCATTCAACAATGGTGACAAATATTAAGTGGCAGCAAATATGTTGACGCTTACCCTCACCATTTACGGTCAACAGCAGTCAATGTAAACCAGAGCATTCTAGAATGTTGTGTGCAAGGAGCGTATTGTTTCCTCACCGGTCAGACAGACAGCACCAGTCTGCACATGTGCAGGTGTCTCCTCCTTTCTGTCTCCTGCCGATTCATGTTGCCTGTCTGGCTGATTTAGTTGTGATGACATTTGTCTGTTTTTTTCGTTTAGTTCATTTTCATGTTGTTCTATCTGTGCTAATAACTCTTTGAGGAGTTTGTTCTTCTCCGCTAGTTCATTTTCATGTTGTTCTATAAGTGCTAATGTATCTTTAAGGAGGTTATTCTTCTCTTCTAGCAGCTGTGTTATTCTGTCCATCTCTCCCCTCTTCTGCTCCAGTAGTTTATTCTTCTCTTCCAGCTCATCAACCCATTCTTTCATCTGTCTGTCTCTCTGTTGTAGCAGTTTGTTCTTTTCCTCCAGTAGTTCCTCTATGCTATCCATCTCTTTTCTTTTCTCTTCTAGCTTCTTCTCATACTCCCTCTCTTTTTCTTCTTTCTTTGTGAGCAGCTTCAGCTTTTCTTCCAGCTCTTCTTCTTTTTCTGTAATCTGTTTTTCTTTTTCCTCCAGCTCTTTGTCTTTCAAGTCTTTCAATCTTTTGGCCTCTTGTTGAGTCTCTATCTGCTTCTTAATCTCATCAGCTTCCAGTTCTGACCACACACACACACACACACACACACACACACACACACACACACACACAATCACTTAGTCTATTCAGTAAACTTTCACAACGGACTATATTACTGTATTGTATGGGTAATCTACAGACCAACAAATCATCTCTACTCATACAGGAACTATCTGTGAATGTGCTTTTGTCCACATTCAGTCTAGCTTACCTCCTCCAGACCATGCATGTCCTATATGTCCGTAGAGAATATATTCACCACTCAATATTTTAATCATCTATCATAAATATCCTGCACTTAGACTACAGTAGAAAACATACAAGCATTGCACCCCCATTTACTTTGTACTTTAATCGTACATCGTCCATGCTAAATAGAGAGAAAGTGAAACCAATATTTTTAAATATTTATATATTTACATATTTACAGTGTACTTTAATCGTACATCATCCATGCTAAATTGCAAGAAAGCAAAACCAAAAGCGTTCTTACTGAGAGACAGGGCAGACTTGTCCATTTTCCTCTGGTCCTCTGGGGGGATACCATTGATCTCTGACACACACACACACACACACACACACACACACACACACACACAAGGCACACAATTCAAGTAAACGGCTACAGAACTACTTAGAGTGTTGAAAACAAACTAAAGTGTGTTAATCAAAGTGAATGTGGGTTTTGCTACATGTAATCACCATTATCTGCACAGTTTAAATGGTAGATCTTTTCCGTATTCTGGTGTGATGAAGATTGGTGGTACAAAACGTAGAGAGAAAGGTGTAACATGGGCTACATAACACCCATAACACAAACACACCAACTCCTCTTTGGCACTTACCATATATCTGACCTACAGAGAGACACAGAGAAGAACGCATTAATGAAACAGCCTAGGACAAACTCACCCAAACATGACCATCATTTATACAGAAAATATGTGTGTGAGTGTGTGTGTGTGTGTGTGTGTGTGTGTGTGTGTGTGTGTGTGTGTGTGTGTGTGTGCAGAGAGAGAGTGAGAGAGAGATCTTTATTAGCATTTCTGTAACACGTTTTGTGGAATGTTAGTAACGTCACTGGCATTTTGGTAACGTTCAATTGTCGTTTCTGTAACGTGTGTGGCATGTTATTAACATTGCTCTCTGTAGTGGCATAAATGTAACATGAATTGGTAGGACATCTGCTGATCTCAGCGCGCATTTAAGGAACATTTACTGAGGGGCTCTGAAAATGGGAAGCATGCAAAGGTGACTGATATGGCTTTGCTATGAAAGTCATGAAACCTCAAATTATAGAGCCAGTGCGCATGAGGTTAGCTTCACCTGTCATGATTGGACTGTCATTTAAAACTTTTAGGAAATTATTTTATTCATTCTGCTTGGAAGTGAGACAACTGCAGAGGAGCAGAGGACAAGAAACAAAAAAGTGAGTGAAACTTTGTATAGCATTTGCATAGATTGTGATAGATATAGATGCAAATTCATGTTGTGTAAACCTTTTTTGCAAGCCTAGTATCTTATGACAAAGAGGGTCAAATGTGACAATAAAATGGCTATCTTTAAAAAAAAAAAAAGGAACAAAAAAAAAAAACAAAACAAAACAAAACAAAAGGGAGCACAAGAGGGAGTAAAAATTGCCTGATAGGTGGATGCGGTGCTGAGATTGTGCACCTGCCAAGGCACCTCAGGACAGAGCAAAAGTGGATTGCGGACAGTACTCGAAAGGTCATTCAAAAATTCGAGCAGCAGTTGAGGAGTGGATTATCGAGCATAGATAGGCATATATTTAAAACATGTCATATGCATGATTGTGGGGCAAGGGTCAAAATAATGGCCAAGCATATGCACCTTCAGCATGGTGCAGTGAAATCCAGTGTATCCAGGTGTACCAGCCAAGTTGAAACAGTAATTCAAGAAGCTTCTCAAAGATGACTTAAGACAGACCTGGGCAAACTAAGGCCTGGGGGCCACATGCGGCCTGTTGAGCCATATAATTCGGCCCGTGGAGCCTTCCCAAAATAGAATAATTTCTTTTTGCAAAGGTGACAGATTCTAGGCCCCTGATTTATCAAATTTATTGTATTCATAAAATACAAATCTCCCCTTTAAACCCTACATGTTAACATGTCCTCTGAAGAAAGTGGGGCTATTAGTTTGAGACTTGCCAATTTACCGGCATTAACTGGTTGGCTGTTAATGCCGGTAACCCGGCCCATCAAAATCCGAATGCCAATGCGGCCCTTCGGCCAAAATAATTGCCCACCCCTGATCTACAGAGATCATGTTTGAGATAGAGAGAGAGAGAGAGAGAGAGAGAGAGAGAGAGAGAGAGAGAGAGAGAGAGAGAGAGAGCATGCAATTTATGATGAATGTGTGAATGTGAGTAGAATATTTTCATCCATACATTTACACAGAAATCATATACATGTAGGCCTATGCCTGTGTGTGTGTGTGTGTGTGTGTGTGTGTGCTTTTTAATGAATGACACCATCTTGTTCTAGTACTTACCATATATCTGGTCTAGGAGAGAGAGAGAGAGAGAGAGAGAGAGAGAGAGAGAGAGAGAGAGAGAGAGAGAGAGAGAGAAGACAATTAATGAAACTCAAATTACCAACACATGACTGCAGCCTGAAAGGTGAATGATATACTGCTTACCTGTATACAGCAAACCTCAAGAATGCAGCGCTATTTAACTAAGCCTAAAGATAGACTATCAGTCAAAGACTGATCCAATTGTTTTGAATTTAAACATCTCCAGCAAGCAATTGTTTCTCAATAGCCGAGCTCCCAGACCCTTGTACATGCAGTATAAGGAGAAGCATAGACCGAGGGGCTGGTTCTGACCAGGCTAGGATGAAAGTTTCCTGTCTAATGTAAAGGACTAGGGCATTTAATAGCAGGCAAACAGCAGAGTTAGTCATGGCATAGTCCTGATTGGTCAAACTCAGGCACAAGTACCTACTGGAAAGAATCTAGAGGGTGACACAAAATTAGATCTGTGAATAGGTTCTGCAGCTACTCACTAGCATAAAGATAATATAAATAACTCTCAGAACTCATTAACTATGGCCCATTCAGTCAGCGATTACTAATACGATTACTGTGTACCGGCCTATATAGCATCACATTCGCTGTTTACATTTTCTTAAGTGCAGCATGCAAATCTTAGGAATCATACAGGCCAATTGATTATTTCATGCCGGGTATCGCGACAGATAAAAGTTTGGCGAACAGCAGAGTTACCTAAGGGCCACAGTCTGATTTTGCCATCCGCCTTGCGTTCTCCACTGATGAGCTGGCAGATGTAAACTCCCATGTCCTCGTATGTGCTCCCCCTCAGCCTGAGAGACACGCCTCCTCTCTGCAGCTCCTGGGGGTCCACACTCACTCTGCCCTCATAGCCCCTCCTCTTTGTCACATGACCATTCTCATACAGGTAGATGCAGTCTGTTCCCTTAAACCACCTGATCTCCATGGCAACAGCACTGGTTTCAGGAGACAGGTGACAGCGCAGGATGACATCATTAGGGACAGAGCACGCCACAACATGATTGGGAGTGTCCAGTTTAAAATCTACAGTCAAACACAACATCATGCACCACGATTAGGGGTTTCCAGTTTAAAATCTACAGTCAAACACATCATGCACCACGATTAGGGGTTTCCAGTTTGAAATCTACAGTCAAACACATAATCATGCACCACAATTAGCGGTATGCAGTTTGAAATCTACAGTCAAAACACAACATCACCACAATTAGGAGTTTCCAGTTTAAAATCTACAGTAAAACTCAACATCACCACGATTAGGGGTATGCAGTTTAAAATCTGCAATCAAACACACCACCACGATTCACAGTTTAAAATCTGTAGTTTACAGATGAGTATACAATCACACATGGTGTCCTTAATGTTTATGCTCTATCACCCTTTCTCTCTCACACACACACACTCAAATCACACAAATCTCAAATCACAAATCACACAAATCTCAAATCACACACACTCAAATCACACATTTCGTGACATTGTCTACCTTTTCCTTGGTATCCTTCCATTGAGCTCCTGAAGCAGAGAGGGTTTTATTGTTATTATAAAGGTTTTCCTCTACATCACACAGCTTAGTCACTGCAAATTCTACTGACCTGTTACTGAATGAAAAGTCCTGTAGTGATGAAATCCTGAAGGCTCTTCTGCACTGGTGCTAGCTATTACAACCAGTAACTGACATTGCAAGCGATCCGGACATTAAGGCACACAGGAAACAGTGAGCTCCGACTGTTCCTTAAGGAGATTTATGATCCTGATTTAATGATTAACTTCCACATGCTAGAAGTGTTCACACCCCTCCAGCAGAGAGGCCAGCGCACTCCTGACACACCGTGCCAGATAGCGGCTATGGAGTGCATTTAACATTCTGATACTCTCTTTCACAGTGCTGCCATCAAAATATAGGAACATGATACAACTAAGACAAAAACAAAGACAAAAAAACATAATTGTAATGCTATTAAGATGGACATTGGCTTTGTGAATGATACTACAGTGAACTGTATGCAGGCAAATATGAGCATGACCATCGATATTACATCAGTTGCTTTTGTTTTCTGAAGCCAACAGCTGCTAAGTGTTTAAAACAAACGGTATTAACTTCAGCCTAAATGGTCAGAAATTTGAATATATACACAAACGTGAGAAAACCAAGCCATCTCTATGGGCTTGACACACAGGCTTTAGAAAAGTTTTCTAAACCTTGAGGCATCCGCCATGTGACTGACGTTTCCCTGTTGTTGCGTTGCATCACATACATGTCCGGTGGGCGTGTGCCTTTACAGTAAGAAACAGGAAGACTTCCTGCCAGGCAGGGCTGATCAGTCACAGGAAGTCCAACAAGCAAGCAGGACAGCTCTACTCAGACTGCAGACATGTTGGACCTTATCAGCTGTAGATAATTGAGGAGTGTTGGAGGGAGAATTTCTAGTTTAAAGTGTCTGAGAGAGGACATCCGGTTGAAATTTCAGCACATCGTGAAGATAATTTGGAAATGCCCATTTAGGACCATTCCATAGCAACACTGATTTTCTGCAAGACTGCGAGGACAGGATTATGGAAATTGCTTGCAATTAAATGTTGACATCACAGATATGTAGACTACGCACTGTGATTTTTAAGGTTGATCGGTACAGAGCATTTTCTTAATTTATTTTTTATTAATATTATTCTTTTTTTTTTTTTTTTTTACAGTGACCACAGTATGTATACTCAACACAAATAATTAGGTGCTTCACATGCTTTTTCTAAATAAAAAAGTTTAGTTTGGGGTCCCCTGTCCTGCTCATACAGTATATTGTTTGTTACTCAGATTCACACATGGCATAAGGGAGGTTGAGAGAGGTTCATGTAGTCTAAGTAGGAGGGCTAAACAGGAAGTAGAGATCTGGATGAAAGAACTACAAACAACTTGATACCCACTATAATTTCAGATTTGGTGGAAATGTGTTGGACAAGACAGCTTTGCTCCGTGCAGTTATGGTCTGTGGCACCCTTTACTACCACTACAGTTAACTTAAGGAAAACAAATCCTGGACGAACCCCCATTATGTTACGCCATTCATGCTGAAAGCAACATAAATGACCAGACAAACCCCCATTATGTTACGCCATTCATGCTGAAAGCAACATAAATGACCAAAAGTCAAGTAGGCTTGTTTCTAGGATTTAATTTATAAAATCAATACAAAGGATAAATGAAAAAAAGGCAATAAACAAAAGCAGAAACAACGTAACAACGTAATGGGCGAGGACAACGTGACAACGTAATGGACGAGGAGGCCATCCTGTCTTGGCAAAAGGCACCAGAAAAGTGACATGCACAGGTATAACTTCGAAGAAGCACACTTAGCTCACCTGGGAACAATAATGAAACAAAACACAGGCAGAGCAGCCACCAAAGACATGTAAACTACTACTACTTCCACCTAGTGGAAGAGGGGCATAACATAGGAATAATACCGGGTAAAATATGTATGGGTAATGGCAATACTATTAATTGTTGAAATGTATTACTTCCAAAGCTTTTAATACAAGAGTGATATTTCAACACACATTAAAGAAATAATAATAGTTTTTTTTAAAGTTCCTAGAGGCCCCATGATGGTGCCTCCCTCGCTGGCCTCCCTGATGAACTCTACCTAAATGCTACCCTACAGTGAGCTGTTTGTGGAGACAGCTACAAACTAGGCTTTGACTACCATTTCATACTCAGACCATATTCTGTACGCATGTTACTTAGTCCAAACCATCACTAGCCAAGTGTTTTGTATTTGGTGCTCAACCAATTGAGATGAATTTATTTTTTACATTTATTTACAAGAACATTTATTGAATCTACAGAAGCAATGCAATGTGCATTATAATAGAAGAAACTAGGTGCAAAGTCTGCTTCACCCCCACACATGTAATGAGTAATGTAATGCAAATTTACAATAGTAAAACTATAATGTGCAGATCTCTGCCAAGGCAATATGATCACTGACTCCCCTAGTTTTCTGACGTTTACAGATGGACGTGACAACTGTCAGTAGTGAGAAATCCTTCCTGAGCCCAGGTCCTGATCCGGATCATCACCAAAATTTCATTGGTTCTTTCATCAGGAAAGACACACCTCTGGTAAAAATTGAATGCGGTCATTAACCTTTTCCATACAGTTGCTAACAAATGGACAGACAAACAAACAAGCGGACAAATTCAGGCAATAAATAACAATTTTGATATTTCGAACCTTTCCGAAAAACAACTAGGGACTTGTAGGTAAGGTAGAAATTTGATGATATCCAAAACATACCCTGATATTTGGCAAAATTAAAGCATGGGTCAAACACTTTTGAGACATATTTCTATTATAGCACTAGTTCAACTGCCAGCCAAAACTCAACTTTTCATTTTTGGAGCCTTGTTTTGGGGCCTCACTGCTTGTGCAAAAATGTAACCTTGCATAATCATAAAGACATGAGCACATTGGGACGTCCTGTTTTGAAATATAATTGGTTGAGGCTAGCAAAATGTTCAAGTACTGATAGAGAGGATGTTTTTATGGCAAATATGAAATTGTCGAGAGACTACATCTCTGTGCGCCATCAGTTAAAAAGATGGAAGCAATTTTTATTATGTATCTAATCTATTTGTAGTCTAAAATCTTTAAGGCATTTTGCTTTATTAACCATTAAACACTGTTAACGGCATAGATCATATACATCTGTCATCCAGAAATGCAGGAAATTGAAAACAGCATCATGTGGACAAATGACAAAAAAAAAAAAAAAAAAAAAAACTGTCTAACTGTCTAAGATTGTCTCTAATAAATGAGGCCCAAGTCCTGACAAAAGGATCATAATTGGACAAATGTTGCTGGTTTAAACTTGTAATGTATTGAAACATACTCTCTATAACTGTAGCACAAGTTTTATTATTATATCCACCATTGTAAAACTTGTGATATAAAAGTTTTACAACTGAATGAAATTAGTTTTACTTCCTACTACTGACTGCATGTTGTAAGTCTTTTTTATGTTTCAACTTCATCCTCTCAATCTCTTTGTCTTTCTCATAAAGCATCTGGCTCACTCTCTCCATCTCTCTGCTCTGCTCTCGATATTCCTGCAAGATCTTCTCTACATCATCTCCTTTCTGTCCTTTTCTCTCAATGAATTTACTAATGATTTCCTCATTCTCTCTCAGTTTATTAAGCAATCTTTCCATCTCTCTGTCCTTCTCCTCCATCTGTCTGTTGAATTCTCCCTCTGTTTTACCTTTATAAATGCTGATGTTACTCTGTAGTTCAGGCAGGATGATCTTCATGAGGTTTCTCTCTGCTTCAGCCCTGGCCTCTCTCTCATAGCTCTCTCTCATCTCCTCCATCTCCTCTCTATGTCTCTTCTCCATCTCTCTCTTCTTTTCCTCAAGTTGCTCTTTTATACGCTCTCTATCCATATCTGCCTCTTTTCTTTTCTTCTTTTCCTCCTTCAGCTTTCTCTCCAACTCTCTCTTCTTCTCCTCATTCTTTTCATTTGCTAGTTCACTTTTCAGATCCTCTATTTTCTTTTCTAGAGCACATATCTTTTCATCTCTTTCTTGAATTTCTTGCTTCATGTTATGTGTAGCAATTTCTAGTTCTTTTTCTTGGTTATTTCTGATCTCTTTCGCTTTCCTCTCCATCCTATGCTTCCATTCCTGACCTATCCTTCTCTCTATCTCTCTGATCTGTCTCTCTGCCTCCTGGTAGGTCTCACTGCTGTAGAATCTCTCTCTGTTTCCTGACTCCATCTCTTCTATCTTCTCTAGCAGCTGTGTGATCTGAGTGTCATCAGGTCTGTCCTTAACGTTGAGAAGGTGACACCTGTTCCCACTTTTCTCTACCAGCTGCTGGAGCTCCTGGCTCCCTGTCTGGAGCAACTCCTCCACACTCCTCTCTCTCAGCCCCTCAGCATGGGTGAAGAGGATCAGTGTGTGTCTCCAACAGCCCTCCCCAAAAATATCCTCCATTTTCTCCAGCATCCTCCTCTCCTCCCCTTCAGACAGCTCCACTGGAATCAGTAGGAGGAAGGCGTGAGGTCCTGGGGCAGACAGACGGACACAAAGCCCCACGTCCTGTCTCATGTCCTTCTCAGAGAGTCCACTGCAGAACCAGTCTGGAGTTTCCACCAGGGTCACCCGTCTCCCAGCCACCTCCCCCTGTCTGCTCTCACTGTGCTGGGTCTCTGTGGATGTGTGTGTGAGTGTGTGTGTGCCCAGGATGGTGTTTCCTGCTGCCCTCTCCCCAGCTGCACTCCCCCCAGCAGCACCAGCCTCAGCTCAGACACAGCAGGAGACACTGTGGGGGCTGGACCAGCAGGCTCTCCGCCCACTGCAAGGACACACACAGCATCATGACAAGAATTTCAACAATCCAAACTTGAATTACATGTCTTATGTGATTTTGCATCAATTAGAACTGAATTTGTTTCCCACACAGACACAGGTTTAAACTACAGAAAAACAGAGATTTAGTATGTTGCCCTGGGTCCATATTTATAAAGAATCCTAAGACTACAAGCTGCAAAACACCAACTACATCTGGATGATCCTGCCTCCCCATCCTTTTTTGCGCGGGCATTAGAACTTCTCTTGCTGCTGACCATTTTCTATCCCCCCCCCCCCCTCACCTTCTCCATCCTGTCTTATAGAGCCATTGCCACTACATTTTTCTGAAAGATATGCATCTCTGAAGTATATTTTCACATGATAGCAAGTTGGATTTGGAAGGAAATCTGTATTTTTTTTCAGTTATTTCCTGCTCTTTGTATTATATCTCCTGAACCCTTTGGAAGATCTCCACAAAAAAATGTCAGATATGATCACACATGAATTATGCTATATATCACCTACCTACCTTTCTGCTCAGTTCAGTGTCAGATTTACATTTTGGTCTGTAACTTTAATGGAAAGGCCAATCCATCCACCTAAAATACCTTTCCTCATAGTATATAACTATATGTGATGCAACATGAGTTGTGACTTGTCCCAATCTCCTCCATACTTTGTTACCAATCACAAACAAAGAAATGTAGCAAAATATCTTGGCGCCAATATAATTATTTATGAATATTTGCCCAGGACCTTTAAAGGAATTTCCGGAGTAAATCAACACATGGCCCTACCCTTTTAAAGCGCCAAGCACTATTGATAGCCACCTCAATCACTGAATTTCATGCAACGCAGACTGAGATAGCGAAACGGCAGCTAACTGTAACGAAATGGGGCATGTCAAAATGAAAGCAAATTGATTAGGTTTGTTTTTTACATGCCTCATTCGGTTAGTGTTAGCTGCCGTTTCGCAATCTCGGCCTACGATGCACGAAATTTGATCATTGAGGTGGCTTTCAATAGCGCATGGCAGTATAAAACAGCAGGGCTACATGTTGATTCACTATGAATGAACATGAGTGTCAATTAAATTCAGTGAAGTCAAGTTCAACATGGTGTGGGATTAATCTAAATTTCCTGTTGACAACACACTGTAAGTGAGAAAGTCACACCCATGGAGCTGAAAACACTGATGACTTACTGGTTGGAGGATTCTGATCCTTACTGTCTCTTCTCCTGATGGGAGGAGGTTCTGGATCTGAGAGCCCAACACAAACACACACTGGATCAGTAGGCTGTGTCACCATAGCAGTAAGATTATATAGATTTAAGTACAAGAGCTGGCCAAGTTAAAAAGAAAAAAAGAAAAGAAATGAACGTGGGTCTACAGCAGTGGTTCTCAAACTTTTTCTGTCATTCCCCACTTGGGAAGGCAGAGAATTTTCACGCCCCACCTGAGATATTTCACCGAGATGAATGGGTAGACCTAAAGATGGACTCACGTAAACTAATAGGATTCTATGTAAAATCAAAGCTGAATTTCTCCCAAACCGCTCATCACAGCAACTAGCAAATAACACCATTGGAAAGCTCAATTTACTGTCATATATACATATCTGACGAATGCTCCACGAGTAATTTGAAAGAGAAAGGTGAATTTGGGGGGCATGGTGCACCCGTCAGTCTATCACAAAGAGATGTCTCGCGCCCCACCTGTCAGGTGTCTGCGCCCCACTAGTGGGGCCCGCCCCACAGTTTGAGAAAGACTGGTCTACAGCAACACAATAGGGGGAGCAGAGCAAAAACTAGAAAAGTTGAAGAGAACACAGTAGAACGACAGCGAAAAAAGCACAAAATTGTTAGCCATAGACCGTGCAAGCCCCGCCCAGTTACACCCCACGAAAAATCGCATCAGGTTCCAGGAAACAGGCTGCCCATTCATTTTCGCCATTAATGTTTCGGAAACACAAGTTTATAAGCACTTAAAGCTTTCACTCGGTCTAATCAGCTACGGGGTAGGTGGTGACCATGTAACCTTCCACTCAAATATAATGTGAATGAAAAATGGTAAAAAGTTCATTAGGTACAACGCTGTACTACATAGTACGAATTTGTAGCAAAAAGTGAAAAAAAAATACTTGTGCCATAAGTTGTTACGAGCGATACCATTTCATAAGTTTCTGACCTAATGGTAGTTCAGTTGAGTACATCACAGTGACTTACTTAGCTCTTGAACTAGCTGCTTTCCCTGCGTCAAAAATTGTATCTGTGAGCTTTGAGTTGCATGTGTGCGTCCTCATTAATGGGTGCAAATGCCAGGTCAGTTTGTTTTTGGTTTTACCCCTGTCCATCACTGCTTGCTAGGTTGTTGCTTCTCGCAGTGAGGGTGTCTAGCCTACATATACATGCATGATATGTTTCCATGCCAGGTGATGCATGGCATGCTTTCGTAGTTTGTTTGCATGTGACTGTGCACTGTGTTTGCTCGTTTGTAGCAACATTTAGAGACTGCACCATCTACTCAAGACAGTTTAGTGTTAGCCAGATAACATGCTGCGTAACAGGCTCCCTACACCAG
>JAODXP020000105.1:570086-667586 GCA_027497455.2 Sardinella longiceps
GCGTACACAAGGTCCACTGCTGATGTCGCAATGCTGCTGGAAGAATAGCCTTGGCGCTATTCAACCCGTTTAAATACAGTACCTGCTACATCAAAAATGTAGCATTGCACATATTTGAAAATAAATACATAAATAAACATAGTCCACACACCAAACACATAGCATAATATACAATATCTAGAAAACACTCTTTTTTTCAGTACTTTGTAGTATTACATTTGAACCCTCTCACCTTATCCTCCAGTTCTTTAGAGTGAGTCCTCTTCTTCACTACGGTGGCTGCTCGCTGTTTCTCCCTGACCTCTTGGCCATTCTGCTCCTGCATGTTTATGATCTTCAACCGTTTTTCAGCTCTCAGAAGAACTAGAATAGAAATACTTATGGTACAATCTTTGAATGGTTTCTTGCAAATAATTGCTTTTGAAAAGACAGCAGCCTCTTATAAAGGATTTATTAAATGTTAATAATTATATTAATAAATGTTAATAGTATAGGCTATAACTTAAATGGTGAAACCTTTGCCATTAAAGGAAAATACCGGAGTGAATTCAAGCATAGCCCTGTTGAAAGAGCTTGCTAAATGTACCAGTTAGCGAGTGGAACAAAATAATTTGGTACAGCACCGACTGAACGTGAACGCAGAAGCGAACAGGCACTTTATACTGAATCAATGGGACCAGACTGTTGGAAACTGAAAGTAAGATCTGGTTACATCTGGTTGGGAAACCTCCTAAGTAGCCTACTTACCAAGAGCTTTCACTGAATCCTCCATTTTCAATCTCACCAATTCAGGTATGGTGCTATGAACTTTAACACACACACACACACACACACACACACGCACATTTATGTCAAAAACAGTTTCTTTGTCCTCTGGTCACTGGTCAAAGCCATGACAGGATATGACTCTCTACTTCTCTTCTGCAATGCCACACTGAGCTTTGGGTTAGTGGTTGGGCTGCCATTGTTACAGTATACTGCATGTATTAAACACAGTGTGCCTATTTACCTGCCTGAGGTCTGTGCTTTCCTGAACATGAAAGTTCCCACAGTTGTATTTAGCTACAGTACAAATGATTATGACAGCACTCCTATGGCACTATTGGCCTACTGTCTGAAGAAAAATCTCTTCTTTCTCTAATCCTGACATTGACATTAACCGGTTTTCTTAATGTACATAAGAAATCGACAAAGGAAATCTGCAATGGAAACATCTGCAAAGTCGCATCAATCCTATAATGCAAATATAAATTAATTTAGCTTGAGAGGGAGGAATGAACTCTTCATGCAAATAAGGCACTATGCTATTAGAGTTGATGGAAACAGTTAAATATCCCTGTATTCATATATACCTGATTTAGAGCATGTCACTTTTAATAGCCTGCATTTCCCAACATGTAAATCACCCCCGGCTGGCCAGCCGCATTCTCAGGACCCCCCTCTGGAGACCGAGCCTACGGCACACCATCACCATGTCCACGCCTGCCTCACTGCCCATGGACTGACGGACTATTAGGTTTTGTCTACGTATTTGTGTTTGTTTTTTTGTTTCTGTTTTTGCTTGATATTTGGGTAACACTTTGCGGTAAGGGTACATGAATTATCATGAATGCATGCATGAAATCATTCATGATAAATTCATGACTCATGCATTACTTCATCTCTGAAAGTCTAATGAGTTATCAGGAATTAACATGAATTCATTGTTCATTATTATTCATTAATGACCTCCTGCTGAAATAGCACATGATCTTAAGTATTAGTTACTCTAGGTACATCATCATGAGTCATGATTATTAGCATGATCATGATGAATTCACCATTTTTGTGCCCCCTCAACTAAAGTGTTGACATGGTTAAATTAGTAAAATTTAGTTGACGTATGGCGTATGACTAGGCCAAAGTAGGCTAAATAAGTACTTTTATTATATCAAATTATATCAAATTCTTTTGAGCAAAAACATCATGATCATGTGTAATTAGTCATGACTCATGATGATGTACCCAGAGTAATTAATGCTTAAGATCATCTTCTAATTCATCAGGAGGTCATTAATGATAAACAATAAATTCAGGCTAATACCTGATGAGTCATTAGATATTCAGAGATGAAGTAATGCATGAATCACGAATGAATCATGGATTAAATCATGCATGAATTCATGATAATTCATGTACCCTTACCGCAAAGTGTTACCGATATTTGTTTATTTTTTACTACAGTGAATGTATTTTGTCATTTCTTACCACTGTAGATGACCCCTCGTCCCCCTTTAACAGAGAAAACAAGAGAACAAACGGAGAGAGAGATGATCAGTGATCTGAGGAGACTAGGAAAATCACTCTTTTTCTATCATAATAATACTTGCTACTTTCAGACAAGATAGACAAACACACACACACACACACACACAAACACACATACACACACACACACACACAGAGAAAGGCTTTTGGAGACCCCATTCACAAGGATGTCAGCACTAAACTCACAACTAACTGTGCGTACAGACCGAGACCGATAAATTGCCAAGAGTCGCCGAAGACTCCCAAGAAACATCGCTTGAGCACAGCAACCAAAACGGCAAATTTGCCCATGACGTTAGCATCCAAACGTTAATCCTGCTTCTCTATTGGCATCTCACCAGTAAATCGACATTCTGATTGGTAATCGCCAAACCGCATCATAGCTCATTACATAAAGTTAACCGAAGTTTAACTTGATTTGGGCGACAAAAGCGACAGGTTTCGTCGCCCAAGTCACCTACCGCTTTTGTCGCCCAAATTGCCGGTCCCAATACAAAGTCAATTACTTCTGTCGCCCATGTCGCCTGAATCGGTCTCGGTCTGAACGCACAGTAAGGAGGAGATGACATCAGAAAGACATCTCACCGTCATATCTGAGTCCTACTCTTGTCCCCTCCATGTGTTTTCCACTGATGACCTGACATCCATACCTGCCCGTGTCCCCCTCTCTGTTCTCCTTGAGTCTGAGGGACACACTAACGGCATAGTCAAATCCAAAAATCTCTCTTTTCCTTGTCCGTATTTTTCCCCACTGTGTGTGTTGACCATGTAAGATTTTGAGGCCTATAGGAGAAATCTTAAAGGAATAGTTCACCTCTTTATGAGAATTGGTTATTCATCCCCTTACCTGGAGTTACATATGTGGGTGAATGCATTGGGGTATCCGTGCTTGTGTTTTCCAAGTATGCCATCCCCTTTTTCCCCAATTTTTAGCTTTAGCTTGGCATATGAGCTGGAATGTAATGTTGCCAGATAGCAACTCTTTGACAAATTTACTTTTTAACACCTATGCTAAGTTACAGTAAAGGTAAAATTGGGGTTGCTAGACTAGGACAACACATGCACTTGAGACCAAAATGCTCTTACCCACATATGTAACTCCAGGTAAAGGGTTAAATAACGAATTTCCATAAAGAAGTGAACTATTTTTTTTTAACATAGATGTGAAAGTCCTGGTCAGTGGTGTACCAATCTGGGGCAATCCAAATGCAGTGCCACTGAGATTTGAAGTGGAAGTGAAAATTTTAAAGCAACTCTTCTTGCTATGGGAACTGAATCACCACAGAGGCCATGGCCTAAAGCAGTGGTTCTCAAACTTTTTCTGTCATTCCCCACTTTGGAAGTCAGACAATTTTCACGCCCCACCTGCCATGAGATATTTCACCAAGTGGGTAGGCCTGTAGATGAATGGAGAGCAGGATGTAGGATGTAAGATGTTCGAAAGAAACGCCTCGTGCCCCACCTGTCATGTGCCTGCGCCCCACAGTTTGAGAAACACTGGCCTAAAGAAAGGCTTTTGTATGTGCCTACCTGTAAATGTCAAAGTTGAAACCTTTCAACCATCATGATTAACATTATAAAAGTTGAAAACTTGGTTTATTTCTTGTGTATTTCCTTAGCAGAAATAAGTCTATTCAAGTGAATTATTATATATACCTGAAAAGTTACCGTAGTACTTTCTTTCTGGGGTTTTCAGGTGCTGTGATGACATTACGCCTATCAGCGGTGCTTTGCCTGTGCTTTCGCCTGAATATAGTCCCAAGACTTTGTCACTCCTAGGCAAACCCTTCGTGATAATAGCATTGGCATTTGTACTCGGTTTGAATGTACAGGTGAAATCTTGAGTTCATTTATGACTATTTTGAGAACGACAGGCTAAATGGAAACTCCAAATTACGGCGCTCTATGCTAAGCTAAGCTAACGCTGCGCTTCTGGATACGGAGAAGCACAGGTCTGAAAGAAAAACACTTTTGGTCACTTATCCAACACAGGGGAATATGGTAAGAGACTAAATATTCCTCTAAAGTTGACTTTCTAAAAAACTATAGGGCCTACTTCAGAATAGTATAGTGAAGTATACTTGGCTTATATTGAAAAGTCTAAGACAAATCAGGCTCAGTCCCATTTCTCCTCCCTTAACACTAGCACTTGTTTTCAAGTGCCCTCCAAAAGTGAGACACCCCTCGATTGTGTAGTGAGAAGTGCAGAGGTCGTAATATTACCCTACAAAACGGGACAGCACTCATAAAAAGGTTTCCATGTTTTGATCGCTATCATATGCAGTCATCCTAATTATGTTCACTGAGAAAATCACCCACATGAGAGGCTTTCATAGCCCTCATGAAAGAAGGAAACACGGTGAAAAATATGAATATTTTTAATATTCATATTTTAACACAGCAGTGCAGAATTCAACTGAATTTACTTTACATCAAACTAAGATATCCCAACATAAAAACAAAATATGCATGCTTAAGTTAAAATAGTTATATTTGTGAAGTTCTTATCCAGAGCTGATTGCCATCTTTCTGTTAGCTTAGCAAGGTTTACTAAGTATTAGTACTTAAGTTTTAGTATCAAATTAAAGTGTAAGTCTTAGTATTTTACTCAGTCCAATTACCCCTCCCTTAACACTACTACTTGTTTTCGAGCCCTCCAAAGTGAGACACCCCTCAATTATGTAATGAGAAGAGCAGAGGGCGTAATTTTTCCTACAGTCCTAAAAGCTTATACTTTTAACGTCTTTCCTCCAAAGTACTAATACTTAGTATACCTTGCTGCAAGTGCACAATGAGTCCAAGTCATAACATTGCTTAACATTTAATTTTAGACATTAATAATATATACAATATATTACAGTATATACTATGTGTACTCAGTTGCAATATCTTTATGTACCTTAAAATCGTGTGACAATAATTGTGTTTATGTACGGAGACTTGTGTTTATCTATGGATCCTTACACTCCTCTAGGATAAATAAGAGTCATATATGTTTTCAACAGGAGTTTTCCACTCAGACACATCATTCTCACACACTTCTCTGAGCAGAGTCTGGCTGTGGCTCAGATTACTGATCTCCTCTTTCAGTTTATCCAACTCTCTGCTCATCTTCAGACTAATCTGTCTCATTGTTCTAATCTGTCTCATCTGTCGATTGTTCTCAGTCATATTTCCCTCACGTCGCTGCCTCAACCTCAACCTCTCAGTCTCTCTGTTTTTCTCCTCCAGCATGTGTCTCATTCTTTCCATCTCTCTGTTTGCCTCCTCCAGCATATATTTCATTCTCTCCATCTCTCTCTCCTGCTCTTGATTAAGTGTTGCTTCTTCAATATGTCTCTCTCCCTCAGTCTGCCTCTGTGTCAGTTTCTCCAGTATTGCATCCCTCTCTCTGAGCTCCCACAGCACTGTCTCAATCACACAGTTCCTCTCCTCTAGCTGTCTGTTAAACTCTGCTTCCATCTTCAGCTGGGTGACGGTGATGTGTCTCTGTAAATCAGTTAGGATGACGTTCATCATGTTCCTCTCTGCTTCAGCCCTGGCCTCTCTCTCATAGCCCTCTCTCATCTCCTCCATTTCCTCTCTGTGTCTCTCCTCCATCTGCCTCTTCTCTTTTTCTCTCTGTTCTCTCATGTGTTTCAGTTTTTCCTCCATGTCTTTCCGTAGTAAAGTCTCATTCTTCAGTTCCTGCTCCATCTGACTTTTTGTGTCCTCATCCCACTCCTCTGCAACCTTTTTCGCCAGTTCAGTTGTTCGCTGATTTATCATTCTGATTTCTCCTTCATGGTGTCGGATCTCTTCTTCTATCCTCTCCAGAGACTCTCGTACATTTTTTTCAAATTCTTGTGTTCTTTCTCTCTCCTCCCTCACTTTCCTCTCCTCCATCCTTTGTTCTCTCTCCATCCTTCTCTCTATCTCTCTGATCTGTCTCTCTGCTTCCTGGTAGGTCTCACTGCTGTAGAATCTCTCTGTGGTTCCTGACTCCATTTCATCTATCTTCTCTAGCAGCTGTGTGATCTGAGTGTCATCAGGTTTGTCCTTAACGTTGAGAAGGTGACACCTGTTCCCACATTTCTCTACCAGCTGCTGGAGCTCCTGGCTCCCTGTCTGGAGCAACTCCTCCACACTCCTCTCTCTCAGCCCCTCAGCATGGGTGAAGAGGATCAGTGTGTGTCTCCAACAGCCCTCCCCAAAAATATCCTCCATTTTCTCCAGCATCCTCCTCTCCTCCCCTTCAGACGGCTCCACTGGAATCAGCAGGAGGAAGGCGTGAGGTCCTGGGGCAGACAGACGGACACAAAGCCCCACGTCCTGTCTCATGTCCTTCTCAAAGAGTCCATTGCAGAACCAGTCTGGAGTTTCCACCAGAGTCACCTGTCTCCCAGCCACCTCCCCCTGTCTGCTCTCACTGTGCTGGGTCTCTGTGGATGTGTGTGTGAGTGTGTGTGTGCCCAGGATGGTGTTTCCTGCTGCCCTCTTCCCAGCTGCACTCCCCCCCAGCAGCACCAGCCTCAGCTCAGACACAGCAGGAGACACTGGGGGGGCTGGACCAGGACTCTCTCCACCCACTGCAAACACAGACAAGATGCCACACCTTTGATTATATTTGAAGGTTTCACTCTTCAAAAGTCAAGTTTCAATGTGATGCAATTTGATGAAATGTAATTGAATATTTGAAGACAGAGACAACACAACACTAGAGGGAAGAAAGCACTGAAGTACAAAGAGGAGTATAGATGACACCACAAAACCATATTGGCTAGCAGCAGTGCTTTCACAACAGATGAACAGAGAAAATGGAAAACTGTAAGAAAAGACTGTAGGAAAAGTGATGCAAAAGCATATTGCATGTCTACAAATGATGAGGGAAATGGTAAATATTAGACAGATAAAATGACAAGTCTAGCACTGTATCCTAAATGTACCCCTGATGTGAGAATGTAAATTTTAAAGGGACATCAGGTAGGACTGCGGGGTTCTATCTCCGGAGCTCCACCTACAGTCGCCGAAATATTCGAAAATATACATCTACATTGTACATTCTCAACAATCTATGTAAATTTATTTGCAAACCCAAGAGTACGAACTGAGAGATGATCATTTTTGTGCGCTACGTTGTCTGACAAACAATGTGATATGGTTAAATCTACTTTCAGTTTCTATTTCGTGGATCTGGCACCAGACATTCTGCAAGCAGGATTACCGCAAAACAAATTCTGGAGGCTGACGAGAGAGCCATCGGTCACCCCGTAATGAACCCTTTTTATCACCAAAGTGACTTTGAGGCTTGTAAATTAACAGTAAAAACAGGCTTGTAAATTAACAGCAACTTACAGTTTGGAGGACCAATGGAGCCCATGCTCCATGTTTTTGTAATGTAAGAAAGATCTGGATTGTGGAGCCCAGAACATATTGAGGCACGATCTGAGCCCCATTCACTTATTGCTGTAAATACACAACACAAAAAATGTGTGGCCATAGTGAGGATCCAATGTAATAATATACTCTCCAGTATGTCTTACAAATTATCATCAGATGCATAGTTGTCACATTCTGTACAGTATACTCACAGGCAGGCCGTGGAAGATGGTTTATTCTTACTGTAAACAACATTAGGAAAAATAAAAAGACAGGATGATCAGTGCTGACAAAATCACTTTAACTGATTAACAAACAAAATTAACTCAATTAAAAAAAATATTGTAATCAATTTCTGCAAGAAAATAAGATACAATCAACTTTAATTGTCCCCATTGTCCAAAACACTCCTCCTCGTCTTGGTATCATTTCTCTCCTGACCTTTTTCATATTGACATGGATTAGCCTATTGTGGAACTTGAGTTGTTTGATTTGTGTGGGGGATCAGTGGGGTTATGGCCTGGCAATCGCCAAACTAAAATCGCCAGGGATTTCATGGCCGGATGTCATGGTGGAAAGGACCCTAGTAAAATTTACTCCAAGCTGTTGCCTTAAAAAAATGAGAAAACATTTTTTTGGTCTTACCAGTCAGATGTTTTTTATCATGTAGCAGTTTGTCTCTCTCCTCCAGCTGCCTATCTTTCTCCTCTAGCAGTTTGTCTCTCTCTTCCAGCAGTTTATCTCTCTCCTCTAGCTGTCTGTCTCTGTCCTCTAGCTGTCTGTCTCTCTCCTCCAGCTGCTGATCTCTGTCCTCCAGCTCTCTCTCTTTGTCCTGTAGTTGGATACTCAGGTCCTGGGTTTGTCTGGTCCTGTCCTGAAGTTTCTTTTCCAGTGAAAAAGTCTTCTCTGTCAGAATTGTTGTGGCTTTTAATCGTTTTTCCATTTTTTCTGCTCTCTGATAAACTTCAAAAGAATGATTAGTCAATATTTTTTTCAATAGACCCAGCATTTGATTTCTGCTAAATGTCTGAGAAGATGATGCAAGTAGCTTGTGCCCCCTTGTGGCCATGCTTGTCAAGTCAAGTGTTTTTTTTTTCAAGTCAAGTGTTTTTATTATTGTCAACCATATAGATTACATTGTATACAGTGAGACACAAGCCATGTCTCTATGGATCAAGTGGTATTAGTCAAACACAATATTTAAAGACATTCAAGACAGGGATACATATTTTGGGTGTGCGAGAGGTAAACAAAGTGCAATGACAGACAAAACAAGACAGGGCATAAGTTGTATGACAGCAGTGGTTATAATAATTTTGTATTACTTCTAATGTAACTGATATACTGAGAATATAAACTTCCTCTATCCTTACCAAGAGTTGTCACAGAGTTTTCCATTTTCTTACTAACCAAATCAGGTATGATGGTATGCACTGAAACAAACCCAAACATAAAGGACACATTGAGAATAGCTAATCCAGAAATGCCTCCTTTTCTGGGTGAGATTTCTAAACTTCGTTAGATTGACCCCCTTTCTGCTTCAGATTTCTACTTTGCCAGATTGCCCCCCTTTCTGGCTGATTTCTATAACTCTTTTCTCTCGTTAGTTAACGTTCTTGAATTCAGGTGGGCTATTGTTATGCAAAAAAAGATGAGGTAAAACCATTTTTGGATTTTATGCTATTGCTAAATTCTATGTGTTATTAGAGATGATATGCAAGTCCAGCTGCAGCATCCAACAGGCTAAGAACCAAACAAAGCAGTTATAAACCGCTTCCGCCAATAATCCTCCATGTAGAACTGTGTAGTTGATGGAGCAAGCCACTATCAAAATGAATGGACAGAGTCGGTACAAATCATATTGTAATTCAAACAGTAAACTCCAGCTAAGTCACGTGAACTAGTTTGCTTGCTAACCAAAACAAATGGGGGTGGATGCTCCCGCTGATCTTGCAAATGCGATATCTGCCTCCAGGAGGACAAGCTTACGAAGAGGCACATTTTGTTCCAAAACATGATATTTATCAATCTCAATGAGTTCTAGATCATACCTGGGCAAACTAAGGCCCGGGGGCCAGATGCGGCCCGCGGAGCAATTTAATGCGGCCCGCAGAGCCTTCCCAAAATAAAATAGTTTCTCATTTAGTCATGGTGACTTAGGTTATATGCCTTATTTATCAAATGTGTTGAATGTATGTAGACTTGAGACTTTACGAACTTGAGTTTGGTAACTGTTATCACCCGGCCCGTTTGTCAAAATCTGAAAGCCAATGTGGCCCCTTGGCCAAAATAATTGCCCACCCCTGTTCTAGACAATATACTGTAAGAATTGTACCTACATCTTGCAAATGGGGGCTTTAAACCCAGTCTTTGGGACTAATAATAAGGCACAACTAAGCTTTGTGAAACTGTTGGTAAACCCTGCAAAACATTATTCACAAAAGCAACATATATCGCTTACAGTAGGCTAAATGTTTCCATTCATTTCAGATATTTTGGATGTTTTATTCATCCATGCAATAAGCTGCTATGTGCAGTTGTTTTTAGGTTTTTGATATGGATATCTGCACATATCTGCCATATTCTGATGTAATATTCCTGGGTACCTCAGTTTAACAATTACATGTATGTCATTGGAAATGGACTTACTGCTGTAGATGACTCCTCTTCCTCCTTCAAACCAGAAGATACATGACAACACACAATTCAATGTAAGGTCAAAAACATCCTGGAGGCCAACAGAGGCATGTACCCCCCCCCCCCCCCCCCCGCCCACACACACACACACACACACACACACACCCCAAGCAGCAGACAGAATTTATCTGATTCAGGAAGTGTGTCTCTTGGGAGACCATCCCATTCCGGGCTTAAAGCAACAGTAGTTGGTTATCTACAATGCTTAATTACCCATATGTTACGTCATAATTAGCTCAGGCCATGACTAAACTCCTGCACATTTCCTCAGACCCCTATTTCCTGAAAAAAAAAGTGCTTAGAAAAAATAACATCCTTGTTGTTTTATTAGGCTACTACTACTTCTAGAGTGCATGTCCATAGCGGAAACTAAATATCCTCACCGTCATATCTGAGTCCTACTCTTGTCCCCTCCATGCGATCTCCACTGATGACCTGACATCCATACCTGCCCGTGTCCCCCTCTCTGCTCTCCTTGAGTCTGAGGGACACGTCTCCCTTGTGCAACCTCTGGGTGTTGAGGCTCACCCTGCCCTCATAGTCCTCCCTCACTGTAACATGCCCACACCTGTACAGGTAGATACACTCCGTCCCCTTAAACCACCTGATCTCCATGCCAACAGCGCTGGACTCGGGGGACAGGTGACAGGGCAGCGTGATGTCATCGCCAGTCGAAAACTCCTTATTATCGACCGTGATCAATTTCATCTCTGAGAAAAAGAGCGAAACTCATTAATCAACATCACTGAAAAAAAATCTGAATAAGTAATTGTCCAGTCTATTCAAACAATCTCTCAAATACACTAATGTGTCATTTACAACAATACTTGTCACGAAAAAGTGATAGTTTATAGGTTGATAACCATAGTTTACATCAGAACACTCCTCATGTGTGCACTGTTACATTGACAACATGACTAAACAATTTGATTGTTTTGTCCACACATGAGGACACAAGAATTTGTCCTGATCGCTTGACATGTTCAGTGACGCAAATATTTAATTTTGAGAGATGAATTAGATGAATTGAGATGTTTTGAAGAAAACAAAGACACAGACAAACCTCATCTCAACTTAAGGAACTTACCTTCCGTTTTGCTTTCAGTCTCCTGTTCCATTTGATTGCTTTCCATTTTTTTTTCTTTTCTCTTTTAGGTTTTCACTCATTTTCACCAGTAGAGACAATGTAAGATATTCTGAGTATGTACTCCATATATACAATACTCATTTGAAAAAATCTTTTAAAAAATAAATAAATAAAAAAAATATTTTGACGTTTTCCCCCTGAATTTCCAGGTTTTCTTCCAATTACCGATCTTACAGTCAGGTGTTCACTGAACACACCTTCACCTGCAGTTGATAAATATCACTTGCTGGAAACACAATTCTGCTGCTGATACTGTATGACTACACTTGTACTTGTAACTCCTTCCTACTCTACCATAAAATACTCTAACTTATATATACAAGCTCCATCCTACTCTACCATAAAATACTCTAACTTACATATACAAGCTCCATCCTACTCTACCATAAAATATTCTAACTTATACAAACTCCTTCCTACTCTACCATAAAATACTCTAACTTACTGTATACAAACTCTCTCCTATTCTACTGTAAAATACTCTAACTTACAGGACAAACTCTGTCCCTCTCTTCTGTATAATGATCTGACTTCTAGTCAAACCTCTCCCCAGATTATCTCACTGCTCATCTGGCCTGGTTGCTTCCTGTGGGGTGGGACTAAATCAAGGATTTGAATCTCATTGGTCTACACACAAGCCTGTAGTATGAACAGTCATACAGTGTATTGGATGTACTATCATGGGAGAAAGATTTGCAAATGCAAAAATATTTAGGCCAAAAGAGTGATGAATATGTTCAAGCATCTATCTTATAAACTTTTGTAAACTTTATTTTGAAAAGTAAATTAAACATGACAACAACAGAACATGCATTTCACTGTTTTATTTACAAAATTAACTAAAATAAACGTTAGCATTGCTATGAGTCTCAGTTCTTGAGAAAAAGAGAAAAGGAGAAAAAGAACACTTATTGGATCTCATTCACCAACCCCACCCAATTACGCCATTTATTGATAGATATTTCTAACCTTTAGCAGTGACTTGTTAAAGATTTTTATGATTTATTATGTTTAGAAAGGTTTTTTTTGACAGTGTTGAAATTTGCAGGTACATGGGGCCCATTGATGGCATATCTAAATCCTTGGGAGATGGAATCAGAAGGAAAGAACCTGAATCCAATTTCTCTTCAAATGATCTATTATCCCCAATACTCCAGATGAAAACATCAGGCTTTCATTATTTCCTTATTTATTCCTTCCTATTACATCCACTTACCTCTCCAATCCCATGGATTAATATCATCATCTAATAATCTCAGACACTCTCACAGGTGGGTTAGCAGTATCTGTTTAGTCTCATCACTGTTTCTCCAACATGTTTCCTGGTCTTTGTCCTTTCTGACTCCCGTTCGCTGTGTCTCTGATTCAGACTCACATATCTCTCTGAGCAGAGATTGGCTGTGGCTCAGATTACTGACCTCCAGTCTCAGTTTATCCATCTCTCTGCTCATCTTTAGACTAATGTGTTTCAATCGCTCGTTCTCAGTCGGACTCCCCTCTCTTCTCTGTTTCATTCTCAATCTCTGCATCTCTCTATCCTTCTCCTCCAACACGTGCCTCATTCTCTCCATCTCTCGTCCCTGCTCTTGATTAGACATTGCTGTTGCTAGCTGTGTCTCATCCACGCTTCGTTTTTGTGTCAGTTTCTCCAGCATTGCATCTCTGTCTCTGAGCTCCCAAAGCACTGTCTCAATCATACTATTCTTCTCCTCCATCTTTCTATTAAACATTGCTTGAATCTTGGCTAGCAAACATTGCCTCCATCTTTGCTTTGAAGTGTTGATGTTTCTCTGTAGTTCAGGCAGGATGATCTTCATGAGGTTTCTCTCTGCTTCAGCCCTGGCCTCTCTCTCATAGCTCTCCCTCATCTCCTCCATCTCCACTATGTGTCTCTTCTCCATCTCCCTCCTCTGTCTTTCTCTAATCTTTCTCTTGAGCATCTTCAACAATGAAATCTCATGCCTCAATTGTGTCTCCATCTCTCTCTTTGTCTCTTCATCTCTTGCGTATGTTATCTTTCCCTCCAGGTCCAATATTCTTTGATTTATCATTCCAATTTCTTTTTCATGCTGTTGAATCTCTTCCTCTATCTTCTTCATAGACTCCTTCACTTGTTTGTCAAGCATCTCTCTCTTTTTTCTCTCCTTCAGTTTTATCTCCTCTACCGTCTGTTGTAGTTTATTCTGCATTCTTCTCTCTATCTCTTTGATCTGTCTCTCTGCCTCCAAGTAGGTCTCACTGCTGTAAAATCTCTCTCTGTTTCCTGACACCATCTCATCTATCTTCTCTAGCAGCTGTGTGATCAGAGTGTCATCAGGCCTGGCCTTAACGTTGAGAAGGTGACACCTGTTCCCACATTTCTCTACCAGCTGCTGGAGCTCCTGGCTCCCTGTCTGGAGCAACTCCTCCACACTCCTCTCTCTCAGCCCCTCAGCATGGGTGAAGAGGATCAGTGTGTGTCTCCAACAGCCCTCCCCAAAAATATCCTCCATTTTCTCCAGCATCCTCCTCTCCTCCCCTTCAGACGGCTCCACTGGAATCAGCAGGAGGAAGGCGTGAGGTCCTGGGGCAGACAGACGGACACAAAGCCCCACGTCCTGTCTCATGTCCTTCTCAAAGAGTCCACTGCAGAACCAGTCTAGAGTTTCCACCAGGGTAACCTGTCTCCCAGCCACCTCCCCCTGTCTGCTCTCACTGTGTTGGGTCTCTGTGGATGTGTGTGTGAGTGTGTGTGTGCCCAGGATGGTGTTTCCTGCTGCCCTCTTCCCAGCTGCAGTCCCCCCAGCAGCACCAGCCTCAGCTCAGACACGGAGGAGGGAGCTGGATCAGTACTTTCTCTTCCAACTGTGAAGACAGACAATACTGTTATCTTACCATGGGTTCATGCTGCACAACTTCTGTAGAAAAGCAGTGAAGAGATAAAGCATACATCTTTCATGTAGTTAGTTGTAATTCCACAATACTTCTGCAATAAGTACTCTAAAAAATACAACTAGTACTCTAGTAGGCCTACTAACATTGAACCAAGGGAGAAAAAGACAGAAAGAAAGAAATGCAATCCTATTCGTGATCATGTTTCATCTCTACAGTTTACCCCATATGCAATAAAAGACATGCCTATAGATGGCGCTAAACACCTCTAAACGGAGATTCATTCTTTCAAAGCAAAGTACAGTTTCAGAGTTTAACAGATATTTTTACCGCAGGCCGCCAGCAATGTTTCTGTGGGCAATTTCAAGGCAATGCTAGACTTACCACACCACAGTTCATATCTGAATGTGGTCTCGCAAGCCAGACAAACGGATCACCAATCAACAACAAAATTTGGTCCTCTGTTCATTGTCCCAAGACCCCTGTTTTGAAATTATTTTGTACACAAATAGACAAACAAACCAAGATATAACCTCTTTGGCAGTGGTACTAAAGACTTACAGCACCAAGGCAGGTCCATGCTCCTACTTTTCCAACTGTGAGAAGAACGTTGGTCAAGGAGTCCGGCATGAAGAGAAACTAGATCTGAGCCCAATCCTGTTTAAGGCACAGAGAGATAGAGAGGGATTGTTATGTGTACATCTATGCATTTAGTGGCCACTTTTATCTAGAGCCACCCACAAAGGGATGTGTGTGGGGGGTGGGTAAAAGTGCAAGTAGAGTCAAGTGAAGGGGGGAGAAGATATAGGTGCTTTCTTCCAAACTCATCAACTGTAATAATAACGCAATATAAGGGAATAATGGACGAGAAGCTCAATGTTTTTTTTTTTTGTTTTTGCTTTTCTTCCAATGCCAGCTTCCAGGCAACACAGCCTAAAAGGCACTACCTTAACCTGAACCCCCTTAACCTTCACCCTAACCCTAAATTTGGGGAGTTAGTGCTTTAAAGGCAGCGCTGCCTTGAAGGCACCATTGAGGGCAAAAAACACCAAAGACCAGACAGGGTGGTGGAGAACAGCTCAGTACATTATTGGGACTCTTCAAAGGCCATTTTCCGGCATAACACCTGGTTGCAACTCGTGCGTATACAGACAATGAGCAAGTGTTGGAAAACATAAAAGAAACATGTGGTTCCATTTTAAAAGAAGCTAACCTGTTCCACCAAATCATGCAGCTTATACTCACCAGTAGAGAGTCGCAAGCGCTGATGTCCCATTGCCACTAAACAGTAATCAGAGAAAAAGAGCTCAGTAACTGTAATCCAAGCTATGCTATGCAGTGTTTTCTGAAGCACCATACTTTATTGGGAATATAGACTCCCTCACACTGTCCATTATACAAGTAAAAAATATTTATTTTACATTTTGGTCAAACAGTCTATCAGGAAATTACCTGTGTTACTTTCATACTATACTTGGCACATGACCACAGAACAGACAACTCATTCAAAATTCTTAAAAAACTATAATAGGCTACTGCATCATATGTTCAGGGCAACTTGAATAATATTATATGGACATACAATTCAGATCTTGATCCATGCTCCACCTTTTCCAACCGCAAGGAGAATCTTGATTGTGGAGCCCAACACAAGGAGTCAAAAGATCTGAACCCTGTCCTGATACTACAAGTAGCAAAGAGAGATATAGAGTGATATTAGAATTTACAGTATAACTAATTTATGGACTACTGTATATCACCAAAGACCATGGAATACTGAGGGCCACTTCAACCCTCTATGATATCACCATGTGTCCTATATTCACAAGCAGCACAGAGGAGCTACAGAGTGAATCTAGATGTATGGCGTATATCACCATGTGCCATCAGTAGAGGGCAGCAAGTGCTTTCTCCTGACTGCCACCAAATACCATGACAGTAGTCGGAGAAGAAAAAGTCAATAATTGTAATCCGTTGTACACAGTTTATTTAACAGTATTTATTTCCATATTCTCCCTTAGTTTCCGTTTTGTGATTGTAAGCTAGACACCATAATTTCCCTCTGGAAATGAGAAGCCCTGAACAATCAACAATGGCTTATCTATCATTACCAAGTGTTGTCGTGGATCCGTGTATTTCTCAAGAGCTTCAGAATATGTGTACATCTAGCCTACTTTGGCTAATAGGAAATATTTCCAACTTACCTCTTTGGTTCAGCTGTTTGTTTGTCTCTTCCAGCTGTTTTATTCTCTCTGCTAGTTTTGAATTTTGCCTTCTTAGGTCTTGCAGTTGGCTATTCCTGTCCTGCAGTTCCTTTTCCAAGGCCCGGACCTGTTGATTACAGTCATCTGAATCGCTCTCTAAACTCCATTGTCTTCTCATGAGCTCTTTTAGCTGCTGTGCTGTATTTGCTAATTGTTTCATTTTTCCTTCATGTGGATGAGCATTTTCCCTCTTCTGATCTGTAGACTTTGCTCTTAGCATATGACTCCCCTCAGGACAGGCGCGCGGGAAGGTGTTTTGTGTAGGGGGGGCTGGGGGCTGGGCCGTTAAATGTGACGTCACTTTATTTTTTTATTTTTTTAGGTTTTTTTTTTAGTTTTTTTTTTTAAATAGCCAACATAAGAAAACGTTTGTCTGTCTCTGCTGTTGAATAACTATTGGCTGTTGTAGGGTCCGTATTCTAGTGCGACAGCGGGTAGATAGGCCTATCCTAATGTGCCAAACATTTTTCCAGGAGATGAGTCGCAGCGCAGTTCTTCTGCTGATTGCGCACACCACTAATGGCATACATAGGCCCTACAATGCCTATCTAGAAGTGATGACTGATTGTTGTCTGTATTGTTGGTCTATATCTGTTCAACATCCATCGTCATTTAGAGACAAAATACGAAAAGACAAGTCAATCAAATACGTCCATGATTTTAATCGGTTAGAAATCCGAACAAAGTAGCCTACTTTTGCAAGGGTCTTTTAAAATAGGCTATAGCCTGCCAAACAGAATCTCCACCTGTTTTTTGTCTTCTCAGTAACCTAAGTTTTCCGTGTAACATATATAGCCTAGGTAGGGTATATCTGAGAGAACAGGGAGAATGTTATAGTTCAGTCGGAGACCCCTGCGCACGTCTTCTATCTCAACAGTTTCGCTCTCATTTCTCAACCCAACATACCGGTATTTCTCTCTCTTTCTCTCGCTTGCTTTCACTCATTCCAAATTAGATTAGTTGTAGTGGTAGCTCGGTTAAAGCAAAAATATTTCTACTAACTTATTCGATCCAACCAGTGGCGCATGTTAATATGTTATATGTTTGTGGACGTTTGTCTTGTCTGTCTGTGCGCAAAATACCTTGAAAAGTTCTGTAGCCTACAGAAATTGTCGGACATTTCGGACAGTGCGGATAGGCTATGAGGACAAGGAACATATGATTATATTTTGGTGGTGAACGCTCACGAAGAATGAACTTTATCCATTCAAGAAATAACAGGTTACGTTGTCTTGTCTTTGGTTAGTAATCGAGATGAAGCTGTTATTAAAATGCGAAAAAACATTAGAACTAAGAGTAGGCCTATAATTTTTTGATAGCCAATTTTGAGAACAGATCTTTTCCTCTTTTTCGTGGCCACACTGGCCTTCCAAACTGCTGTCAGACCTGACCGAACAGTGCGCTCTCAGAGAATAGCTGTCAACGTTGATATGGGTCAGCCTGTCCTCTAGAGCTTTCTGAACTATTGGGCACAGTAGTTAGTCTATTAGTGGATGTATACATATTTTTATTTTCATTTAGGAAGGGTCGGATAAAAATGCGGAATTTTCTGTGCTTGATAGCCTAAAACAAAGTCCGGACGCTTCTCAGGAATTCTGATAGGCAGTCTACCTGTTGTGTCAGTTATCCTACGAGCCTCCTTAGTTTAGTTTTGCACTCTGCTTTATACAAGTCATGTATGAAATTTAATGATTGATTTGGAGTGAATCAATAAATATCTAGCCTAATCGCAGCCCCCTTCAGGGGGGGCTGACGCTCTGACATAGGGGGCTGCAGCGTATGCAGCCCCCTATGTTCCCGCGCGTATGCCTCAGGATGGTCACTGGATTTCCACTTTTTGCTCTTCAGTCGTTCAATTTTCTCAGTCCTCTGAGTGACTTGAATACAAAAGATGTGCTATGTCAGTATACACAGTATTCTCATCACTTTTAGGAGGGCAAGGAGTGAGTACTGACCATTACATTGACAAGGACAATCAGGTTGCAAGTAGCAACCGCTACATAGTTGGATATATCTGGACAGAATCAACACTGCTGTTTCACCTTGGTATCCGGTAGCACTTTATAATAACCGTCTTCTATAACTGGCTATTAAATTGATTATTAACATCAGTGAGTAATTATTTAGCTGTTAATAGATAACAGTTAATAGCTAGATAACAGTAATTAATGGAATTTTTACAGCATAGATATTTAGTTAGTAAGTTAACAGTTAGTTTACAGTTTGTTATGGCTGAATGATAAAATGAAAAAACTGATGCAATTTAAAAATCATCTAACTGGTGGAAACCACAAACTTTCCAATGAACGTCTTACTAATGTTAATATTTAATAACTATTTATAGAAGACGGTTATTATACTGTAAAGTGGTACCTAAAGGGGGTATATCAAAACGAAACCCAATCGATTCGGTTTCGTTTTGAATATGCCTGCTTATGCTAGCGTTAGCTGGTGTTTTGCAATCTTGGCAATGGCATTGCAGGAAATTTGTTCATTCATACAGCTTTTGACAACACTAAGCAAGGTGAAACAAAATGGCAACTGATTGTTTTACTTTAATTGGATTTACTGGAACATAAGAAACTTGGAACATAGAATTTCGCTTTGCATTTCTATTTCGCCTGGTACAATACAATACAATCATGGTCAAATCCATCGTCACAAATTAATATATTTATGTCAGAAGTCCACAAACTCAGACTTTATTCAGAAAAGTGCTTGAGTGTATCAACCGATTGCATTTACAAAGTGATCAAGATCGTATGTTAGTAGATGTACTGTATGTTCAACCCAAAGGCTGTATGTGTATGAAAAGAATTTTCTGAGCTTACCAAGAGCCTTCACTGACTTCTCCATTTTTGTCACGACCAAATCTGGTATTGCAGTATACACTGCAGACACACACACACACACATCCACATAAACACTCAAACACATGGTTATTGAGTTGCTTATTCCACCCCAAATACAGGTACCTCTCTAGCAATGTATTATGTTTAATTGGTGATGTTTGGATTATGTATTTTTTGGAAATATGCATTGTATCCAGAGGTGGAAAAAGTACAGAAAAATTGTAACTAAGTAAAAGTATCTTTACTTTGCTTAAATTCTACTCAAGTAAAAGTAAAAGTAATCAACAAAAAATCTACTCAAGTAAAAGTAAAAATTACTTCATTTAAAATTTACTTAAAGTACAAGTTACTTAGTTACTTTCAAGTATTTGATATTATTAAAAAATCATAATCAAAAGCAATGCTAGGGTCTAGCTTGGTTGCTTTAGCAACCCCAAGAATTCATAAACCACCTCAGTAACCACAATCAAAGTCGTTGTTATGAATGAATGAATGAATGAATGAATGTTTGGTCAATGACATTACAGTAACCAAAGGGTAGTTGCTGTGTAAAGCCCCCTTCTCACATTTCTTAAAAACAAATGTGTACGTACAGTGTTATTTACAAGTAATACAACAGCTACTGTAGATGGCATGACCGAGAGAGCACTTACATTGGCCTACATGCCAATCACAATTCATAAGGTTTTCTATTTTTTAGATAAGAAATGTATTCAATCCTAGAAGTTGTAGATTAGGTATCAGACTTTTAATCTCATTCTGACCAGGCAACCATAACAGTGACAGTAATCAGCCCAGCCAGTTCACATCTTATGGCGTGACTTGTTAATTTTGGCATCTTGAGAGTGCTAGAATAAGGTAGCCGACTAGCTTTGAGATTTTACATATTGATGGTATTCGGGCTACCCTAACCCTGGCTAGACTCATATTGACCTGGACTGAAGCAATGGTTATACTGACTGACAACATTCCTTGGCCAAGGATTTCCTTTGCTTTTGAATTAATCACTTCCACAGGTTGCTTGGCTATTGTCAACATTTACAAGAAGCAGAGTCAGCTTTAAGCTACAGTAAATAGTCTGTATTAACTTTCGATTCAAGCCAAATGTTTTTTCCTCACATTGATTTTTTTACTCAGTAATCAGGGAGGTTTCAAAAAAGTAGTGAAGTACAAAGTACAATACTTGCCTCAAAAATATACTCAAGTAAAAGTAAAATTACCTATTTAAAAAAATACTTAAAAAATTACGAACTACTCAAAAAAGCTACTTAATTACAGTAATTTGAGTAAATGTAATTAGTTACTTTCCACCTCTGACTGTATCATATATTACACTTATACATGATGTAACGGAGGCCGGAGGAGTTTGTAACTTGCAGAGTGGCGGGTTCGGACCACCACCAGCTACACTGACACTCTTTAAAAGCGATTAGTGGGGCATTTGGGCCTATTAGTTATTGTTAGCTGCCATTGGTCACCTTGTGGGTCAGATGATCACTTGGCCTACATGTACTGTATGTATATAAATCCACTCACCAAATGTTCAAATCATTTGCCTGAAGAAGACCATAAAGGGTCGAAATGTTACTTTTTAAATAAATATGGGAGTATAATAGCATGACACGCCAGACTATATCATAAGAATGTATAGTCTGAAGACCACTGATAGACTGTACCTCAATGGAGGGGCGGGTTATTGCGTTGTCTTTCAAACTGCCTCTCCACGTAATAGGCTAGCGTTCCGGCCAGTGGTACCAGCTGGTATATCAAACTTTTCCCGTAGCCCGTCGGTAACACGGCAAAGACATCTTTTTCAGAACGTAAAACTTCACTGCACTTTTTTGTTTCACTTTCAAAGAAAATGACAAGTGCAATTCGTCCAAAACTAAAGCCAAAGACGATTCTGTTCTGCTTTGAGCAGGGCTGTCGTCATCGTACAAAGCCCGCCTTACGATTTCCTGTACACATACCGCGCTGTGATTGGTTATCCGCCGCCAAAGGAAGGATTACAACGGGTTTCTATCAGTGGCCTCTAGACGTATCCTCTGTGCAAATTCAAATTTGCTACCGCTAGGGGTACGTCTAGAGTTCTAGGCTAGGAGTATAATCAGTGCTGCGGAAATTTCCATCTGTTCTGTACCTCTCTAACCCCATAAGAAAAGAGAGGGCAATATCTGAGAATGTCTGCAGTCAAGAGTCTTGCGCAACTGGTTATGCCTGTGCTACTAATTTCTTCAACTCGACCCAGCAATTGACCCATGACGGACAACAACATCATTGCCAAGCCGGTTCATTGTGAAAGCAACCAACAAAGGATTGACTCTAACGTTTTGTGTGATTTGCAGTGCCACCAGGCAACACCCCTGAGCAGTTAGAGCTCCTGAGCTAAAACCCATTAAAACCTGTCTAAACCTAAACCTGCCTTCTGTCTAACATCTAACATAACATACCATCATCAGTCTCAGTCTTAGTCCAGTAACATGAGAGAGACTTTTGGCTTCCAAGTCATTTTACACCTTTCGGTATTCTTTCAATCAGGTTTCAGGTTTATTTAACTGTTATATTCAGCAGTGGGTGAGGACAGAAATGCATGCAAATATTCCACAACAGTGCAGAATGTGCCCTCCTTTGCTAAACCACAAGCAGATGCTTCCTGCAGTGGTTTGTCAGAGTGCGTCACAGTTCTTATGAATACTTGTGATCATAATATGTGAACGCAAAGTCATAATGCTGGTGCTCTCCTCATGAGAAATGCTAACATGACACTTTACATCTCGGTACTAAACCGAAAGTCTGGTTTAATACGCTGGATTAACACAAACAACATGAAAGTAGTTTGAGCTCCGTCGAGACCACTACTAATGAGTGGGTGCAGCAGAAATCTTGGGGATCTATCTATTGATCTATCTTCTCATGAGAAATGCTAACATGACACTTTACATCTCGGTACTAAACCGGAAGTCTGGTTTAATACACAAGCAACATGAAAGTAGTTTGAGCTCCGTCAAGACCACTACTAATGGGACTGGGTCAGAGGCGGAGCTATGAGGGGGGGGGGGCAGACGGGGCCACCACCCCTGGGCCCAGGGCCCTCCCACTATGGAGGAGGGGCCCTTTCACCACCCTCAACTACATTACGAAAATTTTCATGACTCTACCTCTAGACTCGTTGTAGCAGACAAGTCTGATATTAATAATATCAGAGAGTTGTGCATTACCTTATATACCCCTTGTCTTTGCTTATCATTCTTATCATGGTTATTTATATATATATATATATAAAAAAATAATCTTTTAAATTCCTTAAAGACACTTAAAATAAACTAAATTACAAGGTTTTCGAGCAAAACTAAGCTGTTATGTATTTAGCCTCGCTTTTACATTTTGCAAAAAGTGCAATGCATGATGTTTACGAGAATATGCACAGATGAAGCATGTTTAAAAGTAAAAGCGGGGCACAATAGAGGATGGACAGAATAATAAAGAGAAGGCTATCTTTAGACCTCTTGAGTTAAGATTTTTTTACTTCGCCGTCTGCTTCTACTAGTTGTGAACATGACTCAGTACCCTGTCCCTGTGCTAGCAATAGCTGTAGCTCTGGCCAATGTAGAGAAGGGTTAGGAATGTGGAGAGGGAGATTGAGAATCAGGAAATTGTTTGTCAGTCATTATTTTGTAACCAGCTCTCTCATTGGCATGTTAGAAATTGTGCATTGTTTGAAATGAAAGAAATCTGTTTTTTATTTGATTGTTTTTAAATGTTTAAAAAAAGCAATGCCTTCTGGGAGCATCAAGGCAGAGTAGCAAAACAACTCTTCGTTTGGAAACTGAAAGTCATCTATAGTAGCCACAGTTAGGAGAGGTTGAGCTGGCCAGGCTAAAAAATTAACAGGGGTTCCAAGCAACACAAGGGGGAGGGAGCGGAGCAAAAACGAGACAAATTGAAAAGAGCACTGTTTACTGATAGCGAAATATGCACGAAATTGTCAACTCAATTGCAGCTTTAGCTAGCTGCACTAGTAGTAGGCTAGTAATGACACTACTATCCATAGACAAGGTTGTGGAGAAGAGCAAGCTGTCTCGTATTTCGTTAACTGCATGAAGGTAAGACTCAGGTTTTTATTTGAGCGGCTGGCTCTATGTTTTATATGCATTGGTGTGTCATTGTTTTGGTGCAGTAGTTTAAAGCATGGATTATTTTACCTCACTCACGTCAGATGTAGCGCTACGCGCGTTCATCTGATATTCAGCGATAGACGAATTATTTCAGGAGCCAGAAATCCTTGAATCTAACTGGGCAAACGGCTTGTCCATCAATTTAATTGACGTACACTGCAGCCAACCACATCGAAACCAACCGATGACGCTTGTTACGTTTGTTGGATTGGTTGGATTCAAAACAGTTGCTTCTTCGCTACGCACACCCTCTACAGCAGCCAGCGGCCCTGATTGGTCCGGTTAGGGAATAATGGCTTGAAATCTCTCTGATGGGCTTCAACATCAGATCGTTGCGCGGAAGTGCCTTACGAAAGTTACGTAGCGCATGATCTGACGTGAGTGAGGTAATGGATTATTAGCATGGGCTACTAAATGAGCTCTTGGACTAGCTGTTTCCGTGTCTCAAAAAAATATCTGTGAACTGTGAATTGCGTGCGCGCGTCCCTGTTAGCCACTTATTGGAAATATGGAAGTGCGAATACCAGGGCTGTTTTTTGTAATGTGGTTGGTTGTATTATTATGCCTTAAAGTAGGCTACATGCCGAATGGACACATTACTGAGCGATATACATTGTTCTGTCTGAATCTTTGTAGAGATTATTTCAGCAGCGGCAACTATGTGCGCTTGGGGGTGCGTGCGTGCGTTTTGGGAGTGGGTGGGGGGGCCATTTGGTGTTTTGCCCCGGGGCCTTAGGTTCAGTTGTTCCGCCACTGGACTGGGTGCATCAGAAATCTTGGGGATCTATCTATTGTTCATTGATTAATCTACTGTTCATTGATTAATCAAAAAATGCATAATATAAACTTAACCTATAGGTGGGGTGTAAGAAGCACAACGGGCCGCTTTAATTAATCCAGGGCTCAAATGAATGCCTGTCATGTTGAACAGATTAAACAGATAACTTTGATGAAGTTTGTGCTATCCCAGTATGCTTACGCTATAAGTACTCCCTCGAATACTGCTTTAAAGGAAAAATCTGGTGTGAATCAAGACGTAGTCCAACTGTTTTGTAGTGCCAAGCGCTATTGATAGCCACCTCAGTCACTGGATTTCATGCAAGGCAGACTGAGATAGTGAAACGGCAGCTAACGGTAACAGAATGGGGCATTTCAAAACGAAAGCAAATTGATTAGGTTTCGTTTTTGACATGCCTCATTCAGTTAGTGTTAGCTGCCGTTTCACAAACTCGGTCTTCGATGCACAAAATTCGATCATTGAGGTGGCTTTCAGTAGCACTTAGCAGTACAAAATAGCAGGGCTAAGTGTTGATTCACACCGGATTTTTCCTTTAAGGCCTACCATCAATTAATTTAGAAGCATACAAGGTCAAAGGTCAGGCTATCAATTTTGAACAATGAAAGGCAAGATTGGAGAGCACACACACACAAACAAGTGTATGAATCTGTACTCACTTCTGTAGATAACTCCTCTTCCTCCTAAACACAGGGAAACAAGAAGCGTTACAAGGGGAAGTATCAGTCAACAAACACGCACACAGACAGGTAACACACTCACCGTCATATCTGAGTCCAATCCTGGTCCCCTCCATGTGATCTCCACTGATGACCTGACATCCATACCTGCCCGTGTCCCCCTCTCTGCTCTCCTTGAGTCTGAGGGACACGTCTCCCCTGTGCAACCTCTGGGTGTTGAGGCTCACCCTGCCCTCATAGTCCTCCCTCACTGTAACATGCCCACACCTGTACAGGTAGATACACTCCGTCCCCTTAAACCACCTGATCTCCATGCCAACAGCACTGGACTCGGGGGACAGGTGACAGGGCAGTGTGATGTCATCGCCAGTTGAAAACTCCTTATTATCAACTGAGATCAATTTCATCTCTGAGGACAACAGACATTGGCACTGATTTATTTTAACAGATATATAAATAAATTAAAATTATTTCTCTCATTCTCAGACAAGCAGAAACAAATAATTTTATGCACAGAAAAGCACAAACCAAAACTCAAATATCCATATGAACACATACACACACTCAGCCCAAGTGAAAGGACTTACCCCTCTTCTTGATTTCATTCATCGCCTGTTCTATGTTATTTCTCTCTAGAATTTACATACATCAGATTCCAAGTTTTCCAGGACGAGGTACGTGCCCTTATATGAGTAAGACATAATTAATTACTGTGAAACCTGCAATAAGATGGTATTTTATCACACATTATTATATGTCAAAAGGTTTTTGTTTTTTCTGACTTCTTTTGCTGAGGTTCTCTCACCTTGCAGTCTTGTGTTGTGTTAGTTTTTTGCCGTCACTCCAGACCACAGAGCAACAAATTCTGCAGAAGCAGCAGCTACAGTCTCAGCTTCATCCGCTGTTGACAGTCTCGCTGTATGTGAGCACACTTGCACCACACAGTTGAGGTACAGCGAGAGATGCCACAACTCGTTGAAGACAGATGGGCAGCAGGGGTGGTGCTGCCCCCCCCCCCTCTTTTCATTTAATAATCGATTTTCTGGAATCAAGCATGATGCATGGTATAGAACACATTTATGCCCAATAGCAGGTGTACTGTGTAGACTAGAACTCGAGACGCACTCTAGCGGTAGCAAATTTAATTTGCTCAGCAAGTACGTCTACCTATCAGCCATAGGTTGTACTCATTGGTGGTGTCTGAGCTATCTATTCAATCACAACGCTCTAGGTTGTATTAAAGGGGTGGTAGAATTCAAAACCGCATTTACCTAGTCATTGTTGAATATAGGCGCCTTGACGCGTCTCTGGCATGTCACCGTAACCTCAGCTGTATCATCGCCCTCCCCTGTATGCAAATTTTCGAACTAGTTTTTGCTGTGGCAAAACGGGCCAATCTGAACAAGGCTGCGATAATACGTAACAGGAGCTCTGACCCTCTTGGATCCACCCACTGACCACCAACTAAATTTGCATAACCCAACCCCTTTCTGGGGTAGGCATATAAATAAGGCCAGAAGCGATAGCCCGCTAGCTTGAGGAAACGGCTAACGACTACGTTTGATAAGAGAAATATAGTTATAAGGATGTCTGAGCACGCATGCAACGTTCTAGGATGTAATGGCAATGTGAGGACTTTGCACAGGTTTCCACAAGAAGCGAGTTGTCGGTGACAGTGGTTGATTTTCATCTATAAAAACAGTTCAATCCGAGGTTGGCTATTTACTCATTTCACTCCGAACTCCATTTCAAACCATGGACAGTATCATCAAGCCGGCTTTACACAACGACACTCAACAGATGAGCTGTACCGACGACTTTACCAACACAACCATCAACCGTAAGTAAATTAGTCTTCCTCTTATCTACTTATCTAAGCGAGTAGTTCGTGTCGTTAGCATGTTAGTTGTGTTTGTATATGCTAACGTTAGCTACCTGTATATGGCATGGTTTTAGATATTTTTTTGTGTGTGAATACCTAGCACATCGAATTGGTAGTTTACTGACATTTACCCACATTTCTGTGAACTGTTGATCTAAATGGACACATATGTTTGCGTAAACCTTATAACGTTGCAGAATGAGAACTTGCTCTGGCCCGGACAGAATGTAACATTTGCTAACATCTACACGATTGATATCGCGCTATTGTGGTGCTTGCTATAGCCATTTTAATCGGATTGAAGTGTGTGTGTGTGTGTGTGTGTGTGTGTGTTTTTTATATACATTTAGGAGTGCATCACAGCTACTGCCAGGCTCAGTGGAAGCTTCCTGTCAAACAGACGCCCCTAAATGTGTGTCTACGCAGCTCTCCTCAAGAACACTGGCATCTCACCCTCGGAGTAAAGGTAAACTTGATCTTTGGCATTATAGGTTTGAACTCTGTCCCAAGTAGCCTTGCCGTGACTCCTGCTTGTGAAGTTACAAAAAAAATGCCTATTAGCTCGCAGGCTTGCTGCATAGATAAATAAATATTTAAGTAAATATTTTTGTTTTGGAAATGTGTGTGAAATGTAGGCTACTATGAGCCTAAACGTGTGACTGATGGCAAGATGGCTTCTCTTGGAAGATATTGCTTGACACAGGGTATTCAACAGTCAACACTTTCAAAGAATATTATAATTATCTTTTAGGCATACAGGCAACAGTGACAAACCAGAGTGTAGATTTTGGCACCACAGTCTCTCTGCCTTTTACATCTACACCAGTGAAATCTCGCACACTATGATGTGTGGCACATGGCAAAAGGTGTTATAGTTTTTGCATGTAAAGATCTGGAATATGTTTACCATGTTTGTTACCTCCAATAACTATTGTCTTTTGCCATTATCTAGGGTTGACTAAGAAGCTGGATCGATTTTTGTAAAGAGACTGAAGTGGAATAGAAGCATCGTCAACCCTTTACTGGTGTGCTGTTGGTTGTTCTTCTGGGACTGAGAAGTTTAGGTATCAGAAGACCCCAACAAGTGGTTGAAACCAGGTCAGTATCCTAAACCACAATATTTACTGGATAAGCATGGTGTGAGTTGTACATATTGACTGTACTGCATATATGTAATAACAAATCCTCTTCTAATTCACTCCTCTTAGGGAAACCTGCAATGAACTGATTGGAGCGGGTCTTTACAACCAAGAAGCTTGCAGCGGACTCCTATCAGTATGGTATGTACATACCCTAACTACTTCCTGAACATGTTACTTTCCTCTGAAGAGATTTTTGTAACACTAATAGCATGACTAAGTTTGACCCAAAAATGTGCTTGTCATTTGCAGCATTATCACTGTGTGCCCATTGTTTGAAAGTCTTTCTCTTCCTCCCCCCACCCCCACCCCCACACACACACATTTTACCTTTACAGGTTATCTTGCCGCAATGCACTACAATGAGAATGCAGATCAACAGCAAAAGAAGACCTCAAAGGGGAAGCTGGTGTATAGCCTTGTGTTCCCAAAGGCCAAGAGGGGAGGACACACCGTGAAACAAGTGAAGTCCGAGCCAACAATTTGTAAGTGTAATAGATTGTGGAACAATTGTTTATTTTTATTTTTTATAAAAGTGCAAAGAAAAAAATAAGCAAATATGTAATGTTCTGTTTTTGCACTCCACAGGCTACGTCTTCATTCATCTGGTCTTCAATCAAGTTCTCCTTGATCCCCAGCCTTTTGTTGATGTGTTGAAGCAGATTCCTGTACCTCAGCCCAGTATGGAAGACCTGACTTGGATGAAGTTGTAGCTGCACACGTGTCCGCTTCATTCAAGGGAAGGTCTGCAGCCGGTGTACTGCCCTGAAGCTTCAGGAAACTCCCTCCGTATGCGTAGCACGACACAGGAGGGCATCACCACTTCTGCCGAGAGTCCTAGCACCAGTTCACGAACCATCTGTAGGCCAAGTGTCTGTAGATTGTCTGTAGAAATGACACGTTGCAACATGGGGGTGGGGATGGATTAGCGGGATTAGTTTTTCATTTCTGTTGATGAGCACAATTGTGTGTATATTTGTACAAATAAAGTTTATTTGCTCTGAGACATTGTGTACAATTTCTATTGCCATTCTATCTGACTAATAACAAACTTGTCTAAAATATCATGTACATAACTTTCCATTCCTCCAATTGTGTCATGGGGCTACGGTCCACTTTGCAGATATCCATTGCATTTTGTAAGCCACAGCCACGAAAAATGAAGAAAAATCCGCACACTCAAGTCTTTGCAAATAAGTTTTTTTACTCTATGTTCTGCAAGCTTTCGGTCAAAAGACCTTCTTCAGGCAGAGTAAAACACAGCCACACCATAGGTACTTAGCAAAGTAAGTTGGTAAACTGGTAAGGAAATTATTCCTACTCCTGCATAGAGTAATCTGCTCTGAGTTCGTGTTACACCGTGGTAACTACTTAGGACAGAGCGATAGCACTGTAAACAATGATATTGCTAACTTGTGATGGCTATAGTCTTGGAAACCAACATACCGCTCGCATAATTGGTTATACAAAAATACTTGTATGATATGTGTCGGCAGCTGTAAATTGGCCTATGTGTGCATAACAAAAGAATAGTTGCTAGGAGCATAAGCTATGCTGGTTTCCAGATGGGGAAAGCTATGCTAGCGTTATTAGGCTACTAACTGAACTAGAAAATCTTCGTGACACTTACCACTCAAACCTCAATCTTGCTGGCGAACTGGTTCCTCTTCAACATCTGAAGATTCTGTCGATTCAGGTTCAAACATGTAAGGTTGTGCGAATCGTCTCAGATCCTCTCTTGTCGATATCGAAAGTTATCGCTGCTGTTTCACGGAGTTTTCAGCTGTGTCCAGCTCTCAGCGTCATGGGGGGGAGCTGGCCAATCAGCGAGCAGCTATTTGCATATTCATGAATTCGCCGAGTGGGCGGGGAAAACAAGTCATTTCAGTGCAGCCCTAATGCATAGGGTTCTTGTAATTCACTTTGCATGGCTCCTAGGTCATTTTCAGCCCCCGAAAAAAATTATGTGGTATAAAATGGGTCAAGGAACAGTTTCCAATAGTCAGAAAAACGTGTTCTAGGCCCCCTTTAAGACATCGTGGTGTTTAGCTAAACACAACGTTCTGTATGGATGCTGGTCATTGGGCAGGCTTACCGTTGTTTGAATCAGCTTGTTAGTTGCTCTGATTGTTTGTAGCTGTCTTACCTGAGGGTCTATCACTTGTGGCCAGACTATACATTTACTCTTTTTTTTTTTAAAAGATATTTTTTAATTGGATAGGACAGTGTAGAGATGGACAGGAAATGAGTGGGAGAGAGAGATGGGGTGGGATCGGGATATGACCTTGGGTCGGACTCGAACCCGGGTCCCCGGAATAATGGTATGACGCTCTAGCCCACTGAACCACGGCGCCCCCTGACTATACATTCATGCTTGTTGCTCTGGAACATGCTTCTGCTCCCTTCCACTTGACTGCCCACTTCCTCATCAGGCCTGTTTGCTTCCTGTAGAGTGGTTCTATGTCAATGACTCATTACTCAAGCCCATCACTGAAATAGGAGCAATATCAATATCAGTGGTCAAATAATGTAAAAGCCTGCCTCTCCCATCAGCATGTTCAAAATCGATTGTCTTAGTAGCCTACACTATACAACTACAAAAAATCAAGTGTTAAAAAATATCACAATTCTCTACTGTTCTCTCTACTGTTAAACATTAGGCCAGTCAATATTATCACATTTGTTGTATTTGATCAGTGTCAGAATAAATGAATGATTAAATAAATTAACTATTTTATACAGATTTTTTTGTTGTTTTGATGAAAATTTTATTTTAAATTTCACTATAGTCTTTGATATAAATGGATTTGAAACTATTTCATTTGAGTATCCTTACACAGGCTTCTTACAAAAGTTGTATGACATTTTTGGTCCTTGACAGAACTAGTCCTGCACACAGGAATGAGATCAGGCCACTGCAATACCTTGTTATTTTCCTTTAGCCTCTTTGCAACTAATCTGATGGTGTAGTATGCTTAGGGTGATTGTCCAATTTAACAAGTCATTTCCAAACAATTTTTACAGTTAGCTGTTGTCTTGAGATGATGCTTCAATCTCCCTGTTCTTCTGTTCCGGTTGTCTCCTTTAGCTCCTTATTCTTCTCCAGCAGTTTCTCTCTCTCCTTCAGCTCCTTATTCTTCTCCAGCAGTTGCTTCTCTCTCTCATTTAGCGCCTTATTCTTCTCCTGCAGTTTCTCTCTCTCCTGTAACTCCTTATTCTTCTTCTGTAGTTGCTTGTCTCTCTCCTTTAGCTCCTTATTTTTCTTCTGGAGTTGTCTGTCTCTCTCCTTTAACTCTGTATTCTTCTCCTGGAGTTGTTTGTCTCTCTCCTGTAGCTCCATATTCTTCTCCTGCAGTTGAGTCCTCAGGTCCTCTACTTGCTGATCTCTGGCCTGCAGTGCTGTCTCCAGTAATAGCACCTGTTCTAAGAGCATTTTTATGTTTCGATTGCCTTTCTGACCCCTTGCATCTTTCTTTGGTTGTTTTGTGTCATCTTTCCCCTTCTCCTTGCTGTCTTCTTTCTGTTTATCCGCTCCTGATGGTTGTTTTTTAAATCTAATGGGGGACTGATGCTTTTGATGATCAAGCCTTGTTATCTGCATGCATCTAAACTGTTCCCTTCCCGATGATTGTTTCTTAGATCTGATGAACTGCCACTCCTGATGTCCGTGTCCTGGCCCCTGTGTGCTGCTTGGTTGATCTCCCCATTCTTCAGCTATCTGGTTTTCTTGGAGAAGATAAAGTCAATAAAATGCACATTCTGAACACACAGAAATCTATTGCTTTTGAGCTGAGGGAGTCCCCTAGTGGTCAAGGACAGGCATCACAGGTTGATTTATCCTATTTACAAGCAGTATGTTAGATTGTAGACTTCTGCTTTGCATCATCCTACTGTGAGAATATCACAAAGTACATAGAGGGCTGAATATAAGTGATGAATGATCAATTTATTATACACCTTAACAGATATATCATATATCATACCATATATATCATACCACTAATCAACACCATACATACCTAGAGCTTGCTCCATTCTCTTGCTCAGCTGGATAAGGGATTTTGGAGCGGATCCTCCTTGGACCCGTTGATATGCCTTGAGTGCTGCCAGAGTTTGCTGTGTCTGATTCCTCTTCCTCTCCTCATGCCTCTGTCTGTGCCACTCCACTGAACAGGAGTTCATTAGCCAAAAACAAACAAAAAAAAAAGAAACACATGTGATGCTCCATTTCATAATTTCATAATGAGATATATCATCATGTTTACAACACTAATCAGAACTGCCAGCTAATAGTTTAGATATTGTTGAGCAGGGGTGGCCAAACTACTACTACCAAAATAAATAAATAAAGGTAATATGGCACTTTATCAAATTAATCTGATGCAGTAGCCTATGTTCATCACGAATCTCAGTCTTGGTACTGGTGTGATGTTTGTGATAGTAGGCCTATCATATATATAAAATTAGAGGGCCTGCGGGTTTTCTCATCTAAAATGCAGTGCTTTTTCAATTGAAACTGGTTTAAAGGTGCCATGCCACACCACTACAGGGTATTTAAATTGTTCTTTGAGGTCTACAAATAGGGTATGCGACTTCACTTGGACTGAGAACGGCCCAAGGAGACCGTAATTAGATCGTTTGCAGAGTGTAGGAATAGCCTTCGAAAATTTCATGCGGTTCTTCCGGGTTTTTTTCCACTGTGATAATGGGCTGCGCTCTGATTCGCTGCTGAAGCTCGACGTTGTAAAGCACATGGGCTGAATATTTACATTAGTTTTAATTGCGAATTGCGAGGTATGAAAAAAAAAACCTTGGAATATTATCATGAAACCGAGAAAGAGGATATCTGCACCAACCTAGCTTGCAGATTGTAAACGGCCACTTTGCAAAGGTAAGCTTACTACATAGTCAGGATGTCACAGTAGCCAACATAATCAGATACTTATTGCAAGAGTAGCCGACTGTTTGCCTATCCAGTCAGATTAACGTTACGCTTACCAAGACTGTTGAATTCGCCAAGTTGACAAGTTCTTCTCAAAATATAGGCTACAGGACACTGAATAAATGATGGACTAGCAGGTAGATGAGTTAACAGTTTGCTAAACTCATAGCCAAAGCTAAACTCACTAACGTCTTGATATTCAGTTAAAACTAAAAATAGTTGCCTGTTACCATTTCATGGATATTCCTTCTTTTTCGCGAGTATTTCAAGGGGCGGGCTTTAGTCAAATACAGGAGAGCATGGATTGGGCGATAATTCTCCTCAGTCAGCCAATGGCTGTAACGTTGTCTATACTACGTAGCACAGACCATGGATTCAAATTGACCTAATTTCTCCGCTATTTCTTTTAATGGGCTATTGCCGATAGCGAAGACAGTATTACATTTTCACATGCACGGTGTAACTCGAGGTCATATAGACCTATTTAATACCAAAAGCAACAGGTAAAAACGGTTTTGTGTGGCGGGGCACCTTTAAAAACTGAGGGTTTAATATTGTATTGGCCCTTCGCAGCTTTGATTTTTGGTTGCAACTGAAGTCAAGAGAGCCATTGATTTGCTGCCTTTTTAAATCCCTGCTCATCCTGTCACATGAGAATACTGGTACTGGCATGTAAACATTAGATTAGAGAAATTAAAGGGACATCATGCAACGTTTTTACAGTTCATTTACCAGCCTCAAAGTGACTTCAATGATTAAATGGTTCATTACGCCATGACCGATGGCTCTCTCGTCAGTCTCTAGCTTGCAGAATGTCTAGTACCGGGTCCATGAAATAGAAACTGAAAGTAGACATAACTGAAATTGCATTCTTTAACGGCTTGTCAGACGACGGAAATGATCATCCCTGGTTCGTACTCTTTGGTTTGCAAATAAATTTACATAAATTGTTGAAAATGTACAGTGTATTTGTATTTTTTCTAATATTTTGGCGACTGTAGGTGGAGCTCCGGAGATAGAAAACTGCAGTAGTTAATTAAGTAGGTAATTGTAGATTTCAACATGCTACCCACCAAGTGCTTGGACAGATTCTTCCATTCGCTTCTGGTGTCTGTCATTCCTCTTTTTAGAATCTGCAAAAAAGAAATGTAGCGACATGAAATAAAAATGTGTGTGTGTGTGTATTTAGATATACATCTTTTGCCATACAAGATTTTAACATTCAAAAGAAACAAACATTGCGTCAATCATGTTATTAAGTCACTGACCAGCACAAATGACACCACTCTCTTCTACAAGAAACCAGGACCAGGGATGAAAGAAAAGGATCAGTTAAAGAGGAGCCAAGCTTCAAATTATACAGCACAATACAAACACAACAATTATGATGCTAGGCTAGCAATCATAAAGTCATCAATGGACAACACACACACACTTTTTTGGAAGATAACTACTCTTAATCCACTCAAAGAGTTATATATTATGGACGACAACTACTGAAAGTAACCAAAAAGGCCATGAACCATGCATACTGTACCATCACATTGCAGTATGAGTGTGTGTTCCTCCCTGCATTCTCCATGGATGACCTGGCATGTGTAATGGTCCTCATCACTCCTCTGTCCCTCTCTCAGTGTCAGAGACACGTCCCCTTTCTTCAGCTTTTTGCCCTTGGTGGTGGTCACTCTGTCCTTATAGCCCCTGCCAAAGATCACCTTGCCTGTCTTATACAGGTAAATACACTCCGTCCCCTTAAACCACCTGATCTCCATGGCTGTGGCACTGGTCTCCGGAGAGAGGTGACAGGGCAGTGTGATGTCATCACCAAGGCAGACCTCCACCTCACCGCTAATGGAGACCAATTTATATTCTGCAGGTGAGACAAATTAGTTTTGATGGGGGAACTATTGCATGTACATTCACTCACACACACTCACTCACTCACACACACACACACACACACACACACACACATGCGCACGCACGCACACACACACACACGCGCGCGCATGCACGCACACACACACACACACAAACACACTTCCAGTACATGAGTTTCCTTACTCTTATCGCTTGATGCTGTTGCCATTTCCCCTTTCCCTGAAACAAAGGCCAAAAGTCACAAGTGAATCTGAGAATGAAAATGTTCCACATTGCAAAGAATTGCAATGAAAAAAACAAGTCTATATTAGTTCACTGTACTTTAAAAATAAATAAATAAATAAAAAATCTAATCAAAATCGTACAATACATTCATCCTTGCAAGTGAAAAATAAATTACAAAGATTATTGTAAAAAAAATGTGCTGTTTTGTTCCTGAAGTCTCTGGGCAAGTAGGCTCCACAGTACCTTTACCTACCAGGCTTTACCATCTTCTGCCAAATGTGCCAAACTCACAGGCGTTGTGTGTAGGTACACTACCACAAACCACGGCCATCAGGCATACATTTTTCCTTGGCTAGATGCGCATCGGAGTCCTGTGCCCTATCACAGCAATGTAGTTCAGTTGAATCTCAACCCAAGCTATTATAATTTAATTAAATATCATATTGAGCAAACACTATGACCAGGAAATCTTGCTACACCGCTAGGTTTACACTACAAATTAAAAAATTAAGTTTTACCTGCTTTGAGGAGTGAGTTCTCTGTGCACGCAGCATTTAACAAAGTAACAAAATCTACAGTACGGTTAGGAGGTAGCCTCCTCCTTACTGTATGTGGACTTGTAGCATTCCACTGTTCTTAAAACTTCAGGAGGACACACCTGGCAATAACAACAGTTTTCTTATAGCTTTTATCTCCTGACGTAGCTTAATGTTCATACGTTCCTTCTTAATTCAATATGGAACGCGCCCTTTTCACTCAAATATGGGACATGGGTCAACATAGTTTTTTTTACAGGGCGGTTTCCCTCTATCATTTGTCATTTGTAAACCTTTAAAAGACACATGACTACGCCTCTTGCAGTAGTGTCTGTCATCACACATTAGTCACACGTTCATTTAAACAATTTAGACAACTGTAAATTGCCGTCATAGCAATTCGAAACAATAGCCTACATAAAATGAAATTAAACCAACAAAGTTGTTTCTCACTTCAGCAAAATAGCCCTTGTATGACAAGAGGCCTGAATAATGTAGCCTATTTTTTATTCACAGGACCAAACATTTAACTGTAGGGAAATTATTAACTGCTTGTTACTTCGTTTCTCTAAAGTCTAAACAAAAAGGGAAACCAAACCCAAGTGTAGGCTAATATTTCCTCCAGTAGACCAGTAGATGGCACCGCTTATTACTGTAAGACCGCCGCTCAGCCTGAATTTTTACCGTGTAGCTTTTGTGTCAAGGATTCCTTGACACTGACACACAACACAATTGAACACATAATGTTTTGCTCTGAATTATGAACATCAAGCTGCCTCTACAATATGATCTACAAGGATTTTCTTACTTCACAAATGCACAGCTCATGTAGTTAAAAAAAAAAAAAAAAAAACTCAGTGGGAAGTTGTCTGAAGATGCTGCATGTCTGAAGACAAATTCTCCCACCTGAGAGTATATGTTGAGTGTTAAGAGTTTGGATTTACAACAATCATGTTACAGTGTGTAGCTCCATTATTAGTGTTGTTATTCTTGGTTCGTTCTACTTTCTTTGCCTATCATGGCGAGGCAACTAAGATAAACCAATGTTGCAAGTCAACAATATGTACATCTTTTATTTTTGGGGGCATTCTGGAATTTTAGCAAATCTAATGCCATAATGCAGGCGGTGAATCTGTCTGCTTTCATCTTTGCTTTGGTGAAGCTGATATTTTGGTGAAGCTGACATTTTGGTGAAGCTGATATATTGCTGCAATTATGAGTAGTGAGTGAACTTACAGGGATCCTTTGAAGAGGATAATGATCCTTGAAGGACCAGAATCAGGGTAGCATTACGGCAGATTCACACCAAAACCTGTCCATTGGTGAAGCGTAAGCGGTGCGGACGCGTTTTTGGTCCATGTTTGTTTAGAATGCATGTTAACAGGTTAGTCCATGCACACTGCACGCAACACCCAATGAACTCTAATCCCACTCCAACTACTGACTCCATCCCTTGGTCCTAACTGTCACACAAACTATGTGTATATTATCTCTGACTACATTCAGTACGCATGCTGTTCTGTGTAAACCATGGTCAATCTATGCATCAGACTTTACGGATACTTTATTAGGCCCCAGGCAGTAGGCTGAGTCCATGAGGCGTGGATCTGCCCAAGGTTTCTTTCTACAAAACAAATTATTTCTAAAGCGAAGGGAGTTTTTCCTTGCCCCTCTGCTGGCTTCTGTCTGTTTTGTTGTGAAGTGAACCCCACTTGAAATAGAAATGGGTTCTATTTTTCCAAGCGTTTTTGCATAGGCCTACCACTCTCTGGTCCCTCCCCCAGTCTCTACTACGCTCCTCAACGGCCTCTCAAACCCCCTCCCTTGCTGTAGCACATTGTCAGCAGCTTTCTCACAGCTGTGATCTACAGACAAATATCCCTCCCTCTGAACCTGATTGGTGGAAGGCTACAGGGAGCGCTGGATTTTTGCAACCACGATTACAGGGCTTAGAGGGAGCTAGAGAATTCAAACTACCTCCAAAATAACGAGACAATTCTAAGAAATTTTACCACTTCAAGCTAAGGTTTGGTGTAATTCGAATCTGCTGACTGCACTACATAGCGAGTGAAACGAAAGAATTTGGAACAACAGGTCAGACGCAAATGCTAACAAACCCTTTACATCGAGTGAATGGAACATACAGCATTTGAAACCAAAAGTAAGATTAGAACTTCCATTGACTCAATGTAAACTGCTTGTTTGCTAAGTGTGTTGTCTATGTTGTTCCAAATTCTTTCGTTCCACTCGCTATGTAGTGCATTCAGCAGACTCGTGCAACAGGGCTACGCTCGAAACTTTCCCTTTGATGTTTTATAAGATATAGGGACTCGACTGCCTGACTTGGAAACAAAATGATGGAGGCATTACCATCTAGCTTAGTGTGCTTCAAATGCTGAGTTGTGCAACCTCTGGGTGTTGAGGCTCTCCCTGCCCTCATAGTCCTCCCTCACTGTAACATGCCCACACCTGTAAAGGTAGATACACTCCGTCCCCTTAAACCACCTGATCTCCATGCCAACAGCACTGGACTCGGGGGACAGGTGACAGGGCAGCGTGTTGTCATCGCCAGTTGAAAACTCCTTATTATCGACCGTGATCAATTTCATCTCTGAGAAAAAGAGCAAAATTCATGAATCAACATCACTGATGTGCACTGTTGCAGTACATTGACAACATGAATTTGACTGTTTTGTCCACACATGAGGACACGAGAACTTGTCCTTCTGATGGATGGCTTGACATGTTCACTGACACAAATATTTAATTTTGAGTGATGAATTAAGGATTTTGAGCAAGAGAGTTGGTTTTGCAGGTAATCTATTGTGTTTTGCTATTTGTCCAAATTGTTTTGAGAAATACACTTATTACTTTTTTGCAATGATGATTCGAGAATTGTACCAAAGCGACTGAGAAAAACTGTAACTGAAATATTCACTCTCTGGCTAGAACAATCACACAATCATCCTGAGATGTTTTGAAGAAAACAAAGACACAGACAAACCTCATCTCAACTTAAGGAACTTACCTTCCGTTTTGCTTGCAGTCTCCTGTTCCATTTGATTGCTTTCCATTTTTTTCTTTTCTTTAGGTTTCACTAATTTTCACCAGTAGAGACAATGTAAGATATTTTGAGTATGCACTCCATATATACAATACTCATTTGAAAAATCTTAGAAAATCTTTTTCCCCCTGAATTTCTAGGTTTTCTTCTACTGCTCTTACAGTCAGGTGTTCACTGAACACACCTTCACCTGCAGTTGATAAATATCACTTGCTGGAAACACAATGCTGCTGCTGATACTGTATGAATACACTTGTACTTTAACTCCTTCCTATTCTACCATAACATACTCTAACTTATATATACAAGCTCACTCCTACTCTACTATAAAATACTCTAACTTACAGTATATACAAACTCTCTCCTATTCTACCGTAAAATACTCTAGCTTACAGTACAAACTCTGTCCCTCTCTTCTGTATAATGATCTGACTTCTAGTCACACCTCTCCAGATAATCTCACTGTTCATCTGGCCTGCTTGCCTACTGTGGGGTGGGACTAAGACAAGGACTTGAATCTTATTGGTCTACACACGAGCCTATAGTATGAACAGCCATACAGTGCATTGGATGTACTGTACTATAATGGGAGACATATTTTGGAGGTTTTGCAAATGGAAAAATTATGTAAAATGTATTTTAATAAGTAAATAAAAACATGACAACGGAATACATATTTCATTTTGTTTTATCTAAAAATGAATTAAAATGAACTAGAGGTCAGCATTTCTACACTAATTTGATCTCATTCACCACCCCCACCCAAACCATTTTGTTTCACTATGATTACAAAAAAATCACATTTAGGCATTTCTTCTTATCTAGTAGGCTATTCGTTCATAGATGCTTTTAACCTCAAACATGTGACTTGTTAAAGATTTTTATGATTTATTATGCTCAGAAAGGTTTTTTGTTTTTTGACTGTTTTGAATTTTTTTGCAGGTAAATGGAGCTCATTGATGGCATATGGAAATCCTTGGGAGTGGGAATCAGAAGGAAAGATCCTGAATCCAATTTCTCTTCAAATGATCTATTATCCCCAATACTCCAGATGAAAACATCAGGCTTACATTATTTCCTTACGTGGGTAAGCAGTATCTGTTAAGTCTCATCACTGTTTCTCCCCCAACATGTTTCCTGGTCTTTGTCCTTTCTGACTCCCGTTCACTGTGTCTCTGATTCAGACTCGCATATCTCTCTGAGCAGAGATTGGCTGTGGCTCAGATTACTGACATCCAGTCTCAGTTTATCCATCTCTCTGCTCATCTTCAGAGCAATGTGTTTCAATCGCTCATTCTCAGTCAGACTCCCTCTCTTCTCAGTTTCATTCTCAATCTCTGCATCTCTCTATCCTTCTCCTCCAACATGTTCCTCATTCTCTCCATCTCTCGCCCCTGCTCTTGATTAGACATTGCTGTTGCTAGCTGTGTCTCATCCACTCTTTGTTTTTGTGTCAGCTTCTCCAGCATTGCCTCTCTCTCTCTGAGCTCCCAGAACACTGTCTCAATCACACGGTTCCTCTCCTCCAGCTGCCTGTTAAACTCTGCTTCCATCTTTGCTTTGACGATGCTAATGTTTCTCTGAAGTTCAGGCAGGATTACCTTCATGAGGTTTCTCTCTGCTTCAGCCCTGGCCTCTCTCTCATAGCTCTCCATCATCTCCTCCATCTCCTGTTTGTGCCTTTCCTCAGTTTCTCTCTTCTCTCTTTCCCTGATGTCTTTGAGCTCTGCCTTCATCTCCTCCAACAATGAAATCTCATAATTCAATTGTTTCTCTATCTCTGTCTTTGTCTCCACATCACTCGCTTCTTTTATCTTTCCCTCTAGTACCAATGTTCTTTGATTTATCATTCTAATTTCTGTCTCATGCTGTTGAATCTCTTCCTTAATATTTGTCATCGACTCCTGCAGTCGTTTGTCAAACTCCTCTATCTTCTTTCTCTCATTTCTCAGTCTCCCTGTCCTCTACCTCCTCCTGCCTTTTGTTATGTATCCTTCTCTCTATCTCTCTGATCTGTCTCTCTGCCTCCTGGTAGGTCTCACTGCTGTAGAATCCCTCTCTGTTTCCTGACTCCATCTCTTCTATCTTCTCTAGCAGCTGTGTGATCTGAGTGTCATCAGGTCTGTCCTTAAATGTTGAGAAGGTGACACCTGTTCCCACATTTCTCTAGCAGCTGCTGGAGCTCCTGGCTCCCTGTCTGGAGCAACTCCTCCACACTCCTCTCTCTCAGCCCCTCAGCATGGGTGAAGAGGATCAGTGTGTGTCTCCAACAGCCCTCCCCAAAAATATCCTCCATTTTCTCCAGCATCCTCCTCTCCTCCCCTTCAGACGGCTCCACTGGAATCAGCAGGAGGAAGGCGTGAGGTCCTGGGGCAGACAGACGGACACAAAGCCCCACGTCCTGTCTCATGTCCTTCTCAGAGAGTCCACTGCAGAACCAGTCTGGAGTTTCCACCAGGGTCACCCGTCTCCCAGCCACCTCCCCCTGTCTGCTCTCACTGTGCTGGGTCTCTGTGGATGTGTGTGTGAGTGTGTGTGTGCCCAGGATGGTGCTTCCTGCTGCCCTCTTCCCAGCTGCACTCCCCCCAGCAGCACCAGCCTCAGCTCAGACACAGCAGGAGATACTGGGGAGGCTGGACCAGGACTCTCTGTTCTCACTGCACACAGAGACGAAAAAACAAACAAACAAAAAAACAACAACCCTGTAAAGCATGTGTTAAGTAACATCAGTCCTTTGTTAGGCATGTTTTATAGATTTCTTATTTGTTAGGCATTCTTATTCTTTATATAGCCTAACCTTAATAAAGGACATAGCAAGGGCTTGGAACCAGAGGGGAGTAAGTGGCATTTGACAAACTTTATAGGAGAGCCAAAACAAAATTCTAACCACACTTCAATTTACTGCATTTATAACCTTCAACCACAACATTGCAACTACATACCTGTATATACTTATATGATTTAGCACTTAAGTAAAAATATTATGGCATATTAACACAATTAACATATTCAAAAACCTTATTAAATCTTAAAAATATGGCAAAAATCAGATACTTACGCCCTTCTGGCTCTGAAAAGTACTGTAGGCTTTAGAGCCAGAGGGGCTTAAGTGTGAACTAGCACCCTTCTGTCGCTCAACAATGTGTATATTTATGTAATATAATATGTATTTTTTAGAGCCAGAAGGGTGTAAGTGGAATCCAAACAATGCTCAATCTTTTGTATTAGGTCTTTGTTGCTTTGTTGCTTTATTCAATACAGGTTGATTTCTGATGACTAGATAGAGCACATTAAGACCTTTAATTTGATATATAGAACTCATTTTGGCCCAAAATGCCACTTGTCCCTCTGGTTCCAAGCCTAGGCCTTGATCCCTACTTACTTAATGAGTTCTAAGTGCCAGAAGATAATATCCTAGTATACTGTCTGAATAAATCCCTGATAGTGGGAGAACAGTTGTAGAATAAACAAGCATACAGTAAACCTCAACATTATATTTCACCGCCCACGACTCAACTACTGATCACATAATAAAGGCTTAATTCACCATTTGCCACTGGTCTCCGATTCTTCCTCTCGGGAAATATGCTATAATGACCGGCGGACAATACATTATCCCTTATACTTAACACATGCCTTACAAATCACTAATGAAGCCATTAATTGGGCATGCATCAGTGGCTAACGTGTGATCTTAAAAATAAAGTGTTACCCACTTCAGTGTCATTGTGCATTCACATAAAGGTTGTGAGGGTTTAGGGGTGTCTGACTGTGAAAATGTGCCACCCACTCTGAGCCCTTTCCAAAATCGACATGAACCACTGGCTTTGTTTTATGATTCTATTTTGTTGTAAGCAGTTTGTAAGTTCGTTTCTACTTTAAAAAGCTGGTTTGTGCTTGTGCTTGTGTGTAATTCAAGGTAAGTTAAAAACAGTCAACATTATATTTGTACTTGGGGCAATCACTTATCACAACAAAGAATCTTACATTGGCACTTGGAATACACAATACAACACAATACTAGGAACTGCTGCCACTTATGTATCTATACTTGCACATTGTTTGCAATTATTTATAATTTTCAGAATAAGCTTTTTTTAAAATTTATTTATTACATTTTTAAAATTAAATGTTAATTTTTGTGGAATTATGTAGTGAATACTGATGTACCATTTGGAGGTTGATCCATGCTACGCCTCTTCCACGGAGGATCGTGGAGTCCAGCACCAATAGAGACAGGATCTGAGCACCATCCAGTCACTGCAGGATATTTATGGCAGTGTGAGAGGTTGTTAGTGAACAATTATGATTAATGTAATGGGAAAATACCTAAAAGTGTCTTTAATCACTTAGTGGCATTGAATAACCTTCAATCAAATAACTATGCTTAGGGTTGACTGTTTGCTAATACTTTAAAATAAAAAAAGCATTTACTTGTTGTAAGTGAACATGTCATTGTTCCACTGGTAAAGCTCCTTTGGAAGTTTTGCTTCATCTAAGTAAGGTATTTTCAACAAGCAAACAAGCAAAATTGTTTTTCAGGAGTTTTTGTATACATGTGTTCATCGCCATATACTCACCAGCAGAGGGTAGGAAGTGCCTTCTTCTAACTGCCATCAAACACCAATAAGAGAGGAGATTAGTAACTTTAATGCATGGACAGTTACAGAGCTGACAATTTAGTTTTAAAAAAATAAAACATAGAAAAAAATGTAAGGAAATATGTGTTTGGTAGAGTATTGATAACAATACTTTTTGTCAATATAACTTAAACCGTTGGAAGGCCTGTTTAGTTCCCTTTCAAATGGTATCCACTTGAGGGATGTCAATATTCTAGAGAGACACATAATAATGAGAAATGTATGATTGTTGTGTATGGTTGCCTGGGACATCCTCCTCATGCTGGTCACACACTACTGTTGGTTCTCTCTTTAAATATTGAGGCCGGTTCGATTGCCAACCAGAGGACCACTGCTTAAGTGCCCTCGGCAAACCCTTCTCTGCCCCACTGGCGTTGCTTAAGTAGGCAGCTATTGGTAGTGTGTGTCTCACCTCACTGTGTGCTAAGTGTATGTCACTAATGTCATGACTGGGCAGAGACTAAATATCCCTCAAAAGAGAATAGATTGTTGAGTCAATGGCAGAATAAGCTGCCATATTGGCAGAAATTTAAACATTATAGTGACGTACAGTTATGAGATTCAACCATACTGAATCTTCTCAAACTGTGAGGAGAATCTTGGTCTTGATCATGGAGCCCAACAGAGAGCGTTGAAGGTTCTGAGGCCCACTCGGTCACTGCTGTAAATACATGACAAAGAGGGAGGGTGCGTGTAACAGGAATACAGAGTGGATGTAGAAAGTGTCAGTGGTGATAACCCAGAAAACCAAAAACTGTATATCACAAGCAGAGGGCAGTAAGTGTTGTCTTCTGACTGCCTCCAAACACCACATCAGAGAATAAGAGGTCCATAAATATGTAGAGTATTTTATTTAGTGACTTGTATTTTTCCAAAAATATTTTTGCATTCTGAACTAAGTAGTCAGAGCAACATGTGTACAGAATTATGATCACTGATGATTCATGAAAAGTACTGCAGTAATTCTAGGATGTGCTGTAATTCTCATAGATATATGCCACTTTTATCCAATGACAAACAATTTGGGGCTTTTTCATCAAACCTTGAGTTACCACTATATTGTAAACTATACTATAATACTGCTATATTGGTAGAATAACTTGAATGTTAATTGAATTTGATTAATTACCCAATACAGAGTGATTTTCAGCTTACAACCCCATTTACCCCCTTCCCAGAAAAGATCCTTCTGTCAATTGTGAACTTACAATTTAATAGTTGGTCCTTGCTGTCTCCTCTCCTGATGTTAGGATCTAGGTCAAAAACACCAATAGAAAGGTACAATGGATCATGTGAAATGAGAATAAAGCATAAAAACAAAGAAGACTAAAGGGTGGTTATGTGACTTTATTACACATAATGAAAATGGAACAAAACTCTCCCAGGACAATGAAGATTGTAATAAAAAGAAACCCACAATAAAAGTGTTGTTGGATCAGTTTCCCGAGCACAAGAGTGGATACACCTGGCTTAGATTTAATGGACTAAGTGCAAAGTGTGTAATTTAATATGTGAGGAAATGTCTCCCACAGTCCCACTCACCTCTCCTGTCCAACTGCTTGATCCTCTCTTCCAGCTGATTTATTCTCTCCAGCAATGACGATTTTTCACTTCTCAGGTACTCAAGTTGTCTGTTCCTGTCCTGTAGTTCATTTTCCAAGGCCAGCAACTTTGGCTCCTCTGCCACACCAACGGTGTTCTCTATTGGTTTCGCTTCTAAGCTTCCTTGTTTTGTCATGAACTCTTTCAGCCGCTGTGCTCTCTCTGTTAATTCTTTCATTTGTCCTTCATGGGGATGAGTATTTTCCACCTTCTGATCCACAGAGACTGCCCTTGGGATATGACTACCCTCAGGATGGTCACTGTTTTTCATCTTTTTGCTGTTGTGTCGTACCATATCCTCAGTTCTCTTGACTTAAGACAAAGAAAACAATCATTCTCTTTACATCTTGTTTTTGACAAAAATTGGAACTGCTACATACACACCATATTGCGGAACTTCCTAGGCACTGGGACCAAAAAATGGCCCGGGAATTTTTGGCCATAGCGGCCCAATAATGATTTTATTCAATATAAAATGAGCAAATTATGACAGCCCCAGCCCAAAAATGACCATCGGCCCACCGGGCATTGCCCTGTATGCCCTATGGCTAGCCCATGCCTGCTACAGCTACAGCATAAAGTGGAGTAAACCTTACAAAAAGTAAGACTTGCTAACAGGAAACTAGCAGAAGGTGATGGTGCAGGCGTGCAGTGGCACCCCCATTATAATAGCGCCAATTATATTCATTTTTTTAGGGTTTTTATCAGGTGTCAAAACCCATTAACAGTATAGCTGCAGTCATGCCAGGGTTCCCCTTTAGCAGATAGCTTTATATGTCTTCAAATGTTGACTGTAAGGCTTTCATCCACCACATTGTTTGGCCTTAAATTTTCTTCAAGCAGAGCATTTGTAAGGTATTTGATGAGTGTATATTTGACAAAGGTATAAAGAGTACCAAAGGTTTAGAACTTACTAAGACCCTTCACAGAGTTTTCCATTTTTGCCAAAGGCAATTCAGGTACGTTGGAGTGCACTGCATGCACAGAGACAGTGACACACAAAGAGAGACATACATATGGGTTAATGGAAATTATTCACATTGTAAATACATCTACTTCTGTCCACATATCCATGAAAATTATTTGTCTGAGTTGAAATCATAGCAAGTGACCTATCTCCTTTGTAAGGGTTTTGGACTTTTGTATTTGACTTTTGTATTTGAGTTTCCTGTGTTTTCTGTTTTTTAGGCTACGTTCACACACCAGGGCTAAATGCTCAATTCCGATCTTTTTGTGGGATCCGATCTTTTTGAGAGGTCGTTCACACTGCCAATAAAATGTGACATGTATGCGACTTGTATTTGTATATCTCCAGTATGAATTTCAAACGCACCAAACAATAACACAATGTGTGTGTGACACAATAACGTCACACACACAACGTTAATGCAAATCCATTGTACCGGTAATCCATTGTGAATTGCCAAGAATGGCTTGCTATGAGCATGTCCAATAATGTCCTTAAAACAACCTTAAACCTTTATTTTAAAACATCTGCAGCTCACTGAGTGTTTAGGGTTATTGGTGTCCGTTGATGTTCCAAAACAATTATCACGGTGAAATACAGTTCCTATCCAGCTTTATTTGCCTTTTTGTTGTGCTAGTTGGTATTAGCATGGGCAAGATTGACAATGTATAACCAATTTGGGCTACTGCTTAGGTTGATATGTTGATTTTCAAATTAGACTAAGGATAACTGAGAACCCGTTCTTTAAATATAAAGGAGAATTTTGAACTTTCCCTGGGCTGCAAACTTGCCTACTCAACCAAAGATGCTGCATGAAGTTAAGCAGTCTGTGCTCACTTGAGATGTGCACCTGTATCTAATAATTTTAGCTTTAAATCTGCTGCAGGCCAGATTACATTTTAATCCTGCCTCATATAGTGGTTAATTGTTACACAGTGTAACAACTGTTACACATTGTTCACAGTTTTGTGATCCCATGAAATCCCGCAAAATCCTAGCCTGGAAATCCAGACCCCCCTAGTAGCAGCAAATTTTTTGCTGCCAGGGTAGTCTAGCCTAGCCTGACATAGCCTGCCCATAATAATACTACTGTTCATCCATATTCATGGTCTGGAGGAACTCATTGACTGCCATTGACAAATTAATACATCGAAATACAACGGTTCACTGCCAAAGACCTATTTATACGTCAATTGCGTCTTTTGATGGGGAGGACCTGGCGAACCTTGTCTGTAAATATCAGACTTCAACGTGGAAAATTGTACCACCAAATTGACCCTGAAGGTCACTTTAGATGTCAGATTAGCATGCATATCCATAGACTAAAGAAAAGTTCACATGGTAAGACATGCTACCAGCAAAACGTAGATGTAAATCGGAGAAGTTTAGGTACTTCACACTCGATCAGATTTGTGTCACAGTCGCAATAGTTCCAGTAGTGTCCTGATCGTGGGCAATGGAGAAAATCAACCTTTGCCAAGCGGAGAGAATAGTTCATAGTTTATTTAGTTTATTACCCTGCCTAGCTAGCTGACAGCTCGCTAGTCAGGTGAGTTTTACGAACAGGATGCAATATCACCGAATGTAATTATGTTGTCACTATAAGTTTACCTTTTGACAACAATGACTATTTACTATCAAAAGCCCGTTGTAAGTGTTGTTTTTGCAGTTTTATTGAAATAAAGTATTTCCCCGATGTTTGGCGTGTCAGTAGAGCCAAAAATATGCGCATCAGACCCTATTGTTGTCTAAACAAATGCTCATTTTTCTTCCTTTTTTGGTCAAAAACGGGAGTTTTTGGTGAAATTAGCTTGTCTTCGCTTGCTGATTACTAAAGAACGGAAAGGGGTAGAAACAAACTGTTTTTTCTGGTGAAAGAAGAGAGTCTGCTCTTTCATTTGGTACCTTCGACGTTTCTGTAGTAATAGCACATAGTATTCTGTGGCTCTTGAAAAATCAGTCAAAATTTACCAAAAGCTCTGGCAGTATGGAGCTCTCTATTCTGAAAACGGCTGGCAGTCAATGAGTTAACCTGAAGCAATTATAGGGCCTCACTGATTGGCCGGTTGTCTGTTAACAGACTAAACCCTCCCCAGCTCAGTGGTTAGAACATTCAATACCCATGCAGTGGTTTTGTTATAGCTAAGGGGTGCAGGTTCGAGACCGAATGCTGTGCGAACTTGGTAATTTTCAATTTTTTATTTTTATTTTATTTATTTATTTTTTACATATAAGGCTGTGGTAATTGGCTTAGTTGTTGAACAATGGACATTTAAAAAGTGCATACCATTGACATCCTCCCCCCACAAAACAACATTTGTTTCCTCTTTTCTCTGCCTTTCACTTCGGCAATCTGACTATCAGGCTGTCTGCAGTAGAAACCAAAAAACCTCTCTGAGGCTAGCCTTCCCATTTAATAACTTTGCAGTCAGCAGTCACAACAGACTAATGAGGAAGCACGCAATCACAGACAAAACTGGGGATGTTAAAGTAAAGCACTGGGAACAGACTCTACACCAAAATACAACAATGCACGTTCCAGCCATCCACTGACAAGATGGTCAGGAGGACCAACTCCTACCCGTTCCCCAATCATCTTGTCAGTGAGTGTGTGGAACTAGGATGTATCCCAAAAACAACACCCCAAAGTCCTGAGGATTCTGAGGTGTAAACGCCGCAGTGAACTAAGCTGGAAAGAAGAAAGCTATCTCCCATAGTCTCGACTATGCATGGCTCTTGAATGTAATTAATTATAAACAGCAAAAGAAGAATGAAGAAAAAAAAATCATTTATTTCTTTCATCAGGCCTATGTATATGAGCATAAAGGTTTCAGTTCAGAAATTTTATTTAAGTGAGTATTATAGGTTGGCAAATTTGAGAAGCATTAGAAGTTTTTTTTGTTTGCAAAACAAGAAACACATTTCTTTTTACACATTTTCATTTTTTCATCTCTAGCTCTCTTGAATGCCATTTTTAAAAATGAACAAGAGAGTGCATGAATCCACTTTTATTCTGTTCTGCATGTCACATGGTAAACATCAGCTGCACTGATCAGAAAACTCCTGACGCAGCTGCAGCAACTTGCTTTAAATGATTCCCACGGGTTCCCACGGGTCAGGGAATTTCAATAAAGACAGGGAAAGTCAGGGAATTTGACCATTTTGATTGCAAGGTCAGGGCATATAGGGGAGTTTTGTTGTTATGTGTATCATCACACTTCCATCTTGTTTATGAATATATTTCAATTTATCTGGAATGAATTTACACTCTGGTTGATTAATTCATTTTTTGTTAGGAAGTACACTCAAGGGAGGACATCAGGACTAGTTTGGCCATTTTAAATTGCCTTTTCTGCTCGGCGAACAATAATATATTTTACGGGACATCATGGACATTCCACTTTTTGGTCAGGGAAAGTCATGGAAAAATCAGGGATTTTTAAGTCTGATTAGGAGTGGGAACTCTGACTATGGTCGAAGGCAAGAGAAACCAGTTGGGAAATCTGTGCTGCTTAGACACCCTATGAGTGAAAACTGCCATAGTCCCGCATGGAATCAAGGAGAAAAAACAATCACCCACCCACATTTAGACCCACATTTAGCCCATGTTTGGGTTGAAAATTAAAATTTTACAAACAAATAAATCTTCAGACATTCCCAAAAGGTGTTGATGTGCTCTGATGTCCACTTAGGTCTACAGCTCAAACCCTGATTTTCATTTATATTCATTGATATTAATTGATTTATTAAGAATGCTTCTAACCACTGAGTTGGGAGCCTGGGCTTTTCAGCTCAATGGTTAGAACATTCAATACCCATGCAGTGGTTTTGTTATAGGGGAGGCAGGTTTGAGACCGAATGCTGTGCGAAGTTGGTAAATTTTTTATCTTTTTATTATTTTTTTTTACATGTAAGTCTGTGGTAATTGGCTTAGTTGTTGCGCAATGGAATGTTTATAGACGAATCCGACGAAACTACCGGAAGTAAGCAGGCGCCATTATTGAGCTACCCAGATCACCAATCTGTCCATAGGGATAAGGTGATAGCACACCATAAAATACCTTGATTTACGAGATTCACTACTGCTTGATAATGTCAGAGTGTTCCATGGTCTTTGCTGTTAGCTGTCATTGACTGCGCATTGCCAAAAAGGTTTGTTGACAGTCCAACAATGGCGCCGCCACAAGATGGCAGCCTACACAAAACGCTCCTCGGATTTGTCTATACCATTGACATCCTCCCCCCACAAAACTGTTTGTACTCCAAAAAGTTTTGATACCTAAAGAATAATTCCTTAGGGTGTAGACTGGGTAACATGGGTACACCTGGTAATTTTTAGATTTGTTTTAGGTCTTTAGAAAAAGATTAATATACAACCGAATTCCAAAAAAGTTGGGACACTTTATAAATTGTTAATAAAAATGGAATCCAATAATTTACAAATCTCATAAACCTATATATTGTTCACAATAGAATATAGATAACATGGCAAATGTTGAAAGTGAGACATTTTGAAATGTTATGCCGAATATTGGCTCATTTTGGATTTTATGAGAGCTACACATCCCAAAATAGTTGGGACGGGTAGCAATAAGAGGCCAGAAAAGTAAAATTTTCATATGAGGGACAGCTTGAGGACCCAATTGCAACTTATTTGGTCAATTGGCAACATGATTTGGTATGAAAAGAGCCTCCGAGAGTGGCATTGACTCTCAGAAGTCAAGATGGGCAGAGGATCACCAGTTCCCCAAATGGTGCAGCAAGAAGTAGTGGTCCGAGATCACAAAGGAGTTTCTCAGACAAAAATTGCAAAGAGTTTGAAGGTATAATCATCTACAGTGCATATCATCATCGAAAGATTCAGAGAATCTGGAACAATCTCTGTGCATAAGGGTCAAGGCCGGAAAACCATACTGGATGCCCATGATCATTGGGTCCTTAGATGGCACTGCATCACATACAGGACTGCTAATGTAATGGATATCACAAACTGGCCTTAGGACTACTTCCAGAAAACATTGTCAGTGAACACAATGCACTGTGTCATTCGCCATAGCCAGCTAAAACTCTATAGGTCAAAAAAGAAGCCATTCCTAAACATGATCCAGAAGCGCAGGCGTTTTCTTTGGGCCAAGGCTCATTTTAAATGGACTGTTACAAAGTGGAAAACTGTTCTGTGGTCAGACATATCAAAATTCAAAGTTCTTTTCAGAAAACTGGGATGCCATACCATCCGGACAAGGACAACCCAAGTTGTTATTGCTTATTGTTAGCGCTCATTTCAGAAGGCTGCATCTCTGATGGTATGGAGATGCATGAGTGTGTGTGGCATGGCCAGCTTACACATCTGGAAAGGCACCATCAAGTCTGCAGTCCAGATCCATACCTGCAAACTCATAAGGGTTGAAAAAGGTGACAAACTACCGTTGCGCGCGGGCGGGGGCGGGTAAACTAATATATTAATAAATTAATTGTACATTAATTGCGGTACATTGCATGGAGTAGTGTTGGCTATATATTTTATATAAATATATTCATGTAATATACATATAAATGTATTTATATAATATATTTATAAATATTTTTCAATGTTTTTCCATATGAATGAAATAGCAATAGGCCTAACATTATTTTCTACAATAGCATTTTGTCTATACAACAATTAAAGGCCTCACAGTAGCCTATTTGACCCAGATTTTTTTTTTTTAAAGTGGCGGAAATGGGCTTCCATATTGAGCTCCTCCTCCGTCTAAAATAATAGCCTGACAGGCCAGACTATCACATAAAATGTACAGAGTAGCCTACGTCTAGGTTTCTAAGCTAATAAAATAATTCCATTTAGGCTAAGCGACCAAGCCAGCCAGGGAAGGTACACGTGAACAATTTGAAGAATGAAAACTCTGTGAGGCTGGCGCACAGGTTTTAGAAAAAAGTTTTCTACCCTCTGTATCGGAGTCCACTAGAAACGCAGCTGTAGGGGTTAAAGCAATTAGGAGAAAACAATTTCGAAAACCTGCGCGGCAAGCCCAAAGAAATTGCTTGCTTTACTAACAAGTTTCTTATATGACATTTTCGACCATTTAGATTGAAGTTAATATGCCTGCCGTTTGCTTTAAACTGCGCTTTTCTTCCATTACCAGTCTTCCATTACCGAACGATACCGATGACATAGCTCATATTTGGCTGATTAAAGCGGCAATTTAACTGTACAGCGACGTCCGCAAAGCCACCGTCTATCATAATAGCATCAAAACTATGTGTTTCCATCTTTGTTTCTCTCTTAAAATAGCGCTAAATTGTGTCATTTTGCATTTACATCATTTTGCATTTACGTTTTCATGGCAGCACTGAGAATGGAAATAGTATGTTAGATGATTCCATGGCTGCTCTGTTACCGGTGCGCCTCCAGACTGGACCAATGCGGTGGGGAAAAAAAACACGCTCTCTGTCATTGATTATGATGGTGTCCGTGCTCCTCGCTCATTCTACAACTATAATAACAGTCCATGGTTGGTTGATTGTCAGCTTGGTTGGTCGGCCGTCACCCCCCCCCCCCTTAAAAAAAAACTCTTCGGATTTACACGATTCACGTAAATGACCTATTTTGATTTCAAAACGGCGAATTTCGCCGAAAGGTGACAAGTTTGCAGGTATGCAGATCTTTCACCCATAGAAAGCTTTTGGTGCATCATACATAGGAATACATGACAAAGAGGACCTAAGACAGTTGAGCATCTAGAAGCCTGTATTAGACAAGAATGGGACAACATTCTCTCCACAACTTCTCTCCACAGTCCCCAGACGTTTGCAGACTGTTTTAAAAGGAAGAGTGGATGCCACACAGTGGTAAATGTGGCCTTGTCCCAACTATTTTGGGATGTGTAGATGCCATGAAATTGAAAATCAACTTATTTTCCCCTTAAAATGATACATTTCCTCAGTTTCAACATTTGATATGTGATCGATGTTGTATTCTGAGTAAAATATTGAAATTTGAAACTTCCACGTCACTGCATTCTGTTTTTATTCACAATTTGTAAAGTGTCCCAACTATTTTGGAATTTGGTTGTAATAAGCTCAAATTGGGCTTTCCAGACAGGAAAAACACAGGCACTGAGAGTAAAATGCTTTTACCCACATACAGTATATTTCTCTACGTAAGAGAGTGAATGCCCCATTTTCAAAAAAAGGTGGTATATCCCTTTAAATGATGTGTTTTATTTGTCAAATGGACTTTTATAGGATACACATATCCTGTGCTAGAATCGCTGCTGTTGAAATGTCTCAATTGCATAATGGGATTCAAAAAGTTCTTACTGTTGACACTATATCATGTTTCTGTACTTACTGTGGTAGATCACTCCTCTTCCACCTTAAAAAAAAGAGAAAAAAGGAAGAGCATTACCAGCAATATCCATGGAACAGCATAACATAAACATGGCAAATGGTTTAATAGCAAAATTTCACACTTCTCTGGCAACACACTCACGATCATATCTAAGTCCAATCCTGGTCCCCTCCATGTGTTCTCCACTGACGACCTGACATCCATACTTGCCCGTGTCCCCCTCTCTGCTCTCCTTGAGTCTGAGGGATCTCCCCTGTGCAGCCTCTGGGTGTTGAGACTCACCCTGCCCTCATAGTCCTCCCTCACTGTAACATGCCCACACCTGTACAGGTAGATACACTCCGTCCCCTTAAACCACCTGATCTCCATGCCAACAGCACTGGACTCGGGGGAAAGGTGACAGGGCAGTGTGATGTCATCGCCAGTTGAAAACTCCTTATTATCGACCGTGATCAATTTCATCTCTGAGGAAAACAGACACTGGCACTGATTTATTTTAACATACACTATATTTCTCTCACTCTCACACTAAAAGCACTAAAGCACTAAAACAAATAAAAATTATGCACACACAAGCAGACCAAACATCAAATATGTGACCCTCCATGGCCAAACCAGTCACTTGCCACAAACTTTGTTTCTGAGAAAATTCTAAAAGCAGAATGCTTGCACCAAATAAGTCGAATTTTACATTTCAGCATAATTTGACAGTATAAAGTCCACTCTTTCAGATTGTTATTACATTATGCTGAAATTCAAATCTTAAATGGGTTAAAAATATGTTTGTTGAGAAGGTGGGTCCATTTAGCATTGTACTTAAAGTGTCAGACCACCATTTGTGGAAATAAGTTCATTTTGCACCTTCCCTCGAGTTAAGCAATTGCGTTTAACCTTTTTTCTGTTCATCAAACCGTTCTCCGAGCCTGGCGAGACCACTTGCAGCTCCAGCCTAGCATATATCATTGATCCGAATTTGACCAGGTAGCATCACGCTTGCTAGCATCATGCTTAAAAGTAACAAAGATTTCTGGTAATTTTCCGATGTAGTTGTATCGATGTAAGTTGTAACCAATGTCGTCCGGATGAATATGGAACCACAGAACTTCAATTGTTCTGGGGAACAGTCGTTGTTGACCATGTTTATCGTTAGGAACTGCATCGGTCGGAAACTAGCGTGCGTTGGGAAACGGCCTCCTGAGTCCATACCAAGTTTGGTTAACATACGTCAAATCGTTGTCAAGATATACATTTTAACCACCAGGGGTGCTACAGAGTTAAACATATTTTTTCTACGTGGTCAAGACCGGGTCCTCAGTCCATATACCAAATTTGTTTGCACTTTGTGAAAGGCGAGATATAATGTTTGACCACTAGGTGTGCTAGAGAGTGTAACAATTTTTTTGCATTGTCAGGACCGGGTGAAGAGTCCACATACCAAAGTTTGGTCGTGATACGTCAAAGCAGGGGTCGGCAACCCTAGGCACGCGTGCCACAAGTGGCACGCCAAGGAATTTCCAGTGGCACGCGGACATTGCACTACCCTAATAATTTAATACATTAAAAATGTTCAGACATCTGATGAAATGTCATTGACCTTAAAAAATTACTATGCAGCAATAGCGCCCCCCTCCCCATATTTATTTTTCCCACTACATGTGGCCCATTGATGCATTGCTAAGATGGCAAAAGAAGCCGACAGGTCGGGCCTTCCACTCTTCCTAGGAAGCAGAGTATTTGTGCTGTGTGCACTTATGTTTTGAAAGTGTTGCGTGTCGAACATACAATGTTAGACGTCATTACGAGACAAAGCGCGAAAAGACTTTCAAAGATCAGACAGATAGGAATGATAAGTTATTTCAGACACACAAGATAGTTTAGGCTACTTCCAACCACATTGACACATATCTGCGAATACGTGCCAGCTTCAGTCAGTGTTCGCAGAGCGCTTTGGGGACTTTCAGAAGTAGGCTATAGCGCAGTGTTTTCTTTCTTGATCAAACCAGCTATGACGGACTTGAAATTTATTTGGCTCTGATAGAGTGGTTGGGCACATATGGAAATGCAGCTGATTGAGTTGAAGAGCTCAACATTGTGGTTGAGCAAGTTCAACTTACAAAACACATCGCAGGGCCAACATCATTTACGCCTGCTGAGCATCTTTTCCGAAAAGTTCAACTATCTGCGCAATATCGCACTTACCCTGACATAGCCCGCCCACAATACGAATGATCATCGGATGAACAGCAGTATTATGGTCGGGCTATGTCAGACTATATCGCACTGGCTTTAATGTCAGTGTTCGGATCAACCTATCAGCGTGAACAGATATTTTCGCACATGAAGTAACGTTATGTCCTTTGCCCCTCCCGAAGTCGTCTGACAGCGGTGCATTCCAAAACATGCGTCCAAAGTAAGTGACCAATTACCAACCGCACATTTCAGAGCAAAGTAAGGGGAAGCAGGGCCAGGGATCACATTGACAATTAGGCAAAACATTTATTTTTCTACTTCTTTATTTCAAATTGGCAGGCTATTGTTAATTAAGTTATTATCAGTTCCATCTTTAATTGGCTCTGTGAATAACATAGGCTACCTACTGTCAGATTTTGGATGTTAGGCCTACTTTGTGAATTTGTTGCCTATATGGTTATCTAATGGGAAGAGAGGGAGGGGGAAATATGGGTGTTCTAAAACCTTGAAGTCTGTGAGGATAAAACAGTGCAATGGTGTTTTACATTTGTTCAATGTCCATATCCATCTAAATATGTAGCCAGTATTTAATTTCACATAGTCAAAGACACCGACTGGCACACTAACTAATATGAAAATTTCTAAATGGCACAGCATGGCAAAAAGGTTGCCGACCCCTGCGTCAAAGCATGGCCGAGGTATGAGGTCACTTCCTATTTGGCGGCTTCGCCGTAAAATGTCCTTTCGAAAAAACAACAGATAAGTTTTTATCAGGCATGGTCCAAAGATGATGTGTAGCAAGTGTTGTGTGAATCAGACAAAGTATGGGACAGTTGAAATGTTAGTTTCACTTTTGACAAAATCCATTCCAGATGGTGTTCTGGACTACCGATCACCACCTAAATTTAATCAGTTCTCTTACTCGCCCCAATACAGACGTGGTCCGAAAATGTAATCCAAATCCGTGCAGTACTTTTCGAGTTATGTTGTACCCAGTCAAACAGACAGACAGACACACACACACGCCAGCGAAAACATAACTTCCTTGGTGGAGATATTGCCATGGAGGGTCACATATGCATATGGACACACACACACATACACACAGCTCAAGTGAAAGGGCTACCCTTCTTCTTAAATTCAGTTGTTTTTTCTTTCAAAAAGTATTTGCATACAAGGTACATGACCAAATATGAATAAGACATAATTGTTGTGAAACCTGCAATACATTGCAGTTTTACCTCACATTATTTTGTCTCAAAAGCTTTTTTTTTTATTTTGTTGACTTACCTTACAGGCAATCAGAGAGCAGCAAACAGAAGCAGCAGCAATAGTCTCAACTTCATCTGCTCTTGTCAGTCTCACTGTGTGTGAACACACTTACACCAAAGTGTTGAGGTGCCCACTTCCTCATCAGGCCTGCTTGCTTCCTGTAGAGTGGTTTTGTGTCATGTGTTTTTTGTCAAGCCCGACAATGAAATGTAGCAGCAATATCAATGGCCAAACAATGTATAAAAGCCTGCCTCATTAGCATCAAAGTGTTGAGGTGGAGCGAGAGATGCAAAAACTTGTTGAAGGCGAAGGGGAGGGGGTTTGTTTACCACAAACAAGCTTTGTTCCACTGAATTCATTGGGTTGTGTGAAATTTTACCAATACATTTAGTTATTTGATTTAACAGACGATTTTTCTGGAATCAAGTGTATTGCATGCAATAGAACACATTTATGCTCAGTTCTACTGCTGCTCAGGATCATGCTTTTGCTCCCCTCCGCTCGACTGCCCACTTCCTCATCAGGCCTGCTTGCTTCCTGTAGAGTGGTTTTGTGTCATGTGTCTTTTGTCAAGCCCGGATAAACCACTTGAAACCATATTTACACATACCAGAGAGGCACCAAAACTTTTTTCTTTACTGTTTAGCTCTTTCTGGTTAGTCAATATTATCACATTTGTTGTATTTGCTAAATGTCAGAATAAGCAGAATAACTATCAGTTAAAAATCTACATACACTTTACTCTTTTATAGAATGGCTTTGAAACTATTTCATTTGGGTATCCTTCCACAGGTTTCTTACAATAGTTTTATTAAATTTTTGGTCCTTGACAGAACTAGAGTCCTGCACACACATTCTTAATAGGAATGAGATCAGGGCTTTGTGGTGGCCACTGCGATACTTTGTCTTTATTGTCCTTAAGCCTCTTTGCAACTAATTTGACGGTGTCATAGCTTAAGGTCATTGTAAGTCATTTCCTAACAAGTTTTACCTGGTGTAATGGGTGAACTTCTGCGTTGTGTTTTAAAATGATGACCCAAAACGTGCGATGAACTGAAGCTTTATTAGCCTGTACAAGTACAGTAAATGAAAAAATGCAAACGTTGGTCCTTCTTATGGTTAGGCTATTACTTCAACTCCTAAAACAATCAAAAACCGTACAAACAAAAAAGAAAGATCACAGCTAGTTAGCTAGTGCCTGTGTAACAGCTGAAATCCATAGTGGGGCAAATTCCCACATGTGGCGAGACAGAAAAACATAACCATTTTAGAAGTCATCTTACAAAATAACCCAAAAACAAAATACATAGAATAGATATAGATAAATGCAATTAAACTTATAGATGACACATTTTAATATTAATATTTTAATAGATTCATAATAGCTAATATCTCCCAACCTACCTCTATCCATAAGGAAGCAACACAGGAAGGAGAAAGAGGAGATATAGGGAAAGATAAGGCAATACCGTAGCAGTGTACCATACAGGAAAACTATTACAAACTAGATCTATTGTGCAATTACACATTTATTTACACAGTGGGTGAATCCAAGCTGTTACACTAGTTAGCTGTCTTGAGATGATGCTTCAATCTCCCTGTTCCTCTTGGTTGTTTGTCTCTCCTGTAGCTCCTTATTTTTCTCCTGAAGTTGTTTCTCTCTCTCCTGTAGCTCCTTATTTTTCTCCTGAAGTTGTTTCTCTCTCTCCTGTAGCTCCTTATTTTTCTCCTGAAGTTGCTTGTCTCTCTCCTGTAGCTCCTTATTCTTCTCCTGTAGTTGAGTCCTCAGGTCCTCTACTTGCTCATCTCTGGCCTGCAGTGCTGTCTCCAGTAATAGCACCTTATGTAAGAGCATTTTTATGTTGTCTTGTGGATTCCCTTCCTGACCCCTTGCATCTTCCTTTGGTTGTTTTGTCTCATCTTTCCCCTTCTCCTTGCTGTTTTCTTCCCGTTTGTCTGCTCCTGATGGTTGATTCTTAAATCTAATAGGGGACAGATGCTCCTGTTGATCAAGCCTTGGCATCTGCGTGCCTCTGAACTGATCCCCTCCAGATGGTGGTTTCTTAGATCTGGTGGACTGCCACTCCTGATGTCCGTGTCCTGGCCCCGGCACGCCACTTGATAGATCTCCCCATTCTTCAGCTATCTGGTTTTCTTGGAGAAGATAAAGTCAATATGCACATATGAGTGAACTGAGTAGATAAAAATCTATTGCTTTTGAGTTGAGGGAGTCCCCTAGTGGTCAAGGACAGGGATCACAGGTTGATTTATCCTATTTACAAGCAGTGTGTTACTATAACTGATTATGACTACCTCTGCTGTGCATCATCCTATTGTGAGCATATCACAAAGGACATAGAGGGCTGAATATAAGTGTGGCCAATATTAATGATCAATTTATTATACACCTTAACAGATATATCATATATAATACTGTATATACTAGTAAAACAAGAACCACCAGTCAACACCATACATACCTAGAGCTTTCCCCAGTCTCTTGCTCAGCTGTATAAGGGATTTTGCAGTGGATCCTTTTTGGACCCGTTGATATGCCTTGAGTGCTGCCAGGGTTCGCTGTGTCTGATTCCTCCTCCTCTCCTCATCTTTCCCCTTCTCCATGCTGTCTTCTTCCTGTTTGTCTGCTCCTGATGGTTGTTTTTTAAATCTAATGGGGTACTGATGATCCTGTTGATCAAGCCTTGGCATCTGCGTGCCTCTGAACTGATCCCCTCCAGATGGTGGTTTCTTAGATCTGGTGGACTGCCACTCCTGATGTCCGTGTCCTGGCCCCTGCGCGCCACTTGATAGATCTCCCCATTCTTCAGCTATCTGGTTTTCTTGGAGAAGATAAAGTCAATAAAATGCACATTCTGAAAACTTTATGTGTGAGTTGTTTAGATGAAAATCTATTGTTTTGAGTAAGCTGAGAGTGTCCCCCAGTAATCAAGTCAAGGACAGGGATCACAGGATGATTTATCCTGTTTACAAGCATTGTGTTACTATAACTGATTATGACTGTAGTAGAGCTCATAATCCACAACATACAGTACATACCAAGAGCTTGCTCCATTCTCTTGCTCAGCTGGATAAGGGATTTTGCAGCGGATCCTCCTTGGACCTGTTGATACGCTTTGAGTGCTGCCAGGGTTCGCTGTGTCTGATTCCTCCTCCCTCCCTCATGCTGAATCTTCCTCTCCTCATGCTTCTGTCTGTGGCACTCCACTGAACAGCAAACATACTTTTGATGCTCCGTTTCATAATGAGATTCATCATGATCATCATCATGTTTACAACAGTAATCAGAACTGCTAATAGTTTAAATTCTTGAGCAGGGGTAACCAAATTACTACTACCAAAAAACATTAAAAAAAATTAAAGGTTTGAAACTGGTTTAAAAACTGTGGGTTTAATATTATATTGTCTCTTGGCAGCTTTGATTTATTTATTTATCTATTTTTTTTGGCCACCCCTGTTCTTGAGGATGCAACTGAAGCCATTGATTTGCTGCTGTTTTAAATCCCTGCCCATCCTGTCATATGAGAATATTGGTACTGGCATGTATACATTAGATTAGAGAAATGAAAGGGACACCAGGCAACGTTTTTGCTGTTAATTTACGAGCCTCAAAGTGACTTCAATGATTAAATGGTTCATTATGGTTCATTACGCCATGGCCGATGACTCTCTCATCAGTTTCTAGCTTGCAGAATGTCTAGTGCCGGGTCCATGAAATAGAAACTGAAAGTAGACATAACTGACATCGCATTCATTACCAGCTTGTCAGACAACGTGACGCACGAAAATTCTCATCTCTGGTTTGTACATCAATTGTTGAGAATGTGCAATGTATTTGTATTTTTTTAATATTTTGGCGACTGTAGGTGGAGCTCCGGAGATAGAAAACTGCAGTAGTTAATTAAGTAGGTAAGTAGATTTCAACATGCTACCCACCAAGTGCTTGGACAGATTCTTCCATTCGCTTCTGGTGTCTGTCATTCCTCTTTTTAGAATCTGCAAAAAAGAAATGTAGCGACATGAAATAAAAAGTGTGTGTGTGTGTGTATTTAGATATACATCTTTGTCATACAAGATTTTAACACATTTAAAAAGAAAGAAACATTGCGTCAATCATGTTATTAAGTCACTGACCAGCACAAATGACACCACTCTCTTCTACAAGAAACCAGGACCAGGGATGAAAGGAAACGATCAGTTAAAGAGGAACCAAGCTTCAAATTATACAGCACAATACAAACAGAACAATTATGATGCTAGGCTAGCAATCATAAAGTCATCAATGGACAACACACACACACACACACACACACACACACACACACACACTTTTTTGGAAGATAACTACTCTTAATCCACTCAAAGAGTTATATATTATGGACGACAACTACTGAAAGTAACCAAAAAGGCCATGAACTATGCATACTGTACCATCACATTGCAGTATGAGTGTGTGTTCCTCCCTGTGTTCTCCATGGATGACCTGGCATGTGTAATGGTCCTCATCACTCCTCTGTCCCTCTCTCAGGGTCAGAGACACGTCCCCTTTCTTCAGCTTTTTGCCCTTGGTGGTGGTCACTCTGTCCTTATAGCCCCTGCCAAAGATCACCTTGCCTGTCTTATACAGGTAAATACACTCCGTCCCCTTAAACCACCTGATCTCCATGGCTGTGGCACTGATCTCCGGAGAGAGGTGACAGGGCAATGTGATGTCATCTCCAAGGCAGACCTCTACCTCACCGCTAATGGAGACCAATTTATATTCTGCAGGTGAGACAAATTAGTTTTGACAATTTAGTTTTTTTATCAAATGAATCTAATACAGTAGTCTATGTTCATCAAGAATGTTCATTTATTATTATTATTATTGTTATCATTATTATTATGTTGTTTAATTTTCTTCCTTTCTTCTTGAGTATGTTGTTTTGCATTCATTCTTCTTGTGTAAAGCACTTTGAGTTACATTCTTTTCTATGAAATGTGCTATAGAAATGTGCCTTGCCTTGCCTAGTTTTGTGGGACTCTTGGACTCTAATGTACTTATATTAAGTTTCTTTTGTAATTTCTGTCTATTTTTTGCTTCATGATGTCTTTTGATTTTGTTCTTGTTTGTTTTATTTTACAGCACTTTGGTCGACTGCTGTTGTAAATAAAGTGCTTTATAAAAAAAATTGACATTGACACACACACACACACACACACACACACACACTTGCAGTAGGCTACATGAGGTTCCTTACTCTTATCGCTTGATGCTGTTGCCATTTCCCCTTTTCCTAAAACATAGGCCAAAAGTCACAAGTGAATGTGTGAATTAAAATGCTCCACACTGCAATTATTAAAGTGTGCAACAAGTGTATTAGGGCACTGTACTTCTGTCGGCCTGTAACAATAACAGATTTTGCTGGGCAATTAATTGACCAAGAAATTATTGCGATAAACGATAATATTGACATTGACATATTGACCATTTTCTACTACCATATTTTCCAGGCTATTGAATGCACCTGAATGTACCTGCACCCAGTTGGACACTTTATAACATAAGAGAAAGATTTGGTAGTAATAGCTCACATTTCAAGTCTCTCGTCATAGGGAGTATTATCAAATGCTTCAGTTCTTTAGCCAGTTTAAAAAAAAACATACATTATCTGCTTCATTAATTGAGCGTTCAAAGTTGTGGAAAAAAGTACTTTAGTATAAAAGCTAATATAATGATAATGGCATTTAATGCCAATTATATAGCCTAGTGTAATTATGCTAAGGAAACAAGAGGAGTAAGTAGAGAGACCTTTACTTAAAATTTGTTCTCTTTTGGGAGAGAGAGAGAGAGAGAGAGAGAGAGAGAGAGAGAGAGAATTTGAATTAAAGTTTATTGAAGAAATAGCAGTACCAAAGCTATTTTTAAAATGTAAGGAGGAGAAAGCTAACCCTAGAAGCATCAAGTAGGCTAAGCTGAAAAATAACTATTCCAGTAAAGTATAGATGCCCAAAAGTTCTACTTACTGTAAGATAACGACGTATTTGTGGGCTACTTCATTACTTGACACCTCTGTTCGCAGAACTTCAACTGAAGCCTACCACTGTCCTTAAACCCTCTGACGAAACGTCAGACAAACAGGATGTCAACAGCCGAGTTTTATTGCTTTTTAACGTTGTCTCCTAATTTTCATAGTCGGAACGCATCCCTTATGAATTCAATAGGCCTACAGAGCAAGTAGGCTACTTTCCACATGGATTCAGACAAAGCTATTCAGACGACCGTAAATTGTCGTCGTCGTATTTGCATTTACAAACAATACAAAAAAATATATATCGGTTAAAGTTATGTTCCGAACTTTAGCAAAATACAAGGTATTCCCCTTGTATTACAAGAGGACTGAATGGTAATATAGGCTAATGTGTTACTCACAAGGGTTGTAAACTTATTATCGGTAAATGATTAACTGCCTTGTTAGGCTACTCTGACAAATAGAAAGCGAAACCTAACTCAAGTAGCCTATAATATTTCCTCCAGGCATTGGCCAGTAGATGGCGCTTATTTATGACAGGTGCTGTGTAGCCTACGTAACTAACACAATTTTAAAAGTTTTGGAACGGCAAATGCAAATATATTATCTATTGATTCTGTTATCTTATACACACAGCTACAGGGCAATGTGATGTCATCTCCAAGGCAGACCTCTACCTCACCGCTAATGGAGACCAATTTATATTCTGCAGGTGAGACAAATTAGTTTTGACAATTTAGTTTTTTTATCAAATTAATCTAATACAGTAGTCTATGTTCATCAAGAATGTTCATTTATTATTATTATTATTGTTATCATTATTATTATGTTGTTTAATTTTCTTCCTTTCTTCTTGAGTATGTTGTTTTGCATTCATTCTTCTTGTGTAAAGCACTTTGAGTTACATTCTTTTCTATGAAATGTGCTATAGAAATGTGCCTTGCCTTGCCTAGTTTTGTGGGACTCTTGGACTCTAATGTACTTATATTAAGTTTCTTTTTTAATTTCTGTCTATTATTTGCTTCCTGATGTCTTTTGATTTTATTCTTGTTTGTTTTATTTTGCAGCACTTTGGTCGACTGCTGTTGTAAATAAAGTGCTTTATAAAAAAAATTGACATTGACACACACACACACACACACACACACACACACACACACACACACACACACACTTGCAGTAGGCTACATGAGGTTCCTTACTCTTATCGCTTGATGCTGTTGCCATTTCCCCTTTTCCTAAAACATAGGCCAAAAGTCACAAGTGAATGTGTGAATTAAAATGCTCCACACTGCAATTATTAAAGTGTGCAACAAGTGTATTAGGGCACTGTACTTCTGTCGGCCTGTAACAATAACATATTTTGCTGGGCAATTAATTGACCAAGAAATTATTGCGATAAACGATAATATTGACATTGACATATTGACCATTTTCTACTACCATATTTTCCAGGCTATTGAATGCACCTGAATGTACCTGCACCCAGTTGGACACTTTATAACATAAGAGAAAGATTTGGTAGTAATAGCTCACATTTCAAGTCTCTCGTCATAGGGAGTATTATCAAATGCTTCAGTTCTTCAACCAGTTAAAAACATAAATTATCTGCGTCAATAATTGAGCCGAAGTGTTCAAAGCTGTGAAAAAAGTACTTTAGTATAAAAGCTAAAATAATGATAATGGCATTTAATGGCAATTATATAGCCTAGTGAAATTATGCTAAGGAAACAAGAGGAGTAAGTAGAGAGACTTTTACTTAAAATTTGTTCTCTTTTGGGAGAGAGAGAGAGAGAGAGAGAGAGAGAGAGAGAGAGAGAATTTGAATTAAAGTTTATTGAAGAAATAGCAGTACCAAAGCTATTTTTAAAATGTAAGGAGGAGAAAGCTAACCCTAGAAGCATCAAGTAGGCTAAGCTGAAAAATAACTATTCCAGTAAAGTATAGATGCCCAAAAGTTCTACTTACTGTAAGATAACGACGTATTTGTGGGCTACTTCATTACTTGACACCTCTGTTCGCAGAACTTCAACTGAAGCCTACCACTGTCCTTAAACCCTCTGACGAAACGTCAGACAAACAGGATGTCAACAGCCGAGTTTTATTGCTCTTTAACGTTGTCTCCTAATTTTCATAGTCGGAACGCATCCCTTATGAATTCAATAGGCCTACAGAGCAAGTAGGCTACTTTCCACATGGATTCAGACAAAGCTATTCAGACGACCGTAAATTGTCGTCGTCGTATTTGCATTTACAAACAATACAAAAAAATATATATCGGTTAAAGTTATGTTCCGAACTTTAGCAAAATACAAGGTATTCCCCTTGTATTACAAGAGGACTGAATGGTAATATAGGCTAATGTGTTACTCACAAGGGTTGTAAACTTATTATCGGTAAATGATTAACTGCCTTGTTAGGCTACTCTGACAAATAGAAAGCGAAACCTAACTCAAGTAGCCTATAATATTTCCTCCAGGCATTGGCCAGTAGATGGCGCTTATTTATGACAGGTGCTGTGTAGCCTACGTAACTAACACAATTTTAAAAGTTTTGGAACGGCAAATGCAAATATATTATCTATTGATTCTGTTATCTTATACACACAGCTACAGGGCAATGTGATGTCATCTCCAAGGCAGACCTCTACCTCACCGCTAATGGAGACCAATTTATATTCTGCAGGTGAGACAAATTAGTTTTGACAATTTAGTTTTTTTATCAAATTAATCTAATACAGTAGTCTATGTTCATCAAGAATGTTCATTTATTATTATTATTATTGTTATCATTATTATTATGTTGTTTAATTTTCTTCCTTTCTTCTTGAGTATGTTGTTTTGCATTCATTCTTCTTGTGTAAAGCACTTTGAGTTACATTCTTTTCTATGAAATGTGCTATAGAAATGTGCCTTGCCTTGCCTAGTTTTGTGGGACTCTTGGACTCTAATGTACTTATATTAAGTTTCTTTTTTAATTTCTGTCTATTATTTGCTTCCTGATGTCTTTTGATTTTATTCTTGTTTGTTTTATTTTGCAGCACTTTGGTCGACTGCTGTTGTAAATAAAGTGCTTTATAAAAAAAATTGACATTGACACACACACACACACACACACACACACACACACACACACACTTGCAGTAGGCTACATGAGGTTCCTTACTCTTATCGCTTGATGCTGTTGCCATTTCCCCTTTTCCTAAAACATAGGCCAAAAGTCACAAGTGAATGTGTGAATTAAAATGCTCCACACTGCAATTATTAAAGTGTGCAACAAGTGTATTAGAGCACTGTACTTCTGTCGGCCTGTAACAATAACAGATTTTGCTGGGCGATTAATTGACCAAGAAATTATTGCGATAAACGATAATATTGACATTGACATATTGACCATTTTCTACTACCATATTTTCCAGGCTATAGAATGCACCTGAATGTACCTGCACCCAGTTGGACACTTTATAACATAAGAGAAAGATTTGGAAGTAATAGCTCACATTTCAAGTCTCTCGTCATAGGGAGTATTATCAAATGCTTCAGTTCTTCAACCAGTTAAAAACATAAATTATCTGCGTCAATAATAGAGCCGAAGCGTTCAAAGCTGTGAAAAAAGTACTTTAGTATAAAAGCTAAAATAATGATAATGGCATTTAATGGCAATTATATAGCCTAGTGAAATTACGCTAAGGAAACAAGAGGAGTAAGTAGAGACTTTTACTTAAAATTTGTTCTCTTTTGGGAGAGAGAGAGAGAGAGAGAGAGAGAGAGAATTTGAATTAAAGTTTATTGAAGAAATAGAAGTACCAAAGCTATTTTTAAAATGTAAGGAGGAGAAAGCTTCTAGCATCTAGAGGCATCAAGTAGGCTAAGCTGAAAAATAATTATTCCAGTAAAGTATAGATGCCCAAAAGTTCTACTTACTGTAAGATAACGACGTGTAGGCTACTTCATTACTTGACTTGACACCTCTGTTCGCAGAACTTCAACTGAAGCCTACCACTGTCCTTAAACCCTCTGACGAAACGTCAGACAAACTGGATGTCAACAGCCGAGTTTTATTGCTCTTTAACGTTGTCTCCTAATTTTCATAGTCGGAACGCATCCCTTATGAATTCAATAGGCCTACAGAGCAAGTAGGCTAGGCCTATACTTTCCACATGGATTCAGACAAAGCTATTCAGACGACCGTAAATTGTCGTCGTCGTATTTGCATTTACAAACAATACAAAAAAATATATATCGGTTAAAGTTATGTTCCGAACTTTAGCAAAATACAAGGTATTCCCCTTGTATTACAAGAGGACTGAATGGTAATATAGGCTAATGTGTTACTCACAAGGGTTGTAAACTTATTATCGGTAAATGATTAACTGCCTTGTTAGGCTACTGTGACAAATAGAAAGCGAAACCTAACTCAAGTAGCCTATATTTCCTCCAGGCATTGGCCAGTAGATGGCGCTTATTTATGACAGGTGCTGTGTAGCCTACGTAACTAACACAATTTTAAAAGTTTTGGAACGGCAAATGCAAATATATTATCTATTGATTCTGTTATCTTATACACACAGCTAATGCAGTAAAAAATATTCTACTTTGTTGTTGTCTGTGTGATGCTGCACGTGACCTGGAGCTAAATGGTCTTCTCTCCTCAAGATTATTATTTTTTTTTTAATCTTTATCATAAATAACACTGATATCGTCATATTACTCCCGAGGTCATTTCCCGATCCCACCCCGTCTCTCCCTCCCACTTGTTTCCTGTCCATCTCTGTACTGTCCTATCAGATTAAAGGCAAAAAGCCTTTTTTTAAGTTACACAGTCACCAATAACACTGGCCACACACAGTTTTATCTCCCAGCACACTCCTCAAATACAATCTGAGGGTAGAGCTTTTAGTGTCTTAGTACCTATAAATTGCAACAAAGTGCAAGAATCCCTTAAATTAGAAGAGCTTGTGGCATTAGACACTTTTAAGTCTCTGATAAGATAACTTCCCCATTGTACAGTGTTCTTGTTTTATTTGTTTTCTAATGAATTTTTATCTTTGTTAATTATTGTTTCTTTTTCCTTCTATTATTTCATTTTACTTATTTACTTTTTTTGATAGGCTACTTATTTTCTCTTTATTGTATGTATTTAAATTCAGGCATTGCTGAAAAAGAATAAACTATGGGTGATGAGAATATTTACAGTATTTAGTTGAATACTTAAATTCAACTTAATGTCATGGCACTAAGAAAAGCCTCCAATTTTACCCATCAATGGGCCAAATTCTCCATGTTATCTCCATTCTCCATTAAGACTACAGCAACATTTATTTACACTTTAATAGCAGTACATCTCATTTTGATATTTTTGTAAAGAAAATGTATGGTTTCTGGTAGGGGAGGCCGAACGGTATCCCGCACGGCTTTGGAAGATTCTTCCTGATTGTATCGACCTGCTTCAAAGCATCTAGAGCATCGAAGAGAAAACAGTGACATCTGGTGGTTGTCTTAGATGACCGAACTCCCGACACTTTGAGATACGAGCAGGGGAGACAGAAGGCAGGGATATGTTCCCTGATTAATAAAAACTATCAGATGAGGTCCTGTTTGATTGAACACACACACACACTCACTACATCCAGAAAATAAAATAAAGCTTAGCCGCAGTCTGGCTATTCATTACATTTTACTGTTGATTAATGATTCGAAGATTTTACGTAATAGTAGAAATACTCAATAATTTTCCATACAAGAAAACTACGGCCGTGGGTGAGTGGAATCGCGCCAGCCCTGTAAGCTGACAACCGGGGTTCGATTCTGCCCTTATATATCAAAAGAATGAATCGTAGTAGGCAAGATATGTCATTCACAGAAGTTGTCATTATGCTCAACTGTGCTAGAATGAGAATCAATCAAAACCCTGAAAATGTATCTGCTTTAATCATGTTTGTATTATCAAAACCTTAGTGCAGATGTCAATTTCCTAAAATCAAGGGGGTGCTTGTGCAACAACGTGTTTTGCTTTTCATTATGAAACAGAGATTCTATCCACATTTTCATTCTCATGAATGTGCCATGTTAACCATATCAACGTGTCAAAGCAAAGGGAAAGTATCGACACATTTAAGCTTTATTGAACCAGTAACGCCTTAAGGGGTTGGCACAAGTATCGGTGCCCCTGTGTCAAATGTTTTGAATGTCGTTAGTCACGTGAGTTTTCAATTTTGATGCGAGCTCCGATACATTGTGCCGAAGTAATTGCTTTGTAGGAATGAAGTAGGCTTCGGTGCCTCCGCGTTACCCTTCCCATCTCTAGTTTCTGGCTTATTTACGAATACGTAAAAGGTTCACAATACACTGATTCAAAACAATAGTACATGTAGAGAAATATAGCCTGCAAATCATCATAAAATCTTACTGGTTGACACAAAATTTGAAAAAAATCTTTAATGGCTTAATATTACTAGTGATTTATCTAACACTTTGAATGAAAAACTTCACTGCGCTCCATGTACAGCAGATGGCGCCGTTGGTAAGCGTATCCAAAGGTTTCTGTTTCTGGTGTCCATACACGACTTAATTCTAAAAGTAGGGCAATCCTCGTCCTGCAGTATCTGGTGCCTCTCACTTGGACTGAAAATCTTGTGGAAGGAGAGGACAGGAGCACACTGATAAAACTTGCAGTCTTTTATTTAATGCAAAATTTTCTAACGTTTCAACAGTTCTGTCTTCGTCAGAGTCAACTGAATTATTTTTATTTTTTATCTTTTCTTTAGATTTTATGCCTTGATAGGACAGTAGAGAGTGTGACAGGAAATAAGTGGGAGAGAGAGAGATGGATCAGGAAATGACCTCAGCTCGGAATGGAAACTGGGCCCCTGGACCTGAGGTATGATGCACTAGCCCGTTGAGCTATGCCGCCCCCCAGAGTCAACTGAATTCTACTCAAGGGAGCTGGTGTTTCCAAATGGCTCCAACTTGAAACGAGCCCACTAAACTGTTCAGACTGCAGTCCAAATTTTCTTGCATATCTGATCAAAATCTGATCTTTTTGACAGACCCCGTTCGCATTGTTTGGTAAAACAAACTCTGCAGCTAGGATCCTGATGAGGGTGCGTAAACATGAACATATCACTCCTATCCTCCACTCACTCCACTGGCTTCCCATCTCCGCCAGGATTGAATACAAGGTTTCCCTTCACACATCAGTGCATACATGGACATGCCCCCCCCCAACAATCCACCCGCACCTCCTGTTCCACTCACACTAACCTCCTCTACAACCCCACAACCAGACTCAGGACTGTGGGTGACAGGGCCTTTGGTTCCGCCGCCCCACACTTGTGACAGGGCGACACAGGACAGGCAAACCAGGCAATTGCCTGGGGCCCCAGGCTGAAAGGGGCCCTCAAGAATGACTGTTTAATCATTTTAGTGGTTTAGTTGGTGGCGTTCATTCAATTAAATATGACAGAGTTAGACAATTGCAAGTTCAACACAAACAATTGTATTAATGAAAGTTGCTTGAAGATTATAACAATGCGGTTTACGTAGGAATTTATGAGAGGTGAAGGGCCCCCATGCTATGTTTGTGGAATGCCCTCCCTGACACCTTGTGGGCACCACAACCCATTGACTGTTTTAAAAGACGCCTAAGGAAATTTATTTTTAACAAATCTTATGGTGGCCATTATTAAATTTTTTTATTAATTGTTTTTTATCATCTGACTTTTAACGAATTGCTTTTATTCCAGATGCTTATTTAAAAATTTTATTCATTCTATTCCTTCACTTTTAACCTGTAGCCCTCTGAGATGTTAAGGGCATTACAAATAAAATGTGTTATTATTATTATTATTATTATTATTATTAAAAGTGCTCAGATCTGCATGTCCACACTTCACCTGTCATATCCACTTTGGTTACAATGGTAGCCTAACGCATCATGCCCAGAAATAATAACCTAAACAAAATTGCGGAGGGTAGAATGTAGGTTGATTGTTTCCCAGATGGTTAGAAAGTATCAGAGATGGAGGAATAACGTTACTCGTCTTTATTTCTGTGCATCAATGTAGTCCAGGGCTCATTGTCTCTCTGGTGCATGGCTGAAAACTTGGTTGCTTTCCATGCGCAAGTTAAATTCCAAAAATCATATGCAACTTGCGGCGAATCCATATTGCAAAATCACATCGTTATGTAAGGGATAACGGCCGACGAGGTGAACGGTTCTACAGAAATAATGGCAAGGTGGAGTTTAGAACTACAGCGACGCGTGCAGCGCGCAGACAAAGTTACTCCACCAAGCCATTATTTCTGTAGAACCGGTCACTTCGAAGGCCGTTATCCCGCTTATCTCCCGTTTCTATGTATCTCTTGTTTATTTAAAGAAGCGTATAAAACATAAAATAAACATGAAACTCCAATTTAAAAGAAGTTAACCTGTTCGGCTGCTTATTGTTGTTATATTTACCATTCTAAAAGGCATTCATATGGAACAGTGATCAGTTATAAGGTTTTTTTTTGGAAATACTTCCAAAGTAGCCAGTTATCCGAGAATAATGGTCACCCATCGGCCAATCAGAGAAGAGAATCGCGTTCTGAATCAGAGAAGAGAATCGCGTTCTGAGAATCGCTTGGCGGAATAACTCCGTCTCCGTGCTGTGCGCGTCGCCGGAGTTCTAGATTCCACCTCGCCACCTCGGAGGTCGTTATCCCGCTTATCTCCCGTATCTATCTATCTCTCGTATATTTGAAGAAGCGTATAAAACGTAAAATAAATATGCAACTCAAATTTAAAAGAAGCTAACCTGTTCGGTTTGAGTACTACTTTCAGTTGAAAGTAGATCTACAAGGTTGCTTATTGTTGTTATAGATACCATTCTGGAAGGCATTCATATGGAACGGTAATCAGTTATTAGATGAGTTATTTTTTGGAACTACTTCCAAAGTAGCTAGTTATCTGGAATTAATGGCCACCTAGCAGCCAATCAGAGAAGAGAATGGCGTTCTGAAGGGAGATAAAGCAAAGGAAAAGAAGAGATAACATTAATCAGTCACTTCCATCCACCTGAATTCCACATGCTATTGTCCATGTCGCACTGTAAATGACAAAGTGACATGGTGATCCTATCCATGGCGTTAAACTACTCAGGCAGTAAATCGGATAGGAATCCATAGTGGGTTGAATTAGAGTTAGAAAAATAGGAATTTATATGGTTTTCTGCTGTTCAGACCACCCGAAATTAATTCTAGGTACAATCTGGATAATATGCAGAAATTGGATTTGGGATGCCAAACTGAACAAATCTTAGACTGGACAAAAAGTGCATCTGCAACAAATTTGTTGTCCTTTAATTTTAAAACAGAAAGATTAAGCTAATTATGAAGTTTTTTCCCATTTGTCTACCACACACAAATTTTGCACATGTACACTGGTTACAAATGTGTAACACTAAATTTGAATATGTAATTTTCATTTTGCGTGCTTACACTTAAGTCACAAATGTGTAACAGTACCTTTATACTCACGACCATTGTAAACAGAAAATCGGAGCTACGCATTCATAAGTCCTCTCTTAAAGCTGTATTCAGCAAATCTACGTAATTCTGAGACTTAGGCAAAAGAAAAATCTAAATCATACAACTCTCTGGTCCCTCCCCTAGTTACTCCTCAACTGCCCCTCAACCCCCCAAATCCTATCCTGTGCATCAGAGAATCACGCACTTGACACTTTTGCTTTTTCCAATGGGAAGAGAGAGGCATATACCTTTACCATGAAAAGGTACTAGAATGGAACAAACATGTAATGCATCATAACACTTAAAGGAGAAATTTGGTGTGATAAGGAGCAGAATTTTGATACGTTCTTGCAGGCTGGAGAAAACCACTTGCTAGTTGTAGCTTCCAAGGACACCCAGCTAGGCCTACTTGTAGCCGAATCGCTGTTTTAACCATAGAAAGACCCAAAATAGCCCCACACTTTGTTTATTGTAAAATGACAGTTCCAACATTTAAAACTAGGCATTGACGTAGTTAACTGACTGTCACATCCATTTTTTTTTTTTTTTTTTTTAAAGGAGATTCTCCTTAAGATTTGAGTATACACCACCAGATGTGCTTTTAAACATTTGTGACTGTAGTGGACACATACAAAATTACAGTGTAATATACACATTTGTGACTTTAGTGTGCACTGCACATGCAGAATTTGCAGTTGTATGGGCTAAAGACATATGGAACAAATATACCTTGATTAATACCTTTGTTCATATCTTCGTTAACCACCCTGGTGGAAGATGTGCTAATCAATCACATATTGTGGTTAGTCCTTTAAATTAAAATTCTTATCTTGCATCATTTGCTTTAGCCTCTCAATTTCGGTGTCTTTTTCTTCCATCTGTTTCTTGAGCTCTGCCTCTATCATTGCCTCTATTGCTCTGTGCTTTTTATGCTCCCGCCAATAGGTAGTACTACTGTAGAATCTCTCTTCTGGCACCATGTCCTCTATCTTCTCAAGCAGCTCTGTGATCTGAGTGTCATTAGGTCTGTCCTTAACGTTGAGAAGGTGACACCTGTCTTCACATTTCTCTACCAGCTGCTGGAGCTCCTGGCTCCCTGTCTGGAGCAACTCCTCCACACTCCTCTCTCTCTGCCCCTCAGCATGGGTGAAGAGGATCAGTGTGTGTCTCCAACAGCCCTCCCCAAAAATAATCTCCATTTTCTCCAGCATCCTCCTCTCCTCCCCTTCAGACGGCTCCACTGGAATCAGCAGGAGGAAGGCGTGAGGTCCTGGGGCAGACAGACGGACACAAAGCCCCACGTCCTGTCTCAAGTCCTTCCATGAGAGTTCACTGCAGAACCAGTCTGGAGTTTCCACCAGGGTCACCCGTCTCCCAGCCACCTCCCTCTGTCTGCTCTCACTGTACTGGGTCTCTGTGGATGTGTGTGTGAGTGTGTGGGTGCCCAGGATGGTGTTTCCTGCTGCCCTCTTCTCAGCTGCACTCCCCCCCAGCAGCACCAGCCTCAGCTCAGACACAGCAGGAGACACTGGGGTCGCTGGACCAGGACTCTCTCCTCCACCTGCAAAGACAGACAGATAATTACTCCAACAGCGATTTCTCCCAATATTCATAAAGTGGTTTACCACTAGTACCTGATAAAGAATAAGAAAACTTTCATGTGGGTATTTTTTTGCCACAAGGAATTCTCCTGCTCATCTTGTAAGCTATAAACTAGCATAAGCTCTTTCACTGCATTGCGGTGTATGATGTGCTGTGACAGTCAATATGTTTACATGCACATCATAATTGAGATATTTGTAATGATAAGTGCTGTCAAATGAATTTAAAAATCATGATTAATCATATTAATTAATTTTTTTGGATTAATCACTTGAGTTAAAGGGCCCTATTTTGACAACGCAATGTCAAATGATGTTTGACGCATGGCGCATGAAAAGAGCAAAATGCCACCGGCACACCCCAAAACAATATTAATGAATACTGGTTTTAACAGGGGGTGTGACTGGTGAAGCATACTGTAGTACAGAGCATGGGGCCTGACCAAATATCAGGGGGGCATCACAAAACATTTATTTCCCTTTTTCATCAGTTTTTTTCTTATATTTTTAGAAAAGGGAGGGCAAAACTCTATTCTGGCCAAGGGCACCAAAAAGGCTTGAACCGGCCCTGGCTGAGCTAATGACTGTAAGTGAGAAGTGACGAGATTGAAAAGAAAAAAAAAAAAGCCACGAAAACAAGCAGACGTTGTAAGCACCTCATTCGCTAATTCTATTTTGTCAGATGTGCTTGTATACTCAGATAAAGGGTTCGAATCTGATTACGCTGCTTTTACATGCAAGCGGAGCGGTGCTCTGGGTTCAATGTATTCCAATTAGTAACGGTCAAACGTGACATAGAGCAGCGAGCGGAGCCAGCGGCAAAAGTCGAGCACTGAGCAGTGTTCAAATTCAAATTCAACAAGCTTAATTGGCATAAATGTCACAATAACATTATTGCCAAAGCATACAAAATATATACATATTGTGTGAATAACAAGACAGACAAACAAACATAGTAATAAGTGTGTGTGTGTGTGTGTGTGTGTGTGTCCATGTATGTCCATGTATGTCTGTCTGTGTTCACATATACCATATATTGTGCATACTAGACTATTGGCTCGAGTCCCTCAGGTTGTCACATGCCAGGACATACTGTGCTGCAAGGGCTGCTGAAGGCCCTTCTCCAAGGAGTATTGTCATTTTTTCCCTTTCTGATAGGTTGTTGAAATTTGCAATCTTATTTTGGAGTTTGGGGAAGAAGATTTGTCTCAAATTCTCATATTTTTCACAGTGTTCAATATTATGCAAATGAAAGAGCGGTATTGCAGGCGGTAGCCAATCAGACTGCTTGTTTTTACTTCTCACGGTGGGAAAATTCAATGACCATGGAGCTGTCTAATCGTAACTTGTCAAAAACAGAATAACTGTAAGGGCTTCGTATGAGGTTATTGTTGTTGCTGGAATGGTAAACATTTAATCGTGAGCTTCATTTCAAGAAATCAGTTGTAATATTAAGCTAAGTACCTCGATAGCTAGTTAGCTTGCTAGTTCAGTCAATCACACCGTTCCCACAAATCGACACGCCTACTAGAAGCTGGGACAGTGGCTCCGCTCTGCTTGCATGTAAAAGCAGCGTTAGAGTAATACCGTAAAACTCCACATCATAGCCCGGGCTTTTATTTTCCCAAATCACCAAAATGCACCGGCTTGTATTTGAGACATGCGTCTATATGAGACAGGCCTTTACAGTAATTTAGTGTTGAGATGTTCGTTGAGTGTGGGACAGATCATGTTAGAATTAGCCTACTATAACATCTTAGATTACTGGTATCTTAAAATAACGAAACGATGTGACAATACACTTTACTATCGAGCCTATGAACTTGTTGCCCGAAATACATCAACAAGAAAGAAAGGACAACATCCCGAAGTTAATGACACAGCTATTATCTCTCCTCTCCTCTCCTCTCACAAAACAACAAGCAATACTGTAGGCTACAGGAATTCATGGCCTTCTGAAAAACTAATGATGAATAAAAAGCTAAGTTGTAGGCTATGGAATAATCCTTCAAAAAACATGGTTTCAAACCTGCTGAGCAGACTCCGTTCATGGACCCTGGTTGACGGGCAATCCTGAGTGCACAAATTAGGCTACATGACTTTCTCTTTCTCTAGGCTATGTGTCTGCATTAAATTCCCTTCGCAGATTTCCTTTCCTTGAGGAGATGCCATCTTTGTTCACGATTGAAACAGGCATATCACTTGAACTAGAACAGGCTAGACTTAACGGTTGACGCAAAAACCCATTTTCAAATGTCTTTACACATTGTAAAAAAAACACACTATAAATATACCTAGCCGGAGCTTTTGAAGTATTGGCAACATAGAAGTAAGAGCTTTCAAAAATTATATGTGGTTTCTGTATAATATGTAATAAAGTAGAGCTAACTGTCAGTCAGTGGCTTTATGAAATGAATACAAATGAGATAGGTGTGTCACACCTCTGATTGCCCCCACCCCCCTGTCACTCTGCCATGTGGCTGTGGCCCTTTGTCCTGTCAACGGCTCTGTCTGGGCAGTATATTCACCAGCTATACTACAAAGAAAGTGTCACTGTGGCACAGACAACCCAGTTCCAAATCCAAAACTCATTTTCAACTGTAAGATATTCATCTAAATGAACCGCATGGCGGTACAAAATATGACCACCGCTCAGTTCTGCACATTCTCTGCTCTGTGTGTGTTTGTCTGTGTGTGTGTGTCTGTGTGTGTGTGTGTGAGACAGTAGGAGTAGGCCTATCATCCCAAACCAGTAACTCTTCGCTTAATAGCACCATCTACAGGTCGATGGTTGTACAGTCATTAAATGTACATATAAATTCATTTATTTTATAGCCCCCCATGGATGAAATCCCACAAAACTTGACATATTCCCACAGGATGTCAGGTTCATCATACACATTAAATTTGGTGCAGTTCATAACATCTGATGTAAAGATAGGGGCAATTAAATCAGTATAATATTGCATTTTCATTTTTTACCATGGGGGTGTAAATCACAAATCACTGGTTATACAGTAAGCTAAGTTGATGTGGGCTCTTGAGACCAACATTCCATAAACATTTCATCATCCTCAACGTCACGGGTCAGGTTTTTTAGGAAAAACTGCATTTTGGGGGTTTCAGGGGGGGGCAGCACAAAGATGGAGTGGCTAGGAAAAAAAGACCAAATACTGGCCTTTTTAAGAATTTCTTACTTGCAAATTCTGATGAAAACTCATTGGGAAACATTTTAAAATGCAATTGTATCATAAATATAGAATCTTAGTATGGGATCAAATTTATTAATCTTCTGGATAAATTTGTCACATTTAAAATGAATAAATAGTGTCATGTGAAAAATCATTCCACCAATACCATGTGCATTAGCCATGACACTCTCTTTCCATATCTGTTCGTCTTTGAAGGTTTGCAAGGCCAAACATCAGCTAGCCTTTTGATACAGAAGCACACAGAAATATGTACAGCATTCTGAGACAAACATTTCCAACCTGTGTTCCTTAATTCATAACCAAGCATATTTCGAACAGAGTTGTCCATTTCAGCCCTCTCCAAAACAGTTGCACCTCCTACTGCTGTTGAGAAACAAATCAAAGGTCAAATGAGGCTACAAAGGTCAAACAATAGCTCAATTTCCATACTGAAGTAAAACAGTTGTTATTGAAAGGAGAACTTCAGTGTGATAAAGACCCAAAGTATTGTAACATCATAAGAAGCTGGAGCATTTGCCGGGAGCAGAATTTTGGTATGTTTGTGCAGACTGGAGAAAAGTGTTAGTGGCCAAATTGCTGTTTTAAACCATAGAAAGGCAGGTTTATAGTATAATGACAGTTCCAACATCTAAAACTTAGTATTGAAAACTGTACAGATAGCTACATACCCCCTAGCTAGGTTGCCCTGTAAGCTACAACTAGTGGTTTTCGCTGGCCTGCACGTACGTGTCAAAATTCTGCTCCCCGTCAAACGTTCCAAGTTTTTATGATATTGCTACTACTTTTTTATAGCTACTACTTTTATTTTTTATGATATATTTTGTGTCCTTATCACACCGAACTTCTCATTTAAAGGATACTGTCAAATAAACAACAGGAGTGGAAGTGGCTGCACCACTGTGGACACTGTGGTAATAACACCCCCTTGGCCTAACCTAGTTAAAATTGTATGTCAGCTGCAACTACAGGACTGCGTGTTCTGTATTTTTCCCAAACCTGTGCCACCCGGTCGGAAGCGGTCCGTAGTCGACCAGAAATTGGGGACATTTTCGGGGACAGGTGCAGATGGTACATACTTTAGAAATATGTTGCTGCTTTTTTGTAACATGTACATGTACTTCATTAAAGTAGAAATTCATTTCCATGAACTCACCAGAGCAAATTACCATCTGAGGACCTCTTCCTACAGAGAGCAAACACATACAGTTAATGTGGTTATGATCGAGGGTGGGATAGGGATACATCACCATTTGACCACCTGACTATATCAAGGGATAAATGGGCATTAAATTAAAGTGTTACCTAATCTTTAAAGATAATACAATAATACATGTTTTAGCCATCTTTTTTGACATCCCACAAAGTTGGAGAGCACAAGAAATTTATTTGAGACCCTTCCTCTTCCCTGAATTGATTCAGATTGCCCATATTCCTACAGTATATGTCCTCTGTGGTGTCTATACTTGAATCAAGGGACTGAGACAACCATGGTGGAGGTTTGATTATCCGATCAGCAAGTTATCTTCAAGGAATTTTTAACTCTATTACCACCCCATTCATAATGTGTGAGATCAAAGTAAGCATGGGACATTATCCAGGCAAGGTTTCAGTTGACTGGGAATTCTTAGTTACTGTTTTAAAGAGGAACTATGCAAGACCAGCCTTTACTTTCGGTTTATACTAGGTTTATGCAACATTTTTCACTACAGAGCTTCTCAAAAGCATTGCTAACCAGTCTAACCTGATAAACCAGCCTAAATGTGAGATTGGATGTCTAATTTAGTCTGGCCCCAATGAATGGATACAACGGGAGATTGTTGATGAGCACAACCCGTTGTCTTTCATACCATGTCTGTGCCCATAGGCCAACGCTCTGTCGTCGCTCCCTCAAAACCCCGACCACTTTGATTCAAAACACATCTCTGCGTTATGATTGGTTTTAAACCCCGCCCACTTTGATTCAAAACATCTCTGCATTATGATTGGTTTTGCCAGATTTCTGGCATTCTGGCAGGATTGGAGAATGATGCGAGGCTAGACCCACTCGCAGACAAAATATTCCCCCTACAGCTCCCCAAGACTGTACCACCAACCCACGGCCAAATATAGTATAGTGTAATTTGACATTTTCAAATATGCAACCTTTTAATAACAATTATTGTATTGTGAAAGCAAACCTCATTTCTTGATTTGATTTTAAATTAGCATTCTCTTGTCTTTCCCATGTTGACCTATTTTACTTACATTTTTATATCATTGTGAACCCTGACATCAGGGAATTCTACTTGAGACTCCCCATACTCTTTAACATTTAGTTGTATGATTGAATGAAGGGGCTGGGGTTAAACTAATGTATAATTCTTCCCATTGCTTTTCAAATATGTTAATTGTTTTGTCAATTGTTGACATTTTTTTACACATTTGTAATAAATTGCAATCAATCAATCAATATGGCCTTGATATTAGGCCTACATAAGCAAATACTGAAACTTCATTAACACTATAATGACCTCTACAAAGAAACAATCAATTTGCTATTTTCAGATACTTACTTGGTGTTTTCTCAGTTCTCACTAAAAAAAAAGCAGAAGCAAAAATTGAGGCTCTTCGAGTAACACTTTGGTATAGCAATTATGCATGTTGTGTGTGTGTGTGTGTGTGTGTGTGTGTGTGTGTGTGTGTGTGAGTTAGTACTGTCACATAAATAGCAACTCATTTCCACCAGTAAGAAACTGAATGCTAGGGTAGGTTGAATCCTTATTGTGCCCTGGCAAGAACCTGAAACTAATTAGCAGCTGGCTTTGTCCTTCTCTAAAGGGGCAATTCACACATATTCACTACCCCAGTGATTCCCCAAACATTAAGTATGTGACCAAGACTTGGAAGGAAAGTTTTGGACTATGTTAGTCCACTTTGATGCATGTTTACTTCACCCTCCTTTGTTGTAGGTCATGTAGGAGTGAGTCCAGTGTTATTCTATTTTCACTCAATAGTCCGGCCTAGTCAAGTTAATTTTTTAAACTTGAGTTTTGTTTTTTTTTTTTTAAATAGAGAAGAGGCTGGAGGGCTACGGCGTTTAGCTAGTCAAACACGGTGTAGAAAAGTTTGAAGGTGCTCTTTGGCAAAAAACGTCAATAAATCCAAGCAGAAAAAACAAGTGGGATGCCAAGGCACTCTTCTTAGAATAAAACCGCTTTAATAAAGCTAGTTCATGTTTGAACTTAAAAACAATGCCAACGTCTCGTGTCCTGATGAAGGCCTGGATTAAAGTTTGTACTGACACTACCCACCCCCTCTCAGTTAGGTTCCAAATACTTCCTTCAGGACGCAGGTACAGACACCTTAACATCAGAACAAATAGAGCAAAGAACTCCTTCATCCCCATGGCAATTAATCAATTGAACAAGATGTGGGAGACACATACTTGATATTATGGACATTCATATTTGTTCTAATGCACAATTGACCTCTTTTTGCTTTGTTAGCAATCTCCTTGTTTTTAACGGACGTATCTGACCAGTGGTCTGTATTTATTTATTTACATATTAACTTATATGTCTAGCTATCTATTGTGTTTGTACTATATTTGTGCTTTTTATTGTATGACTATGTGTGTTTGTTTATGTCATTCTGCTGTGCTGTAAAACAAATTGCCTTTTTAAGGACATTAAAGCTTTCAAGTCAAGTCAAGTCAAGTATGTGTTGGTTGATTTCTCTTATGATGATTTCATATGATGGCTAATTTCACTTACCGTAATACAGCAGTACCCTTATCTCCTCCTGTTCTCCACCGTGAATGATTTGACAAGTATAGGTTCCCTCATCTGTGTTCTGTATATTTTTCAGTATCAGAGATATGTCTCCTCTACGCATATGCTGAGTGTCCATGCTCACTCTATACTCATATCCTTTCCCCTCTCTCACAACACCATTTTCATACAGGTAGATGCAATTGGTCTCCTTAAACCACCTTATCCCCATGAAGCTGGCACTTGTTTTTGTAGATAGGTAACAGGGAAGTGTGGCATCATCACCAACTGATATCCATATAGGGTCATTTGTGGTAACCAGTTTAAAACCTGTGGGGAGGGGGGGTGGGGTGGGGGTACAAAAACACATCACGTCTCTCTCTCTCTCTCTCTCCAAATCTATCCCACTTTGTTGCATGCCGGTTCAGTTTACTTAACGTCATACCTTTATTGGTGCACCACCAAGTTGCCATTTTGCATCCTGCAAAAGAGAGGCAGCATGTGTGAAAATCTTAACACATCAAAACTTCCTGCCATGCCAAGTATTAACTAGTGATGATGTATGCATTGCCAGCCATACTGGACCTCACATTTAGTGAGTATAAGTTCATGTGAGAATAAAGTTGAAATTCTTCATCATCAAAGTATGAAACAAAGACCATACCTTTACACAGCAGACAGCACACTCATGTGTGAAAAAGACTTCACATAACTTAACAGCCTCTGGGCAAAGAGGAACTGGATACTGGACAGGACACAGACCACATCTCTCTCTCTCTCTCTCTCTCTCTCTCTCTCTCTCTCTCTCTCTCTCTCTCTCTCTCTATCTCCCTCTTTGAGTGCCAGTCTGCACTTCTTTAATCCGGTATATCATGTCACAAATAATGACAAATGCTAGCATTGAACCACCACACACACTGTTACATTGTTTCACTTTGTGCAACGTGTCTGGAACATTACCATTGGATCATTTTCTCTCTAGAGGGTGTGTAGAGGCTGATAATGTAATGACTGCCAATAACATAATAATTTTGAAAATTTTTCATGTAATAAAGCTAATAATGTAATAACTTAAAGGAGCTGTCAGAAATGATACACAGGGCCTCAGTAGTCAAATGACAACGTAATAAAGTTATTACATTATCGGCTGGTTATTACATTATTGACTTACATAACTGCTGCCAATAACTATTTACTGGTGTAACACTTCCTTGCTATCTTCTATTACAATTGTGCCTTTTAAATAGCCTAGCTCAGTGGTTCAGTGTGTCGTGTCTAGGCCTCACAGTTTAAGAAACACTGGCCTAGCTGTTTACCCTCACTCCCAATATCTTTTCAGTGGCCTATACCTCTTGCAGGTGAGCAGTTATGGTCATTATGGTTTTGATAATCATTTCTGATATTTAGAGTATTTCTTGATGGTTACAGTGATCCCTCAGTTCCTAGCCATTGAAGCCTTTCAGATGTATTTCATAACATTCAACATCAATATGCACCAAGGAGCAACAGGAGCAAGGAAAAATTCCCTTACCTATGACAGAAACCTTGGGCAGATCGATGGGGCAGGGGGCTAACCCAATTGTCTCTGGATTAGTCTGTCCTCTTAATCTCTGTTTGAACCAGTTCAATTTAAAATCAAACATAAGAGCATTCCATTCCACAGAATCAAACCGATCAAGTCAGATCACGAGACGACTGACTAACAAGATAAGGCGAGGATAGGTCAGACTGACTGAGGTTTATGGTCTTTTAAGCAGTTTCATTTTTGTGAGCCTCATTTAGGTAAGGTTGGCTTATGTTGCATCAGATTTCCTGGTTCTTTTTCTAGCCCTATTCACACTCAAACTGTCCATGAGCTGTCAGCTTGCAGTGCCTGTCGGCTTGTGCATTCACACCAGAAATTGTCTCTACAGTGTTCTACGTGAACCGGCTGCCATTAACCTCACTCACGTCAGATGATTCGTAAGCAAGGCTACTCCATCTGAGATCCGTTCATAAGAGAGTTGTTTCAGAGGACTGGACCTCAAAAAAAATTCTTGCATATAATTGGGCAAACCACTTGTCCGTCATCTTACTTCAACCACTTAAATCGAAACCAACCAGTTGCATCCTGTGATCCCACGCGATTGCTAGTTTTTACACCTGTTCCAAACGAACATAAACGCTGGAATATGTGGCATAATTGCCACAATAGTCGATTTAACTCGCATAATATACAGTAGATGTTTCTTTCATATATTTATAGATGAGTAGATGTCCCTTTCATATACTTATAATGGATTTTGTATACACAAAATCCATTATAAATCTTCACATTAAAATATACATAAAGTAGTCTATATCCATAATAGTTGCTGTTAATAGGCATAAATAGACCTAGTATTATAAAAAAGGTCTAAAATCTATCTCTTCGTTCAGACCAGGATAGTGAAAGGCATTACATCTGTCTATCCAGAATGTTTCCCTTTGTAATAATCTATTAAGGTGGTCACCTCCTTGAATATGTTTTTCAATGTGTTCGATCCCCCCAAATCATCTTTATTGTGGTGGGAAGTGAAGTGGCGTGCCATGGGGTAGCCTTCATTGTTTATTCTAATGGCATATTTATGTTCTGCCACTGTATCTTTTAGCCTCCTCTTTGTGCGATCAATGTAAAAACAGCTGCATGGGCATGTGAGACGATATAAAACAAAGGAAGTATAACAATTAATGAATCGCTTAATTTTGCTTAACTCCTCTTTGCAGTATGTTAGCACAATGGTTGCATGATTTCTGTAGGCATTTATAGGTTCCTATTGGTCGCTTTAACCAACTCTCCTCTCTTTTTGCTGGTAAATAGCTACATGAGAGCTTATCCCTGAGGCTAGGGACCCTTTTATAGCAAAAGGTGGGGAAGTCCTGAAAAATGTCTTTTAAAGAGGGGTCACTCCCAAGAATGTCCCAATTGGATTTTATGATGTTAAAGTTACAGCTATACATCCAATGTATGGTAACGTGGTATTTGAAGTAGCCTATCTTTAGAAATTGTGCACAAAATGCAATTTGTGATAATCCTCCATGACACCATGATGACAAAGAAACTAAAAAAAAAAATCATGATCAACAACAGCTGGAAAAAATGCTCATTAATGATAAAAAAGACGCCCCTAAAAGAAGAGACCTCATTGGCTAAACATACAAGGAATAGGCAGACACAAAACATCCAATGAAAAGCCTAATTGATGAATAAAGGGAGGGGCAGAACCACATGTGGGCAAAGTAGGCCATAGCAATCAAGGGACTGTAGCAACGAAGGCAGAAAAAAACAAGACTGTGAAAGCCATCTTTGATGTAGTAATTTATGTGCTTTGGCTAAAGGTACCATTCCAATTTGCAAAATAAAACATGGGCTTTCTGGTGGTGACTTTGATTTTATGGTATACTTAGCCAGTAATTTGGAAAATAGGATTAAACTATAGGTCTTAATTCATTTATATCATCTTTAATGTATCAAAGCTCAAAAGCTGTTATTAATATCAAATATTTACCTACTTGTAGAAAATGTACAATAACTTGTGTGAACTGCATAGAAATATTAAAGATCTGATGTCATTCACGTACAAGATATGGTACTGTGAAATAGATTGCAAAAAATTAACATGTCATTTTCTTGCCATTTTCAGCAAAGCATTACTCAGCAAATGTGCTAATGTGAAAGGTGTACTTCACAGTGTAAAGACACATACTACTTTAGAATATGTCCTGAAAGTTTCATAAATGTAGCATGAAAACTCAGAGCTCCACTTTCTTGACACACGACCCCCTTTTTTGAGACTCCATATCTCAACAATTATAGAAGATACAATGGTAATATTTCACATAATAGGTCCTGGGTATGGTAACATTATTCACAAAAAGTTTGGAGCAAATCCAAGATGTTCAGGTGGAATTTTTGTCTCAGATTTGTTGATTTGGCACGGAATGACCCCTTGGCTAATCTTTGTCCAAACAACATCAAAGTTGGCACTGCACTCACTCGTGTCATTAGCAAGATGCATACCAAATTTGAGGTCAGTCGGACGAACGGTTGCAGTTATGCGTGGAACACACAGACAGACACACACACAAACAGACACACAGACCACTGAAATATCCCTGATGTCCAACATGTCTCTTAACCTGTCCTTCACTGACACTGTTTTCAGAAAATGATGAAAGTTTTTTTAAATTAGTTTTAGCAATTGTCAAATACTGTATTCAAACACATAAAGTAATACTGATACACTAAAATAAAAAGAAAATGTATATTTGGAATGCATAATATTGTAAAATAAACATATGAACAAAAATTAAGGAAAATGATCTATAGGATACAGTGCAGTATACTCTTTAATTGTCATCTGAGATGTCTTAAATACAGTACATGCTTTGTTAGTCAGGTTCTAGTTTCACCTGACTGTCAATTACTAATACATTTGAAATTTGATGAAAGCAATTACAAATACAACTCTGTTTTCTCCATGTAATTTTGAGAATGTAATTTCAGTTTCAAGAAATGAGCCAAAACACTAAAGGAAAAACTGTAAAGATAATGAAGTGTTAATCGCAATATCCAATGAACAATTGAATTTACTCACCAAATGGTTTTGCCAAATATTTAGCAAATTAATTCAAGCAACAATCAAATGGGTCTTACCTTGTAGGCCTACCACAGAAGAAATTATCTAACAATGCAGTTTTTCTTACAGCCACAACTTTTATTCACATGCCAGTTATATTCCAAAGAGGGTGTGCTGTTGTCCCGTCAAAAACATATTATAAATTTTCTGCAGTTGAATTGATCTCTGAATTAATTTTTCTGTATGTATGCCTGTAGCTTTACTGAATTTCATTTCAAAGACAGTATAGTTGTTTATATTACATTTTGACTTCCTCATTCTGCAAGTGTGGATTGGGGTCGGGCTTGGCTGAATGTGTACCGTCATTGGCTATGTTCTGTTATGACAGCCCATGCATGGAACAAGTTCAGTCCTGCATGTTTGAGTGAGACACAGACTAATGTTCCACACTGAGACTAGGCTATATCTCCGTACAGACCACCGTCCGTATGCAATACTGCTTTAGATAATATAATGTTGCTCCAGCACAGTATACTGAAACTGTATGCTATGTGCCATTATCGCAGAAACTCAAGGTGTAGGTGGGGGACACACAGTAATTTAATACTTATAAGTATTTAATACTGTTGTCTTTTAGACAAAGCAAAATACCTAAAGCATGTTTGAACAACAGGGAAGTGTACAGTACAATTTGCTTGATTACAAAATTAGTGATTTAGGTGTGAATGTAAGATGAACAGCAAGTACAACAGACAAAGCATGATGCAAAGAAGACTAATCCCATTTCCATTTCTGAGATGATGACAACTGTTACATGTAGGGAATATTCTGGTTTTAACAGAATATCAGTTTGGTTTACAAGTGAGTCATTCAAACTCCTCGTTCTCATCACATCTCAACACACACACACACACACACACACACACACACACACACACACACACACACACACACACACACACACACACACACACACACCTCATTCAGTCACATCAGGGTTGGACTGGAAAAAATGTCCCAGGCAGTTTTGGTCATTGCAGCCCATCATGATTTCATTCAATAATAACTTAATGGCAAGCTAAAATACAGACAGATAATACATACATAAAATACATACAATGTGAAACTTATAACTTTGCACCTTATAAGAATTGTATATGATATTTCCCATGTGAAAAAGATTTACATATCAACTTTACAATGTTTTTATAGGTTGTATCTCAGATGGGGTTTGTAGGGCAGGCAAACCACATGCAAAATACTTAAAAATTACATAGATGAAGCTTAAATAACTATGTCCTTACTAAACTAATACAGCATGTTAGTGCAATGTGTATTGCAACAGACATGAAGTTTCACAAATTCAAAAAGTTTTAATGGGTTCAGTGTATTGCAAAGGATTATGGGAGTGAAAGGACACTCAAAAGTTTTGCTCATTTTTGGGAAAGTGCACTTAAATTTGAAAAATGGAAATGTTAGTGGTAATAAGTTTCTACAAAGATATTATGTTCATCAAACATGTTGGGGTTTACAGTGTTTACAGGTAAAGACGATGACAAATGGTACATTACATAACAAGGTTAAAGTATGATATTGCACAGCACTAAGGAGTGTACAGGCAGTATGTACGATGTCCAGTAAAGTCCATGTGCATGTGAGTATGCTGCAATATATGTAAAAAAAAAATAAGTAAAAAAGATTGTATGGTATGAGAAAAAGTAAAAAGTCAAGAGCACTCAGCTAAACAAAACAGGACTACATCAAATGTGTCCTAAAGATTCACAAGTGGACTCACTGTGAAGGGGATTTACATAAATCTTGATAAAGATATGTTTCCCATTTTTGTAAGGTGGGGTTCATATGCTCAAAATGTTTTTATTTATTTTATAAGAAATACAGGTACACAATGCAGACCAAACCTAGACACTGACAAAGTATGTAGTGAGGCCATAAGGTTTGCTACCTGATTGGAATGTATTGTGTATTCTGATTGAAAGCAACAGATGTGTGACAACCACTTGATTCACACCAATTGATTACTGTTGACTTACTGTCTCTAGAGGGTAATACATGCTCTAGGGGCGTCGTAGGGGGAGAAGGGGGACTGAGTTCCCAGGGCCCCAAGTGGTGGGAGGGCCCTTGAGGTGTCTGACATTGTATTCCAGGCTGTGAGGGGGGCCCATGGCTGCTTCTTGTGCACAGGGCCCAGAATTTGGTGCTACGCCCCTGCATACTCTGTCCTCTATTGGTGGGAGGAAGATCTGGGTCTAGTAGCTCAACACAAACAGAATGATAAATGATTGGTGGTAATTATATATTTTCAAAAAGACATCAAAGCAAAAAGTTGTTCTCTTATTTTATACTCACCATTTAGGCCTACTTTCTGTCCTCCAGCGAGAAGTCTTTGCACCCTCACTGATTTTTTTTTTTTTTTGTTAAGCTGTTTGTTTTTCTCCAGGAACTCAGAACAACTGATGTAAACTACTTAATGACTAAAGTATTGATTTGGTGAGTCAATACTGTTGGCTGTTTTAGGCTGTCCAATAGTTGGCTCTTCCTGGCCAGCAGTTTCTTTTCGGGCATCTCCGGTAAAGTTATCTTGGTCTCCAGCTTACAGGTCAAGTTCTCCAGTATCTTCAATTGTTCATTTTCTCCCTTTAGCTGCTCATCACTGATCTCCGCTAAAAAATAATTTTGCTTAGGGTAACCTTAATGTCCCTGATCCTGTAGTTGCTGTCTGTGTCATCTATCTCTTATTCCCCTCTAGTCATTGTCTTGTCTGTTCCATCTCTCTCTCTATCCTACTCTAGTTGTCTAATCTGTGCCATCTTTCTTATCATCTTCTATTTGTTGTTTCAAGTCCTCCCACTCTTTATTCTTCACCTGCAGATGTTTCGAGTCCTCTACCTTCACCTCTGGTTTTGTCCATTTCTTCTGGGAGTTTTTCTTCAGTCTTACCTATCCTCTTGTCATCTGCCTTCTTGTACTCTATTTTGTTTGACAGTTTTGACAATTGTAACATCTTCAATCATATCATTCTTCTCCACCAGCTGTTTTTTTTTATCAATCCCTATGTTCCTCTTCTCCACTTCTTTCTTTCTCTTTCAACTGTTCTTCTTTTTCCTCTAGTGCTTTCTTGTTCTCCTTCAACTCATCGACCAGTTTCAGCCATGCAGAAAGAGCTGGTGGAAGCAGGTTTTATTTTGCTGACACATTTTGGAAATAAAATAATGCATACTGCAAAATATATTTTCAAATTAAATGATTATTTGATAAATTAAATTATTCGTATTATACATCACCATCTGAATTAGCAACATTACCAATATGGTTGCTGTTTTTTTTGGATTATCAATTTCACAAGCTTAATATGAAATACCAATTTAACCATGATAGTGTGTTATAATGTCTACACTGATAGGACAGATCCTCTATCTCAAAAGAAGCCTGTTGCACATTATCACCCACAAAAGTAACAACTATAACAAACTAGAGGAAAACAGTGTGGCGGAACAAATTTCAGACTCACCCAGAGACAGGGCAGATTCCCCCATTTCCTCTCTCTGTTCAACAGTGATCTCCTCCCTCACTGTGGAGCCAAAGCAGAGAAATTATCTGTAACTGATATGGGACACAAAGGGGTTGGCTTCACTGAAGTTTTTTACTTTTCCGTGTTGATCCTGACCATCAACCAATTCCTTGTTTTAAATGTGAAGGCCCTCATTATGATATCAATAAAGTGAAGGGCTACTTTATGAGCCTATTTCATTATTTGAAACAGCATGTTATATGCCATTCACAGAAATGATCAAAAACAGTCTGCTTTGGCATACACAAACTTGCTCTCCGACGAATGTTTGAAACAACACATTTTTGCAGTATACTGTACTTCTGGTCCATTTCACACCAGAATTTCCTGTAAATCTGCGTTCGGCAAGTCTACGTAATTTCGAAACGTAGGCAAAAAAATTCAAAATCATACAACTCGTTGGTCCCTCCTACACTTCTCAATGGCCTTTCAAATCCCTCCCTCGCTGCAGCACGTTGTCAGCAGCTTGCTCACAGCTGTGATCGACAGGCAGTTGTCCCAATTGTCTTTGGTTATCCCTCCCTCCAAACCTGATTGGTGGAAAGCTACAGGGAGCACTGGATTCCACTATGAAAGGATAAGACAATTGCAATGACGATTACAGGGTTCAGATGGAGCTAGATCATTTTTTTTTTCTTTTTTTTCTAAATAGCCTTTTTCATGTACTACTTCCATAATAATGGGACAATTCCACTAAATTTGACCTTGAAAGGCTTGCCGCATACAGCTTTAAGTGGTTGAATAAAAGACATTGATGAGCAAATTATTGTAATCATGTCCTCAATCTGGTCATTTTAGTTGTGTGGAGCTCTGAGTAGGGTTGCCACCTGTGTCTGACAAAAATCCTGTAAATTTTGACCATCAAAATCGACCCTTTTGTTTATAAGCAACGGCGCCCATCGCACATCTAACCCAAGATAAAAATCACCCTTCTACGCTGCAATTGTATAGCTCTAATTAGCTGAAATGACACTTACTAGTTATTTGTTTAGTTAATGGCTTTATTCAATAGCAGGCCTTTATTATTTTGGCTTATTTAAAAAAAAAAAAAAAAAAAATTGGTTGTGGACACCTGGGGGCAGTATTGGGGAAAAAAGGAGGAATAAATAATTAGGTTCTGTTTGCTTTTTTTTTAAAAAAAAAATAAAATAAATCCGGGGTGAAAATCCAGGACAGGTGGCATCACTGAGGTCTGAGTGATTATCATTATCACGTCACCAAGATTGTTTTGACAACATAATGTGAGTTTGTCAGCTGGATTGAGAGTCAGGCATCAAATAGCTATTTATTTTGAATGAGCACTGAAATACTGGACATATTCATTGGATCGGTGAAAGACATTGCCATAGCATAGCCTCTCATGACAGCAAAATCTTGTTTGTTAGGTCTGTAGCAGACAGTCCCCTGTAATATGAGAAATCTGAATGGCTGCCTCATAATATTTTAAGCTCATACCCAACAGCATACCAAAAAAGATGTGCCAAGAAAAAAAGATTTTTTTTTTTCTTTTCTTTCCATAATACAGGATGAGTTAATTACTGGCATCCTCCTATAGAGACATACACACACAATGCTCTCTCTTACTTACTGTAGCCTGTACCATGTGCAGCACCTAGAGGTGAGAGAGGAATTAATGAGCACACAAAATGTACTGCTTTCTGTTCACTGCTTTGTGTGTGTGTGTGTGTGTGTGTGTGTGTGTGTGTGTGTGTGTGTGTGTGTGTTGTCTAGTACTTACCGGGACTCTCTATGTATGTTTTCCCTTAAGAAAGCAGAAGCACAGATTAAGCAATTGATTCTCAATGGAGACAAACTACCTGTAGCCTAGACATTACATCTAAGCCAAATCAATGGGGGTGAGAGAGAGAAGAAAAAGAAGAAATAAGTCCACTTACCACTGAAACCTAAAAAAAACAGAAGCCAAGGTGAGATAATCGATGAGAACCAATGGAGACAAACTCACACATTACATTAAGACATATAATTAACTCTGATACAGTATTCAATGTGTGCTTGTGTGTGTGTGTGTAGAGAGAGAGAATGTTAATAAATATCTTATTCATTTATCTTATTCTATTTTTTATTACCTCCACCAAGGAGGTTATGATTTCAGTCACGTTGTTGTTTGTCTGTCTGTCTGTTTGTTTATTTGTTTGTCAGCAGGATAACTCGAGAAGTAGTGCACGGATTTGGATGAAACTTTCGGACAATGTGTATATTGGGACAGGCAAGAACTGATTCGATTTTTGGTGGCGATCAGTGATCCAGAAGATGATATGGAATTTATATTGTGTCTATGACCACATTGCCTTGGCGCTTTTCTAGTTTATTATACAGTATTGTTTAATTTGTCATTAGCTTTAATGGCATCAGTGGCAACAATGCCCTCTTGCAGCCGAGAGATGGAAGACTAACCTCTGATCAATTTGAACGTTCTCTCCTCCTTGTGTTCTCCACTGATGACCTGGCATGTGTACGACCCCCAGTCTCCCCATTTGCTCCTGAGCCAGAGAGACACGTCTCCTCTCTGCAGCTCCTGGGGGTCAACTCTCACTCTGCCCTCATAGTCCCTCCCCTCTATCACATGACCTTCCTTATACAGGTAGATACAGTCTGTCTCCTTAAACCACCTGATCTCCACGGCAACAGCACTGGTTTCAGGTGAGAGGTGACAGCGCAGTGTGACATCATCATCAGTATCGGCACACCTCACAACACTCTCAGGGCTGACCAGTGTAAACTCTGCAGGAGGAAGTGAGTGGTTCAAATACACATTGGCATTGCATACACACTTAGCCTGGCTTTGCCAATCCCCTTGGTCTATGCTTTAGCTTCGTACAAGGGTCTGGTATTTCACCATTGACAAACGATTGTAAGCTGCAAACAACAGAAACCCGACTTTATCTCTCACAACTCCTGATCCTGCTTGCTTTTAGCGTGGTATGGAATTGATCTCTGCAAACGATGCCAGTGGCCGGAATGCCAGACGGAGTCGTGGAGGGAAATGATTATTGAGCGGAGCTACATAGGAAGGCAAAGCAAATACACACTAGGGCTGTGCAATTAATTGAATTTAGATCATGTCTAGTTTAAACGATTATTTGGCATTTTTCATTGTACAGTAGGTCTAGATATTTCCGAAGCATTTCAACACAGATTGATTGACAATTAAATTGGATTTTCATTTGATTGACAACATGGGCTGAAAAAGTTCTATTGTATAGTTCTGTTGTAGGCCTATGTCACGTTACATAGCCTAATGTTTTTAAACCCAAAAATATTAAATAATCATGATTTCCATATTTACCAAAATTATTATGATCATGACTATTTTCATATCGAGGATTATAGGGCGGGGGGGGCACTCAGTTTTGGTTTGAAACAATTGGACAACTCGTCTAATCAGCTCGTATTGGCCGGTAGACTCTCTACCGATGTAAACACGCCCCAGAAGACCGTTCCCAGACCATAGATACGGATGAACATTCGTATTATGGGCGGGCTATGTCAGGCTAGCCCTAATACACACGTTCACCTAAAAGATGAGTTCACCTAAAAGATGAGTCTTACCTCTGGTTGTGTCCCGCTGCCATTGGGAATGTCTGCAAAGGAGACAGATCACTGTGGGGTTGTCTTGGCAACACACTATTCCAAAATGCAGTAGCCTAATTCAGTGCATACATCTTCAGCCAAGTACTTGTTCTATTTCAAAATAAGCACATACATTATCTAACACAGGCCTGCTCATGTGTCACGTTATTCTCACATGCAGAGCACTCTGTGTCAGCGGCAATCTCCTGACCAGCTGACCCAGGCCTGACGTCCACATCACAAATCTTTTAATCATCCCATTTAAAGAGCAGCACCCTGATTGGTCAACTGGGTTTGTTTCATTTGAGCTCAGCACAGCAGCAAACTGTAGGTATAGTTAGCAACGTGCACTCTTTAATTCACTCTTTCACTCTTTAATTCTTTATAAAATATAAAGTGCTATTCTAAAACAAATTGTGTATTTGTCTCACCTTACAGATGCACTTCAGCTATATCCGAGCAAACTTGTTACTGTATACTGCAAACAGGAGAGCGCCTCTTCAGTTCAGAGAGATGTGGGGGCCATTTTGTCTCCCAGTCCCAGCTCCTGGTTTGGAATATAGTAGTGCAGTCCTGAGTGGCTTTTATTAGTCCGGTTCTCAAATTCCTCAGTGATTTGAACACTTTTCTACTAGTAGCTGTTTACATGCCATCTGAAGTTTTATCCAACCGAGTTGAGCGTTGAATCCAATGTCAAGACACTGACTGTGATCACAGAGGAAAGTTCAGTTCAGTGAGGTTTATAGTCTTTGCCTGTGTTAATGATTAAGCTGCACACCTCAACTCTTTGTCTTTATCATTTGTGTCGTGCTCCTCTGATTTGCTAAACCATACACACTCAAACACGCTAACCATGACAACCAGGGTGCTGTGTCATAAAGCGTCATTACTAGCTTCTGTTGTTATGCTATTGCTATTGTTATGACAGCGCAGTGTGACATCATCATTAATATCAGCACACCTCACAACACCCTCAGGGCCGACTAGTGTAATATCTGCAAGAGGAAGTGAGTGGTGACTTAATAAACACTCTGTCATTGCATACACAGGACTGTGCAATTGATCGGATTTACAGTAGATTGTGATTATGATTTTCAAGTCAAATGGTCTCAAAACTAATATCATCCAGTTGAAATTATTATTTTGTCTTTTTTCATTGAGCGGTAGGCCTAGACATTTCAAAAGCATTTCAATGTTCAAATGGTCTCAAAACTAAAATCATCCAGTTGAAATTATTATTTTATCATTTTTCATTGAACAGTAGGTCTATACATTTCTAAAGCCTCTCAATGTTCAAATGGTCTCAAAACTAAAATCATCCAGTTGAAATGATTATTTTGTCATTTTTCATTGTACAGTAGGCCCAGACATTTCCAAAGCATTTCAATGCAGCCGCTATGAATGACAATTAGCCTGACGAGCCAGCCTATCACATAAATGTAAAACGGATAAAACTAGTCAGCGCAACTAACAAGCGATTCAAACGACACTAAGCCCACTTAACTCTCTGTCCAGATAGAACGTTGTGATTTGCTAAACACCACAATGTCTGAATACGACCTCAAGCATATACATCTCAGATGTACAACTCAGACACCATTGAGGTCTGAGTACAACCTGGAGGTGGAAGACACTGACGTTGTCAAGACAAGACAACCAGGGTGCTGCTGTGTCTATAAAGCCATAGCTAACTTCTGTCGTTATCTCCATTGTTGTACTTGCTTTACTGAAACACAGAACTAAAACAACAGTGTCCAGAAATGCATCCAACACATAGATATTTAATAATAAACACACACACACACACACACACACACACTCCTATCTTTTGTGTCAAAATATTTAAGATTCAGTTGTGATATGACTGGGTTGAGCTTGTCTAGGCTGTGGAGGTAAAGCTCTGTATTTAAATGGAGGTAGTCTATTTATTTAATGTTATAGTCTATGAGAGGCAAGTGCCTGAAATATGCACAGATAATGAGGGTAAAAAGTAAACTCTTGTTGAATATTTAGTCCGCAGCTTTAATCACATAATGGTTTGCAGTTACACAAACAATGGTACAAAATGTGAGGCATAAAAAGACACAAAACATCAAGTGACTTCAAGGATGTCACAGTACAACACAATGCAATGCAGTGGAACAGCAATACACTGAGATGCATGAATTAATTATTGCAGTGACGTGCATGAAAAAAGCGATAAGAGTACTGTTCACACACTCCATCTCGCTCTCTCTCTCTCACACACTCTCACACACACACACACACACACACACATTGCTGTTTAGCTCCCTATCTCTGTTTCTCTCCATGCATAAAAAAGTGATAGAGTAAAAATATTATTATAAATGTATGCATTTACATTTATACATACTGTATACACACTGTCTCTATCCCTCTCTCTCACACCACACACACACACACACACACACACACACACACACACACACACACACACACACACACACACGGGGCGCAGTGGGAATTAAGATGATTCTGTGCCTGTCACTGAAATGAGGGCCCCAGAGAAAACTTGAATATTAAAATCAACGTCGAAAATTATTTTCTGTCAGGGCCCACAATTTCTAGTGACGCCCCTACACACACACACACACACACACACACACACACACACACACACACACACACACACACACACACACATTGCTGTTTAGCTGTGAGCAGGTCCATATCCTCTTTACTGTGTGTCTGGTGCCATGACGTTGAGAAGAGTTGTACTGAGTCTCTGAATTGCCTCCAATATGTTCTCCATCTCTGTCTCTCTTTCATCAAGCATGTGTTTCATTCTCTCCATCTCTCTGTTCTTCTCCTTTGTCATCTCTCTCTCCCTCTCTCTATTTCTCTCCATCTCTCTCTCCACATCTGCCTTCATGCTGTTAACTCTCAGGAGTTCAGGCAGGATGATCTTCATGAGGTTTCTCTCTGCTTCAGCCCTGGCCTCTCTCCCATAGCTCTCCCTCATCTTCCTCTCCTCCTCGCATCTCTCCTCCTTCTCCACTCCTCTCTCCCTTCTCATGTCTCCCTCCATCTCATCCCGCAGAGCAGTCAGTCTCTGTAACTCTCTCTCCATTTCTCTCCTCTCATGCTCATCCAATTCCTTTGTGATGTCACTTCCTGCCTCTTCCTGCCTTCCTGTCATTTTCTCACTCAGAGTTTGAATCTCTCTTTCATATTCCTGAATCTCTCCTTCCATCTTTTTCAGATATTCTTGTGCATTTCTAAAATACTCTTCTCTTCTTTCTCTCTCCTCCTTCAGTTTCCTCTCCTCCATCTCTCTTTCTCTCTGCATCCTTCTCTCTATCTCTCTGATCTGTCTCTCTGCCTCCTGGTAGGTCTCACTGCTGTAGAATCTCTCTCTGTTTCCTGACTCCATCTCTTCTATCTTCTCTAGCAGCTGTGTGATCTGAGTGTCATCAGGTCTGTCCTTAACGTTGAGACGGCTCCACTGGACCCACTCTCAGCAGCTGAGGAAGGCGTTGGAACAGCTCCTGCACCTCCTCCTCTCAGGCATGGTGCAGGACAGAGCGGAGCACCAAAGCCCCACGTCCTGTCTCATGTCCTTCTCAGAGAGTCCACTGCAGAACCAGTCTGGAGTTTCCACCAGGGTCACCCGCCTCCCAGCCACCTCCCCTGTCTGCTCTCACTGTGCTGGGCCTCTGTGGATGTGTGTGTGAGTGTGTGTGTGCCCAGGATGGTGTTTCCTGCTGCCCTCTTCCCAGCTGCACTCCCCCCCAGCAGCACCAGCCTCAGCTCAGACACAGCAGGAGACACTGGGGGGGCTGGACCAGGACTCTGTCCGCCCACTATAAACAGACAGGACAACAAAATGCATAAAACAGTGTAAGCTCCCCTCAAAACATAATATAAAGAAACACACACACTCTCTCACACACACACACAAATCATGAATAATTTTAATTGATCAGAAACCACAGCTGCCTTTTTAGTCTATATTTAGATGATGATGATTACCATTAAGTGATAATGTGATAGTTAGCACAGATTCCTATATCTGCTACAGGACTCCTGCATTCTACCTGTACGTTCCCCATGAGTGATGAACTGAGTAGAACAGTTCTTGCATCGGTTCTAAAACCTGACTTACGGTGTGGGGGATAGTCGATACTCCGTCTCCTCCTGAATTCTGGATCATTTGGATCAGAAGGTCCTGTTGAATGATCTATGATGTTCTGTAGTTCTCTAGTCCTGATCTGAAGCTGCTGCTCCAGAGACTCCAACTGTTTCTCACTGATCTCCAGCTCACTGCCCATGTGCTCCAGTAGACTCAGTTTCTCGCTCTCGAGTTTAAACATGTGCTCCAGCTCACCGTCTCTCTCCTGAAGGAGTGAGTCTTTAGCATCTAGCTCTTCCCTTGCATCTCTCAACCTCTTTTTTAACTCCTTAACCTCGGCGTCTTTCTCCTGGAGGAGTGTGTCTTTAGCATCCAGCTCTGTCCTTGTGTCTCTCAACCTCTCCTTAAGCTCCTCCAGCTCAGCATCTTTCTCTTGGAGGTGTGAATGTTTAGCATCTAGCTCTGCACTTGTGTCTCTCAACCTCTCCTTTAACTCCTCCAGCTCAGCATCTTTCTCCTGGAGGAGTGTGTCTTTAGCATCCAGCTCTGTCCTTGTGTAATTCAACCTCTCTTTTACCTCCCCCAGTTCAGTGTCTTTCTCTTGGAGGAGTGTGTCTTTAGCATCTGACTCTGTCCTTGTGTCTCTCAACCTCTCTTTTAACTCCTTAAGATCGGCGTCTTTCTCTTGGAGGAG
>JAODXP020000106.1:0-7500 GCA_027497455.2 Sardinella longiceps
ATAATAATAATAATAATAATAATAATAATGACAAATCCTTCCAAAAGCAATAGGGCTTCGCACCGGTCGGTGCACAAGCCCGTTCCGGGCTCGTGCACCTCGGTGCTCGGGCCCTAATAATAATAATAATGACAAATCCTTCCAAAAGCAATAGGGCTTCGCACCGGTCGGTGCACAAGCCCGTTCCGGGCTCGTGCACCTCGGTGCTCGGGCCCTAATAAATAATGACAATCCTTACAAAAGCAATAGGGCTTCGCACCGGTCGGTGCACAAGCCCGTTCCGGCTCGTGCACCTCGGTGCTCGGGCCCTAATTAAAGCCACAAGTGGCGATGACGGGCCCTCGCACCAGGTGCACCGCAAAGAAGGCATACCGCAAAAATGGTGCACCATAAACAGGAATACACCCACAATCACTCACAACAGCAGTGCTGTCTTTGCCTCACCCTCATGTTCACAATCGCTGCTAAATCATTGTCAATTTCGGGCACATTTCCTGTTTGACCAGGTGGTGGCGCTATAACAGTCACGCCCACGGGGTGTCTGGGTATCATCACAGGCATGCCATCTATGAACCAGTGAAGTTGCAAATCAATCGGTGAAAGCATTGTCAATTTCTGGCACATTTCCTGGTTGACCAGGGGGTGGCGCTATAACAGGCATACCCACAGGGTGTCTAGATATCATCACAGGCTCACCATCTATGAACCAGTGAAGTTGCAAATCAATCGGTGTAAAGCATTGTCAATTTCTGGCACTTTTCCTGCTTGACCAGGTGGTGGCGCTATAACAGGCACGCCCACGGGGTGTCTAGATATCATCACAGGCATACCTTCTATGAACCTGTGAAGTTTCAGATCAATCGGGTAAAGCAGTGTCAATTTCTGGCACATTTCCTACTTTACCAGGTGGTGGCGCTATAACAGCCACGCCCACGGGCTGTCTAGATATCATCACAGTCATACCATCTATGAACCTGTGAAGTTTCAGACCAAACGGTTAATGCAGTGCGATTTTATGACACACTTCCTGTTTCGTGATGAGCTATTAAAATCATACAATTTCATAAAATTGTTATTTCAACATAGTACGAGATATCAAAAATCCGTTCGCAATTTTGCATCATCAGCATCTAGAGGTCATGTACACCAAATTTCACTCGAATCTGACCAACCATGTCCGACGAGTACGTTAAAGTTCACCATATGCCCAAATTTTTACATTCCTTATTACCTCACTTCCTGTTGGGCGTGGCTAATGCAATGTAATACGAAAGTTGTTCGTCTTGGAGAGTATGACACACCTCCCAATTTTTGTGCGTGCAGCTCAAAGTATATGTGAACCATGGCACTTAATGTCAATTTCTGTACTTTTTCCACCTTGCCAGATGGTGGCGCTGCAACAACCACGCCCATTAAGTGTATGAATGTTGGCGTCATGATAATATCTATAACTTTGTAAATGACTTTCAGACAATTCCATCAACGCCCTGCGATCTAATGACACTTTTCCTTTTTTTCAATTTTTCCCATATTTCACTCATCCGCCATCTTGAAATTATAAAGGGTATGAATAATCCCTTCGCAATTTTACATCAGCAACATCTTGGCATCATGTCTACAAAATTTCACAGGAATCTGACCAACGGTGTCCGAGGAGTACATTAAAGTTCAGTGGGTGTCCGGCCCCATAGAGCCCAATGTAATTTTTTACTTTAGGGGGCGCTACGGAGTCTCTGGGCCACACCCAAGTCCATGCCTCTGTATACCTCTAGTGTTCCATACTTCCAAGGTGTGTGCAAAATTTCATGAGTTTTCATGCACGGGAAAGGGGTCAAAAATGGCCGTAACCAGGGGAAGAAAAATAATAATAATAATTAAAGCCACAAGTGGCGATGACGGGCCCTCGCACCAGGTGCACCGCAAAGAAGGCATACCGCAAAAATGGTGCACCGTAAACAGGAATACACCCACAATCACTCACAACAGCAGTGCTGTCTTTGCCTCACCCTCATGTTCACAATCGCTGTTAAATCATTGTCAATTTCTGGCACATTTCCTGTTTGACCAGGTGGTGGCGCTATAACAGTCACGCCCACGGGGTGTCTGGGTATCATCACAGGCATGCCATCTATGAACCAGTGAAGTTGCAAATCAATCGGTGAAAGCATTGTCAATTTCTGGCACATTTCCTGGTTGACCAGGGGGTGGCGCTATAACAGGCATACCCACAGGGTGTCTAGATATCATCACAGGCACACCATCTATGAACCAGTGAAGTTTCAGATCAATCGGGTAAAGCATTGTCAATTTCTGGCACTTTTCCTGCTTGACCAGGTGGTGGCGCTATAACAGGCACGCCCACGGGGTGTCTAGATATCATCACAGGCATACCTTCTATGAACCTGTGAAGTTTCAGATCAATCGGGTAAAGCAGTGTCAATTTCTGGCACATTTCCTACTTTACCAGGTGGTGGCGCTATAACAGCCACGCCCACGGGCTGTCTAGATATCATCACAGTCATACCATCTATGAACCTGTGAAGTTTCAGACCAAACGGTTAATGCAGTGCGATTTTATGACACACTTCCTGTTTCGTGATGAGCTATTAAAATCATACAATTTCATAAAATTGTTATTTCAACATAGTACGAGATATCAAAAATCCGTTCGCAATTTTGCATCATCAGCATCTAGAGGTCATGTACACCATATTTCACTCGAATCTGACCAACCATGTCCGACGAGTACGTTAAAGTTCACCATATGCCCAAATTTTTACATTCCTTATTACCTCACTTCCTGTTGGGCGTGGCTAATGCAATGTAATACGAAAGTTGTTCGTCTTGGAGAGTATGACACACCTACCAAATGTTGTGCGTGCAGCTCAAAGTATATGTGAACCATGGCACTTAATGTCAATTTCTGTACTTTTTCCACCTTGCCAGATGGTGGCGCTGCAACAACCACGCCCATTAAGTGTATGAATGTTGGCGTCATGATAATATCTATAACTTTGTAAATGACTTTCAGACAATTCCATCAACGCCCTGCGATATAATGACACTTTTCCTTTTTTTCAATTTTTCCCATATTTCACTCATCCGCCATCTTGAAATTATAAAGGGTATGAATAATCCCTTCGCAATTTTACATCAGCAACATCTTGGCATCATTTCTACCAAATTTCACAGGAATCTGACCAACGGTGTCCGAGGAGTACATTAAAGTTCAGTGGGTGTCCGGCCCCATAGAGCCCAATGTATTTTTTTACTTTAGGGGGCGCTACGGAGTCTCTGGGCCACACCCAAGTCCATGCCTCTGTATACCTCTAGTGTTCCATACTTCCAAGGTGTGTGCAAAATTTCATGAGTTTTCATGCACGGGAAAGGGGTCAAAAATGGCCGTAACCAGGGGAAGAAAAATAATAATAATAATAATAATGACAAATCCTTACAAAAGCAATAGGGCTTCGCACCGGACGGGCTCGTGCACCTCGGTGCTCGGGCCCTAATTAAAGCCACAAGTGGCGATGACGGGCCCTCGCACCAGGTGCACCGCAAAGAGTGCATATCGCAACAATGGTACACAGTGAAGGCACATTCAGTCGGAACAGGTGTGCTATCTTTGTCTCACCCTCATTTTTTACACTTGCAGACACTCACTGTCACACACTCACTCAGTCTGCCTTTTAAACTCTTTCTCTTAGTAGGGGCGCTAAGTTATCATATTTGACCACTAGAGGGCGCTAGAGAGTTTCGATTCATGGTCATGCGTGGTCAGAACACGTTCAGGAGTCCATATACCAAGTTTGGATAAGCTACGTCAAACCGTTTCCAAGTTATAATATTTGACCACTACAGGGCACCAGAGAGTTTCAGTTCATGGTAATGCGTAGTCAGAACACAGTCTGGAGGCACGCCCATGGAGTGTCTAGATATCGTCCCAGTCAAACCATCTATGTAGCAGTGAAATTTAAGACTAATCGGGTAAAGCATTGTCAATTTCTGGCACTTTTCCTGCTTGACCAGACGGTGGCGCTATAACAGTCACGCCCACGGAGTGTCTAGATATCATCACAGTCATAACATCTATGAACCTGTGAAGTTTCAGATCAATCGGGTAAAGCATTGTCAATTTCTGGCACATTTCCTGCTTGACCAGATGGTGGCGCTACAACAGCCACGCCCACGGACTGTCTAGATATCATCACACTCATACCATCTATGAACCTGTGAAGTTTCAGACCAATCGGTTAATGCAGTGTGATTTTATGACACACTTCCTGTTTCGTGATAAGCACTTTTCCTGCTTGACCAGACGGTGGCGCTATAACAGTCACGCCCACGGGGTGTTTAGATATCATCACAGTCATACCATCTATGAACCAGTCAAGTTTCAGATCAATCGGGTAAAGCATTGTTAATTTCTGGCACATTTCCTGCTTGACCAGGTGGTGGCGCTACAACAGCCACGCCAACGGAGTGTCTAGATATCATCACACTCATACCATCTATGAACCTGTGAAGTTTCAGACCAATCGGTTAATGCAGTGTGATTTTATGACACACTTCCTGTTTCGTGATGAGCTATTAAAATCATACAATTTCATAATATTGTTATTCCAACATATTTCGTAGTATCAAAAATCTGTTCGCAATTTAGCATCAGCAACATCTAGAGGTCATGTACACCAAATTTCACTTGAATCTGACATACCGTGTCCGACAAGTACGTTAAAGTTCACTGTGTGTCCAAATTTTTACACTCCTTAATACCTCACTTCCTGTTGGGTGTGGTTAATGCAATGTAATACAAAAATTGTTCGTCTTGGGGAGTCCCACACACCTACCAAATTTCTTGCATGTAGCTCAAAGTATATGTCAACCATGGAACTAAATGTCAATTTCTGTAATGGTTCCACCTTGCCAGATGGTGGCGCTGTAACAACCACGCCCAGTAAGTGAATGGATATTGTCGTAATCATAAGATCTATAAACGGTATGAGTTTCAGGCGATTTTATCAATCCAGTGTGATGTTATGCCACATTTCCTGTTTTTCATTTTTTCTCTTATTTCATGCATCCGCCATCTTGAATTCGTAAAAGGTAGGAAAAATCCCTTCGCAATTTGACATGAGCAATATCTTGGTATCATGTCTACCAAATTTCACAGGAATCTGACAAACAGTGTCCGAGGAGTATGTGAAAGTTCATCATGAGACCGGCCCATAGAGCCCAAGGCATTTTTTTACTTTAGGGGGCGCTACAGAGTCCCTGGGCCACACCCGGGTCTATACCTCTGTAAACCTCCAGTGTTCCAGAATTCCAAGGTGTGTGCAAAATTTCGTGACTTTTTGAGCACGGGAAGGTGGTCAAAAATGGCCGGTTCCATTGTGAGGAAAAGAATAACAAAAAATAATAATAATTCTTACAAAAACAATAGGGCTTCGCACCTCGGTGCTCGGGCCCTAATGACAAATCCTTACAAAAGCAATAGGGCTTCGCACCGGTCGGTGCACAAGCCCGTTCCGGGCTCGTGCACCTCGGTGCTCGGGCCCTAATAATAAGAATAATAATCTGAGCAAAGCAATAGGGCTTCGCATCGGTCGGTGCACAAGCCCGTTCCGGGCTCGTGCACCTCGGTGCTCGGGCCCTAATAATAATGACAAATCCTTACAAAAGCAATAGGGCTTCGCACCGGTCGGTGCACAAGCCCGTTCCGGGCTCGTGCACCTCGGTGCTCGGGCCCTAATAATAATAATAATAATAATACTTTAACTTTTACTTATGCTTGAACTATCTTAATTTAATCTAAACTTAACTTCACAATTTAGGCTAATTTATCTATAAACACTTTACAATAAATCTTATCTTAAATTAACTTAACCTAACTTAACTTACTCTAACTTAATTTAACTTAATTTAACTTAATCTAATTTATCCTAACTTAACTTAATCTTAACTTAACTTAATTTATGTAATTTATAGAAAATGGATGGTAATGATGTCAACTTAATTTTTTTTTACAACTTGACTTAAACTTAACATATCAATAGGTGTAACAAACTTAACTTAATTTTTTTTTCCTTAATATGTTAGTTCATATCTTACAGAAGTCGGCTGCACAGAATGCGCAGCATCTCCCTGATGTCTCCCATTTCAGCTGTCTCTCTCTCTCCCTCTCCCTCCATGTGTGCGCGCACGTGTGGATTCCAAAATCACAAGTTATGTAAATGACGAATTCAAGCGGAGTTGAAAGTTATTGCTAATGTAGGCTACTGTAGAACTATCTCCACGAAGAATTCGACGAAATTGATTTTCACCCAGCCCCCTTTGTCATAGGACACTAAACGCACATTAAGTTGGTTCCCATTTTTAGGTCTATCAGAATTCAGAGCAGTCAATTTTTTTCGGTTTGTGTAAGCTAGCCTGCATCTTTTCCATGTTTTAAGATATCAAATCCTGTTTTGGCTTGTATGAAGTACAAAGCTAATTAGATGGCTTTTATATTTTTGCATTAAAATGAAGCAGATTTTTTTTTCAGTCAAGTGATTGCCACACAGTTATTTATTGTATGACAAACAGTACAGCTCATGCCTTGCTTCTTGCTGTGGAACTACTTCACTTGTAGCTTCTAAATATATAAAGAGTACTAGCTCCCTGGCAATGGCTTCACATTAGGTATACCACAGTTTTACTAATGCTTAGTCACAGTCTACTAGTGCAATCAATCAAGCACAATATGATTAAGGTTATGGTGATGAATATGATGAAGCGGAAGATGATGACATGCAACAACCACTCCCTCCTTCTTTGCTTAAAGCAGCACTTTCATCACTATCAGATATATATTTTGTTCTGGTTTACAGATGAACTTGGATGGCATGTAGTCATATAAAGGGTTGATAACTAAAACCATAATTGCCATCAGCCATCCATGATGTGCATTCTGCAGTTCTAGATGGTAAACAACCTCAAGATAAAAGAAAACCTATAGTTGCAATATGGCATTGTTCACTGCATAGCTATAACCACCTACCATCATCAAACACATGAAAATGTGCTGCTTTAAAAACAACAACAACAAAAAAAAAAACCGCAACTTTCCGCAATTTTTCCTGACCTCCGCAATTTTCTCGCAATAAAATGCCTAAAATCAGCGCAACTTCTGCCGCAACTTTTCAGATAACCTGCCACGAAATCAAGCATTTTTTGAGCGCAACAATCACAAAAAAGGCCCGCGAAATCCTGGGGGGACTGATTGGCAACTTGTTGCTTTTGGTAGTAGCTGTCAGCCACAGGGGTTTAAGTGGGGAGGAAGTTCCGGCACCTAACAATGTCATTCTTCTTCTATACATTTTTCTTTGTTTGTGTCGACACAAAATATGAGAGCTCCCCCTCCTGACAAATCCCACTTAAAACCACTTGATAGGGTAATGGCTTGGCTTGGACTACTTGATATTGTACTACTTGAGTATTCGTATGAAATTAGTTCCATGT
>JAODXP020000106.1:12500-16342 GCA_027497455.2 Sardinella longiceps
CGAACTACATCACGAGACTGAGGAACTAAGATGTGATGTTATCTCACAGCACTAACCTTAACTCAGAAGATGAAGAGAGAACAGCAGGAGTTGAAAGAACAGCTTGCAGAGAGAGACAGATGGATGGAGGAGAGAGTGAGTTCTCTGGAGATGGGATATAGAACACAGCAACAGACAAACAGGCAACAGCAGGAGTGTGATAAAGCCATGGAGGTCAAAGTGAGAGCGGTGGAGGAGAGAGATGAAGATCATGAGGCCAGAATTGGAGTGCTGGAGAGAGAGAGACAAGAGAGGGAAGATCTTCAGGCCAGATTGAGGCAGTTGGAGGAGACAATCAGTAGACAGCAGAGCAGCAGAAACAGACAGACTGGTGAGTAAATCACATCTCATAGCCCATACACACACACACACACACACACACACACACACACACACACAATGATGAACTGAAACCCCACATCCCAAACACACACACACACACACACACCGCCCTAGTCTCACTAGACTGCAGGATAACACTAAAAGATGCTCATCATAGACTATCAAAGACAGACACACACACACACACACCATACCTATAGGCCTTTTCCATACAGCCCAGTACCTACTGAGCCTCGTACCTACTTGGCCCTACTCTACACTACCCCGCTTTTGGCTTGCATTTCCATTGAAGAGAAACACTATCTTGGCCTGAATGAGTGGGTTAGGTGGAGTAATGTCACTTTTCGGCGAGATAAATTAGCGGAGAATTAGCACCGGAGAATTAGCACCGGTTAATTAGCGCCGACAGCTAACCCATTGGGGCAGAATTTTAAACTGTTTTGAACATCGTAATATGCTCCAAATATCAGCCCAAAAGCTGTGCAACATCAGTGAACACATTACAATGCAGAACTGAAGAGTGTATGACTAAAATAGTGGTTAAAGCAGTTTGCCTGTCAAAGCAGCAACATACCTGTTCATCCTGGCTTCAGCTAATCCAAGACAATTGTACTATAACTACTCCTTCAATGGCAGAGACGAAAACTTGTGTTTTTGAAGACGTGAAACATATTCCAAAATCTTCCTTTTTTTGTGTTCAGACATTACTGACCATGTTACAACAGCCTGTCATGAGCCTTACAATGGCTGTAATGCCAGCACAAAAGACGTCTCTTCACAATGTGTTCTTCCGTTGCCAGATCTTGCTATATGCATCTAGCGAAATTATAGATTCAATTCGTTAATAGAAGTGCATTTTCAATGAAAACAGGGACAGTGAATCCAGTGACAATGCCTTTCTATGAGTTTCACTTTTGAATAAACCTTTAATTACTGCATGGTGCTTGCACAAGATATCAGATACTCAAATATGGCAACCCAGCAACTTATCGTGAACAGATGGACAAGATATCAATAGCTTTGTTGTACATGCTCATTATGGGTATTGTAAGGCTCTTGTGTCATGACAGGCTATTGTAACATGGTTAGTAATGTTTGAACACAAAAAGGAAGATTCTGGAATAAAATTCACGTCTGTAAAACACAAGTTTTCGTCTCTGCGAGGGAGTAAAGTAGCAGAAGCCAGCATTAATGTGCTGGATATGAAGCATCAACACTTTGGGGCTTTCCAGCCAAATGTGTTGCCAAGTGTTTTTTTCTCGACTCTTCAGATTCATGCTTCAAGCACATAGGCCTACATAGTGGTCAACACAATACAAGATTTTTTTTTTTATTTTTAATAATGAAATCCACGTGCCATGTGGTTTTGAAAGGGGTCTTTACATGCTGCCTTGATAACAAAACACACGGGAGTTACAGCAGTTAAATATGTACAACTTAAGTATGTTTAACTTAAACTGTATATATTACGACATGATATCAGACGGGGATTGATCCCTGGTCTCCTGCGTTCAAGACAGACGTGCTACCCGTTAGACCACTATGCCTTTGAAAGTCTGATGGGTTAGTCCCTAATTATCCAACATATTGTTATTAGCCTACTACTTCGTTTTGTTACTATTATGTATTCTTTGTCATGATATTAAACTGAATATGAAACCTCTTGGTTTGGAATAGATTTGTTATGACATTAGTGATGAAAAACACAATTCTTGTCTTCAACCACTTCATGACAAGCCACGAGTAGCGCCTGCTGCATGGTACAGAGTTTGACCCAACGCAATTCAAGTACTTGTCGGAGCCACGGAGCAGCGTATCCCACACGATGCATTGCATGGCGCATGACGTCATCCCACTAAATGCGAGGCTTCGCCTGACATTAATCACGTGGTTTTTTAGTAACGATACTGCTCGCTAAGCCTCGAATCGCGTTTAATAAAGGGCCTCATCTGGTACGCCCCTATTTGCTCGACGAACACCTCGCAGCCTCGCTTCAACTCATAACGTCAGTAGCCAGGATAAACAATCAGGTAATGTTATGTGGCTGCTTTCACAAGCACTGTTTCAACCACTTTTGTAGTCATACTACCATTGTGTGTTGTAAGATGTTCACTGATGTTGCATAGCTTTTGGGGTGAAATTTGGAGCATGTTACGATGTTAAAAACACCAGTTTAAAATTCTGCCCCATGCTCAGAGTCACGGTAGCGTGTATGACGTAAGTCGATTGCCCAATCAGCGGCCAGCAGCCACGAGAAAGTCCCTACTCAGCCCGGCTCATACCTGCTCAAAGCAGGTACCGAAAATGGGACCAGGTCTGGGCAACAATGCCCGGTGGAAACGGTCTGTAAAGCGGGTAGAGTAGAGTAGTGTAGGGCTAAGTAGATACTAAAATGCCCGGTGGAAAAGGGCTACTAGTTTCAGTAGAGTGCAGGATCACACTAAAAGCGCGCGGTGCAATCAGCCATGGTTTTAGTAGTGGCTAATTGCACGGAAGCACTGGCGAAAACATGAAAAAGGTATTTGGCCGGATAGGTTCATACTTACAATGATTACAAAGTAAATCATCACATCCTGATTGGGGGAGGCCGTGAGAGGCCATGCCTTCAATGGGTCTGCAAGAATTGTTTTTCACCTGCAACTAGTGAAGCACTCGATTGGGTTCCATGTAGATTCCCTTGATGTTCCCTTTACGCTTGTAATTCCCTCTCAAGTCAAAATCACAAAACCAGGGGCCTCATGTACTACAGGTGAATATAAAAACAGTAGGCACACAACAGTACAGCATCTGTCACGCTCATGGTCAGATGTACTAAAAGTGACTTGAACATGAGAATGTACGTTTCCCCACGCCACTTTCATTTTAGGCGTATGCGTATTTCTAATGTATATTGTCAGTTGGCAGCACATAGAGGCAGTGCAGTGCAACAATATTAGTTGACCATGAATGTACAGCGCTGCATTGTTTGCACAATAAGTTGGTTCATATCTTGAAACATGGCTTAATACAAATTTTAACTTGTTGCTGAAATAAATGAGCGGGCAAGTTGCGCAAATGCAACAGTCTGCAGTTGAAGCATATTTATGATGTACCGAGAATATTTTGTGTAATTCCAATAAATGGGTGATATGACAGATACACTATGTTACAGTTTTTTCAGCTCAAATGCATTGCTGCATGCAATACTAGGCTCTGTTGCATTTATTTGCTTATTGTCGTAAGTGCACCTTGTGTTTGCACTTTAAAATAGTTTTAAAAAGACCACATGCAAGCTGTAGGTTAACCACAATCCAGAGTGATTAAGCAATCTGTAACCTGCATCGCTTAAACAACCTGCCGCGCTGTCATTCCAACTTTTATTTTGGATCAAAACATGTAAAATTATTTTCGAGTTACAACATCTCCACTACATCACGCATTTCCCCCAATCAAATGTATGTAACTTGTCTGATGCAATTAAA
>JAODXP020000106.1:21442-31416 GCA_027497455.2 Sardinella longiceps
ACACTCCCTGTACAGCCTTACAGTATACACACACAAATCCATTTCACCTTTTCACCTTTACTACAATGGGACAGTCTAGAGAGACAGGAAACTAGCAGGACAGAATGATGGGGAAGGATCAGGAAATGACCTCAGTTTGAACTGGACCCAGGGTCCCAGACACCTTGCAGAAAGTGTCCGTGGGATAACTTCTGATAGTCAGTGCTTTTCCTCTCCCTGCTGCACTACAATAGAAGGATCTAGGGCTGACAATGTAAACCATTCAGAACTATGTAGTTAGCGCTAATGTCCTGCGTTGTCTCTCAGGCATAAATACAGTACAGCCTCTGTCTGTTAAGTGTATACTATCAGCTGTGCTGGTTTTTATTTTCCCCAAATAGATTAGTGTACAGTATGTATCACAAAATACTTTTATTTACATTTGCATATTCAAACCCAGGGGGGCGTACCATTTGTTCGATAAAATACTGTGTCCCGTCCTATACACACAATTAGGGTTGGGTACCGAAATGCGGTACAACTATGGAACCGGCGCCAGCACAGACGGTAGTAACCACACCGAATGACGTTGTGGATTTCGGGGCTCCATTTCGGTGCCAATTATATCCCTATAGCGGTTTTAATGCACTCTGCCATTCACTCATTAATATGCATAAGAAGCGTCACTACAGGTTAGCCTATATCTCTGCAAAACTCCCTCTGATTACAACAGATTCTGCACTTTTCATAGCTAACATAAAGCACCCTGAATGTTAAAATCAGAAGTGTTCATGTGCAACAGCATTCTCCATGCCAAGATTCCTTTATGCATTTTCTCTGCACTAGTGAAATAGGCTACACTTTGCAGAGGATAGTTTGAAGCTATTGTTTACCTCTTGCTTAATATGTTGCATGCTGTTAGAGTTGACATCTAAGCTATCTTTCATTTAGATAATTTAATTTTACATCACAAACTAATAAACACATAGCCTACTGTACTTTTGCACAGCAATATTCCGGAACTGCCAGACGCATTTTAGAAGTGCTTCTTGTAAGCTATTACGCTAGTTCATTTCCCTGATAGAACATAGCCACTACCTAATGCCTACATCTGAACAGTCTTTAAACATTTTAATATGGGAAATGACATGTTTAAAAACTCACGTGAATGAGAGGAACATATCCAAATTAATGATTAATCATAACTGGAACCAGGAATGAGGACTGAAAAATGTGAGTGAGGAAAACATTTCTGCATACCGTTTGTCTGAGAAGTTGCCGTCTGTAATTATATGGCAAGCCATTTTGACATAATTTACTATGGCAAGCCATTCAGTCCTAATACAATTTCAAATGGCATAGTTACTCAAATCATTGCACTTTGAAAATACTGGTAACAAAATAAATAGCTCAATACAAGTATTATAGGCTATTATTATTACCAGTCTTGGTAAACTGATAATAATGGTAATAAACAATTAGTTTATTTTATTTTATTCAGGTATAGGCAACTTAGGCTACTGATTTAAGCACTGGGCTATTTCGGGGGCTTTTTCCCTTTCAGGTACCGATATAAATACCGCTCAAGCACCGGAATCGTTTCAAAAGTACCGATTTGGCATTGGTATCGAGTAGAACCCCATCGATACCCAACCCTACACACAATGTATATAGGGCGGTCCGCACCGCACACTTGTCTCGAACCCGACACCCCGCCAGCTACAACAAACCTCCGGTGTGGGAGTCAGATGCTCTAACCACTGAGCTAAAAACCCAAGCTTCTAACACAGCAGTCAGAAGCGCCCAAGGAATTGAGTTGTGAGGATTTACACATTGGCATCTGTTACACACACGAACACATACACTTTGCATCACATACACACACACTTCCACTCAGAAGATGACATACAGTACACGCATTCATGTATGCAAGACTTAGACTGACACATGGACATGCATACACAGGAGTATTAACTGTGTGTGTGTGTGTGTGTGTGTGTGTGTGTGTGTGTGTGTGTGTGTGTGTGTGTGTGTGTGTGTGTGTGTGTGTGTGTGAGCGTACTTGTTTCTGGATCTGTTACTTATCTCTCTACTCTGGTATTACAGTGTGGGGGGAGATCACTGCTGAAGAGAGGAAGAAAATGGAGGAATCTGTCCAGTCTCTGGGTGAGTGAGAGATGATTGGTGGAGATGTGATGAGTGATGAGGAGAGATGATTGGTGGAGATGTGATGAGTGATGAGGAGAGATGATTGGTGGAGATGTGATGAGGAGAGATGATTGGTGGAGATGTGATGAGGGATGGGGAGAGATGATTGGTTGAGATATAATGAGTGACAACAAATGATTGGTGGAGATCAGATGAATGATGAGAATATATGATTGGTGGAGATGAGTGATGAGGTTTCAACAGATATCACTCTTTGATCTTAGACCATTCATTTGTTAATGGTTGATTAGACCATAAGTTTGACACATACTTTTGAACTAAGCAGTGTTACTGATGTTTCTGTCAGATCTCCCTGAATGCCTCAAGGCCATTGACCAGTTAAAGGATGAAAACAAAGAGCCAGAGGAGAGCAAGAGGATGCTAAAGGAGAAAGAGAAAGAACTGAAAGACAGAGACAGAGAGATGGAGGAAGAGACCAAAAAGATGACGAAACTCAAACAGCAACTAGTAGAGACAAATAGAGAGATGGACAATATGATACAACTACTAGAGAAGAAGAAAAAGGAAATAACTGAAAAAAATCAACACATAACAAAACACCAGAAGACTCTCCAGGAGAAAGAGAAAGAAGTGAGAGAGAAAGAAATGGAGGAGAGGAAGAGACTCCTGCATGAGAGAGATAAACAGATAGAAGAAAGAGAGAAGAAAATAAAAGAGAGAGACAAAGCGATAGAGGAGAAAGACAAACAGATAGCGATGAAAGACAAACTAGTGCAGGACAAGGAGTTAGAGATTAAAGATGGAGAAAAGAATCTGAAGGAGAAGACAAAACTTCTGGAGGAGAACAAAGAGAGACTGATGGAGATGGATAAGATTATGGAGGACAAGAACAGAGAGATGGAGAACATCAAACAGCAACTAGAAGAGCAGAACAGAGAAATTGAAGAGACTAAACTACAGCTAGAAGAGAGAGATAAAGTCCTTAATCACAGAGACACAGAGCTGAAGAACATGTGTACACGACAGAGGGAGAGAGAGAGTCTACTGGAGAACATGGGTAAACGAGAGAGGGAGAGAGACAGTCTACTGGAGAACATGACCAGTGAGCTGGAGACCAGTAAAAGACAGCTGGAGTCACTGGGGAAGGAACTGCAGGACAGGAACAGCCAACTACAGGACCTGAGAACCCAACTACAGGAACAAGAGAGGCAGCTGGAGGAGAGGAACAGACAGCTGGAGAAAGACAAACAGCTGGAGGAGAGAAATACAGCTGGAGGAGAGAACACAGGAGCATCAGAGTGGTGAGTCCTATAATCTCCCCTTTAATCTAACAGTGTTATATGCATCATAGACAACAGGCCATTTACAGCATATTGATCATGATTCAACTCAACTCAACTTCAACTCAGACTCTGGGGTTAATAAATTTCATCTATCAATTTGAACATTGTCAGTGTTTACATGGTTACTTTCACTTGAAATATAAAAGGAATAATTGCTCAATCAGAATAGAAATGACCCATGCAAAGACCTTGATCGGAAGAGAATATCTGATCCAATGAAAATTCTAATGGACTAAAAGAGATGGTTTATTCTATCTTTCTATCACATAAACACTTGATCGGATCACTCAACTCTCATCCAAAACTGACTTATGTGTGAGTGTGATGAGTTACCCTCCTTTGGGTACCTCCCAGGCCCATAGAAAAGACATCTATGATTACCATTTTGAGATTATACTGAAGAGGCCCTATGCAATGCTGGTTGCACCATCCAATAGGCTACGAATCAAACAAAGTTGTTAAATGTTTCTGTTGATAATCCTCCATGTAGAGTCAATGGAGGAAGCCACTATCAAAATGTATCAATGGTGGTCACATTCAAATTCAAATAGAAATCTCCAGCAAAGTTACGTGACCTAGCCTGTATGCTAACCGAAACAAACATGGCTGGACGCTCCCATGGATATTGCAAATATGATATCTACGGCTAGGAGGCAGGGAAGAGCTTGCTATATCATATATCAATCTTTATGACTTCCAAGCAATATATATAAAGGTACAACAAGGGGGAAACACCAAAATCTTTCCTCCAAGTGGACTTAATGTCTGATCAGAATGTTTAAGGATGCAAAAAGAGACAACCTAGATTTTTTAAACAGAATAGTCTTATCGGAAGAAAATTGGCAGAAAATCTATCCATGTAAACAGGGCTAATGTCAGCCTTTTCATCCACAGATATGGAAGCCAGTAGAACACAGTTGGAATCATTAGACAAGGAACTACAGGAGCTTAGAAACCAAACACAGAAACAAGAGAAGGAGCTGGAGGAGAAAAACAAGATCTTAGAGGATAAAGAGAGACATTTGAAAGATAAAGATGTGGAACTGGAAAAGAAAACTCTAGAACTTGATGAGAAGAATAAAATTCTCCAAGAGAGAGACGGAGAGATAGAACACAGGGATGGTGAACTAGAGAAAAACATCAGACTACTGCAAGAGATGAACATGAAGATAGACACCCTCACCCAGCAACTGCAGGAGAAACACACACTCTTACAGGAGAGAGATTCACAGCTGGAGGAGATACACACACTCCTACAGGAGAGAGATTCACAGCTGCAGGAGAAACACACACTCCTACAGGAGAGAGACTCACAGCTGCAGGAGAAACACACACTCCTACAGGAGAGAGACACACAGCTGGAGAACATGAGGAAACATGAGAGGGAGAGAGAGGATCTACTGGAGAACATGAGAACCCAACTACAGGAACAAGAGAGACAACTGGTGGAGAGAGACAAACAGCTGGAGGAAAAAGTCAGACAATTGGAGGACAAAAATAGACAACTGGAGGAGCGAGACACAAATCTGGAATTAGTGAAGGGAAATGATGGTGAGTAAAGATACTGTAAGACCATGTCAGTGGGTGTGTGTGTATCTGTATGTGAATACAAGTCAGTGTGTGTGTGTGTGTGTGTGTGTGTGTGTGTGTGTGTGTGTGTGTGTGTGTGTGTGTGTGTGTGTGTGTGCTCTGCAATGTCTCACTGCCAGTATTCATGGCTGTACATATGAAATTGTACCATTGTATATATAAATCTATATAATTTTACTGCTGCAGTTAAACAGACTTCTGATCCAGTGTGTGTTTGTGTTTGGCTCCCAGATCCAGATCATCCTCCCATCAGGAGAAGATCGAGTAAAGAGTGGAACCCTCCAGACAGTAAGTCATCAGTGGCCTCTGCTCCATGGGTGTGACTTTCTCACTGTTGTTGTCAGCAGGAATACTAACACTAGTCCTTAACTGAAGTCTAATGACCCTAATTTGTTTTTAACTGGCAAACTGCATCCTTTTGGGCTGGAATTTACTTGTTGCAGTCAACAACTAAAAAGTGCTTGGTGCAACTGGTCGGTATCTAGGGGACATGGCATGTGGGAGACAAAATTAAAATGAATTGATTATCACATAATGACATGCAGCTCAAAATTGCTGCTGAGATTGTTGTCATAATGTTATAACTCTGTGTGTGTGTGTGTGTGTTTGTGTATGTTGAATTGCTCTCCCAAGTCGAATTGTAAGAATCCCGGCTATTTATTTAATATAATAAGCGCCTCAGGCTTAAAATGTTCACCTCTTACAATTACAATACCCCTAAGTCACCACTAGAGGGGGCGAGAGACCCAATTCTCCACTAACTATACTGTTACTCAGACCTGCAGTACCTCTATTAGTTTAAGTTAGAAGCACAGAAGGTGATCAGTCTTCTGTACCTCTTTTATTTAGACCAATATTTAACAGGTTTAGAGCTGGAGAATTTAGCTTACGTATAATTGGTTTGGTTTTAAATGGTTATAAAACACAGGTACTTTTAACTTCAGTCTAGTCTATAAGATAGGTCCCTCACAGACATTTACTGAAATGAGAAAGTTATCTTACCAATCCTTGTTTGGAAACGGAGGTTGAATGAACCAAACGGGAAACGAGATTAAGGTTTTTCTCTTTTTTGGTAAGTTTACTGTTCAGTACTTCATAAATATACAAGAAGCACGGCACTTTACAATTTAGAAATAAAACGAAGTTACAGACAAACGACTAAGACTTCTTCCTAGTGATGAAAGCGCAATGTCAGAACGAGTCGTCTTTGCGGGCAATCAGCGTTCGGTTCGAAGTCCCAGCTTGACACACGAGGGTTAGGGATGGCGAAGGTCGTCTCAGGCGAAGCGTCCTCCAAGAGCGTAGCGTCCAAGTTATGCTACGGGTATATATATTGCCTCCGTCCTCCTAACCTCCGTTATGGTAAAGAATCCCCTGGTCAGTCTTTGTGAATCATTAACCAAGACTCGCAAAGTTCACCGTCAGCATCTTTAAGAAACTGCTGAGTGTGCACTAAGTCTGCCTCGACACAAAGGCCATCCAAAGGACACCACCAAGTCACCAAACTAACTTAACAAACTATATGTAACTAAACACAAATATATATAAAATAGAGAAATAGAAAAATACTATTGATTTCTTTGGCATAATATTGTTAAATCATCATTACTACTCAAAACACACACAGGTTACATCCATGGTTTAGTAAATGAAATAACTTGAGATCAAAAGTAAAAAGGTTATAAAAGAACAACTTTGATTATAATGAAAAGTAAAAGATAAAATATAAACTAACATTGAGTAATATATAAAAATAAGAAAAAGAAATAAAAAAAATATAAAAGCAACAATATAGTAAATGAAATGACTAATTACCCCTACTATGCCCATTACAACATTGATAAAATGAATTCAACTAAAACTCATCTAATGTATCCAAATTCATGGTATTCACTCTTTTAACACTACTAATTCTAAGTGGGGGCCTAACTGGAGTCTCATTCATTCCACCAGTGGGTGCTGTATCCATTCTCTCAGTGGGGTCAGCAGGGTCAAAGGCGAGAGAAGGGACAGAGGGAGAACTAAGTTCAAGGGGTGAATTGTGGATTGGCACTAAGTTGCTCTCACTGGAGGGTTGAACAGATGGTATAATATCAACCACTGGGTCATAACTGGTTTTCCCAGCACTTTGAATTATGACATGTTGTTGTCTGGCATTAGCCTGTCTGGCAGCAGCTCTACGCCTCTGCCTACGCCTGCGCTTAGCTTTGGCTGCTTTTGACAAGTGGTCAGTGTCTGGTACTGCCGATGTTTCCCTATCATTATTTCTGGGTTCCAAAACAGTGTGTGTGTGTGTGTGTGTGTGTGTGTGTTTGCAGTGGGAAGCGAGAGTCCTGTTCCAGGCCCCCCAGTGTCTCCTGCTGTGTCTGAGCCAAGGCTGGTGCTGCTGGGGGGGAGTGCAGCTGGGAAGAGGGCAGCAGGAAACACCATCCTGGGCACACACACACTCACACACACATCCATAGAGACCCAGCACAGTGAGAGCAGACAGGGAGAGGTGGCTGGGAGACGGGTGACCCTGGTGGAAACTCCAGACTGGTTCTGGGGTGGACTCTCTGAGAAGGACATGAGACAGGACGTGGGGCTTTGTGTCCGTCTGTCTGCCCCAGGACCTCACGCCTTCCTCCTGCTGATTCCAGTGGAGCCGTCTGAAGGGGAGGAGAGGAGGATGATGGAGAAAATGGAGGATATTTTTGGGGAGGGCTGTTGGAGACACACACTGATCCTCTTCACCCATGCTGAGGGGCTGAGAGAGAGGAGTGTGGAGGAGTTGCTCCAGACAGGGAGCCAGGAGCTCCAGCAGCTGGTAGAGAAATGTGGGAACAGGTGTCACCTTCTCAACGTTAAGGACAGACCTGATGACACTCAGATCACACAGCTGCTAGAGAAGATAGAAGAGATGGAGTCAGGAAACAGAGAGAGATTCTACAGCAGTGACACCTACCAGGAAGCGGAGAGACAGATCAGAGAGATAGAGAGAAGGATGCAGAGAGAAAGAGAGATGGAGGAGAGGAAACTGAGGGAAGAGAGAGAGAGAAGAGAGGATCTTGATAAAAAGATGGAAGATTCTCTTCAGAAGATGGAGGGAGAGATTCAACAACATGAAGGAGAAATTAGAGAGTTGAAAGAGAGAACAACAGGACTGGAGCAAAAGATGGAAGAAGAGAAGGATGAGGAAAAGAAGAGAGAGATAGAGAAAGAGTTACAGAGAGAGATTACACAGAGAGAGGAGATGGAGAGAAAACTGAAGAGAGTGAAAGAAAAGAGAGACAGAGAGAAGCGAGAGATGAAGGAGAGACACAGAGAGGAGATGGAGGAGATGAGAGAGAGCTATGAGAGAGAGGCCAGGGCTGAAGCAGAGAGAAACCTCATGAAGGTCATCCTAACCGACTGGCAGCGATACATCAGCATCACCAAGGAGAAGATGGAGAGAGAGTTTAACAGAGAGATGGAGGAAAAGAACAGACAGATGGAGAAGAAGAATAGAGAGATAGAAGGCTTGTCAGAGACTGTCCAGAGACTCAGCCATTTGGTGGAAGAGGCAGATACCAAAAGCTCACTTCAGCACTGAGAGAGGTGGAAGAGGAAAGACTAACCGTCAGAATAACTGTCTAGTAAAGCAAAGATAAATCTTCTGGGCCCATTTGAATATTGGACAGTAGCACACAGGGAACACTAAGTAATGATCTTATAAGTTACTGCAATGTATTTGTCCACTGTCAGTCAAGCCAAATGTAGAAATAGTGTTGGCCACATGTATAGAGAGTATGGGAGTGTGATTGGCTTCAGAACATACTGTACTTGTACACTAATATTCAGTTTCAGTATTCAGTATACTAGTATTCAGTTTCACCCATGTTGGGTTCTTCAAATCTGGTTCTTAGGAACTGTGTATAGCATCTGTTAAAATAAAAACTGTCTGACACAATTTTGGCTTATCAAATTATTCTGTCAGGACTGACAAGTGTGTGTGTGTGTCTGCAGTGTTTTCATTTAGCCACACATGCTAGAGGACCCACTTCATCCATCCATCCATCAAAGGCTGATTGGCAGGATAGTTTTGGATTTTGAAAACTTTTGTTTAGATTTTACAGCTCTTTAGCCAACTATTGCGGTAGCTCAACAGTTAAGGTACCTGGCTAGCCGTGCTGCAGTAGTAGCCTGAGAGGAGTGGTTTTGAAATCCCCGCTGCCACTGTTGTGCACTTAAGATAGGCACTTAACCCTGCTCTGGGCAAACTGGCTGCGAGACAGTGTATTGTATTTGTGCGCTCTACAAATTAAATTGAATTGAATTAATTGATAGGTTACAATTAGGTCACTTTGGATAAAACCATCTGATAAATTACATAAATGTAAAATGCCACTCATTATTCTCAAAATACACTCTATTTCTGTGTTTGTCACTCGAGGTGTGTGTGTGTGTCTGCGCGCACACCTGTGCATGTGTTTATATTAATGCTGTCAAACGATTAAAAAAATTAATCTGATTAATCACAAAATTTTTCAAAGATTAATCGTGATTAATCACTTTTAATCGCAACTCATTTCCTCCAATAAGAAATAAGAATTTGGATGCTAGGGTATATTGGATCCTTATTTTGCCCTGTAAAGGCCCTGATACTGAATAGTTGGCTTTGTTCGTCTCAATTGGGGCAATTCACACCTGTCCCCTACCCCGAAGGATTCTCCAAACATGTTGTTGGACAGTCAGGAGCTAGGCCATAATCTTTCTATAGTTTGACTTGATAACCGTTCCATTTTCTATCTGAAATTTAACATAATACATGCCATGAAAGTGGAACCATATCCATCAGGTGATTAATCAGTTAATTTTTTTAATCAGAGTTAAATTTTTTGGATTAATCACGTGATTAATCAGTTAATTTTGCCA
>JAODXP020000107.1:0-53373 GCA_027497455.2 Sardinella longiceps
TTAACGCGTTAATATCGGCGTTAACGCAACCCCATTTTTTTAATGCGCGATTAACGCATTTGACCCGCCATTATCAATGGAATGTGAAAAAAAAATATATCTCCGACATTCCAACACCTCCCGACGTTTCAGTATGTCCTGTGTTTGAACTAGGCTTAAAGTAGGCCTACTGCTTAACCTAGATCCTAGGCTACTCATGCCTACAGTAGCCTACACACACACTCCACACACGGGTGTAGATGTGTCTGCACTCTGCTCTGCTGCTCCGATGTCAGTGAAAACAAATATTTTACCGACACAATCGTTGACGTTCACTCGCATGTTCGCATTTTTAGGTTGTTAATTAGCTAGAGGATTAATGTTGTCACTTAGAAATCCCTTCTCTTGAACTGAATACCCCGCAAATAGCCTAATATCAGTTTCAAAATTGCAGCGCGAGTGAGAGAGGTGAAGGTCGGAGCGCAACTGAGAGAGAGAGAATGTTTGTGAGCGTCATTTGATGTCAGTGAAAACAAATATTTTACCGACACAATCGTTGACACTCATTCGCATGTTCGCATATTTAGGTTGTTAACTAGCTAGAGGATTGATGTTGTCACTTAGAAATCCCTTCTCTTGAACTGAATACCCCGCAAATAGCCTAATATCAGTTTCAAAATTGCAGCGCGAGTGAGAGGTGAAACAGGTCGGAGTACAACTGAGAGAGAATGTTTGTGAGTTCATGTCAGTGAAAACAAATATTTTACCGACACAATCGTTGACGCTCACTCGCATGTTCGCATATTTAGGTTAACTAGCTAGAGGATTAAAGTTGTCACTTTGAAATCCCTTCTCTTGAACTGAATACCCCCACATAGGCTAATATCAGTTTCAAAATTGCAGCGCGAGTGAGAGAGGTGAAACAGGTCGGAGCGCAACTGAGAGAGAATTTGTGCAAACGAGACGCATAGCCTATAGCATACCTGATTCTGAACGTATGACCTTGTCACTAAAATGAGAGCTTCTTGCAGGGCAATTGCCAATATGGCAAAATGCATTTTAAAAGTATGCTCATGCAATGTAGGTTTACTCATGTAGACCACAATGCCATTTTATTGAGCCTCTTTAAAATATAGGTTAGTATAATTTAAAGGGCCACCATCCAGGTTTTTTTTTTTTTGTAAACTTGTGAACTAGCAACATAAAAGACATCAACATCTCTCTGGCAGTACTTGAACATGTTAATAATTTCTGATGCTGTAACTGGGTTTTCTTTTCTTTTAAATTGGTATTCACCCCCACCAATGAATGCTGGTAACAGCATTAAAATGAAAATAAATAAATAAAAATGGGACAAAAAGAAATCGAGGGACATTTAGAATAGAAAGAAAAATGCGATTAATCACGATTAATTATGAGTTAACTACCGAAAAAATGCGATTAAATATTTTAATCGCTTGACAGCACTAGTATTAATATATGTTGACAAATGCTGTGGAAGCACAAATAGTCTTTTTTTGACCCCCTCGTTTTTCTTCATATGAGCTGTTTTGACAAGAGGACTACAAATTTCAATGATGGTAAAGTGTAACAATGATTTTTACATTTCCCTCTTATCCATAGGCTTAATAACAGCAGTGTAACCATAGAGGGCTGTGCTTGCCTGACTTCATCTCTGGCATCAAACCTCTCACACCTGAGAGAGCTGAGTCTGAGTGGGAACCATCTGGGAGACTCAGGAGTGAAGCACATCTCTGCTCTACTGGAGAAACCAGAGTGTAAATGGGAGAAACTAGAGTGAGTGATGTGAAGACAAAGGCCCATCACATATTTAATTAAATATTCTTCAAATTAAAACTATGTATTCATCCTTGCAAAGAAAGTAGTTTCAATTTTGCTTTGTTCAAATATAGACAAATATAATTGGTGCAAGGACAATGAAAAGTAGAAGAAACTTTCACATTGAACCCTGAATATTTCATTAAAAATCCATCACATCAAAACGATTGTATACAAGTTTTTTATTTTGCAATAAAACTTGAATAATTTGTAAAATGAGCCTGTAGGTATCCTGTAAAACTGTTTAAGTGATGAAAACACTAAGCGCAAAAATGAAGAATTTCTCCCCCTTTTCAGACTATCAGATTGTTGTATAGCAAGAGAAGGATATGCCGCTCTGGCCTCTGCTCTACAATCAAACCCCTCACACCTGGTAGAGCTGGACCTGAGAGGAAATGACCCTGGAGACTCTGCAGTGGAGCTGCTCACTAAGCTCTACAATTTACTGAATGATCAGAAATGTAAACTAAAGACACTGAGGTGATTTGAAAATCCACAACTTCCAGCAGAATGTTATGAAATATTCCAATGAGATGCATAATTTTATGTCTTGTCTCATTCCATTCCTTTTTTTATTCATATTCAGTGATATTGGAAAAGTAAGTGACTGATCTCTGACATGCGTGTCCTCTTCCTTTGTCTCTAGGCTTTTGAAGAGTGATGCAGCAGTGAAGGCTAACAAATATCTGGAGTCACTTGTTAGGCACAAAGCCCTTACTCCTGAAAGAGTTTGATCTGAGTCAGAAGAATCTTGGAGACTCAGGAGTGCAGCAGTTCTGTTCTCTACTGGAGGATTCACATTGCAAACTGAAGACACTTAAGTCAGTTTTGTTATATATCCAGTGAGGTTTACCACCTCAGTTTTGTTATATTTCCAGTGATGTTTACCACCTGATGTTTACATTACCTAACATGCTACCCTTGCTGAAACCAGGGAAAATGCTCTTTCAATGCCTTGTTAAACATACAGTAGACCCAGGGCTGCATCTGAATCCTCCCTCCTACTGATCTGGGTGTTGAAATCACATTTTTGCATGTGCCCTGGCTAAATGACAGGGGTTTGCGGACAACTTTTGATTGTGAAAGGAAATTATTTACTTTGTAGTAGGGTCTTTGGGGACACATGCGGAAATTTGATGTTATTTCAAGACAGAATTCACCATTGAAATACTTACTTATTTATGACAGACTGTTTTATGCAGTGTGGTAGATTTGAATAAGCATGATAACAGAAGGCTAATTTTACTTCACTTTGTTTTGTGTACTTTTGTTCAACTACTTTCAATGCATCGTAAAATGCCTTCTATTTCCTTTTCTGTCTCTCTCCTCTATCTATAAAGGCTTAAGGACAGTGGTATAACTGCAGAAGGCTGCAATACTCTGACTTCAGCTCTCAGATCAAACCCATCACACCTTATAGAGCTGAATCTGGAAAATAATTTATTAGGTGACTCAGGAGTGACGCATATCTCTGATTTACTGATGATTCATCAGTGTAAACTGGAGAAGCTGAGGTGAGTTATTAAAGAAAGTATAATCCTGATAATAAGTATTTAATATAGGAAATTCTTTGTTCATTTTGAATAGCCGACTGATGTAATAAACATTCTGCAAAAAAAAAAAAAAAAACTTGAAAGGGCAACATATATTAATACAGGGGGCTCATACTAGGGTTTTCCATTAAAATGTCTGTCATAAACCCAACTAAAAGTAAACATTGAATCGGTTTCTGGATGTATATGCCAAAGTTTACCAAAATCATCTCCTCTTTCTAGACTTTCAGACTGTGGTATAACAGGAGGTGGATATGCTGCTCTGGTGTCTGCTCTGAAATCAAACCCCTCATACCTGGTAGAGCTGGATCTGAGAGGAAACGACCCTGGAGACTCTGCAGTGGAGCTGCTCATTGAGTTATACAATTTACTGGATGATCAGAAATGTAAACTTCAGTCCCTGAGGTGAGAGAAAGTGATATTCATGTGGTAATTCTTGACAAAATTAAAGAAGAACATAACAAAACTGAAAGTAATCTGGTAATAATAGTGTCTCAAAACCATTATATGATGTCCTGCCTGATTTCACTGTCAAAGTTCTGTTATAATGTGATGATGATGTTCTTCTTTCTCTAGGCTTTTGAAGAGTCATGCAGCAATGAAGGCTAACAAATATCTAGAGGCAGTTTTAGGCACAAAACCCTTACTTATGAAAGAGTTTGATCTGAGCCAGAAGAATCTGGGGAACCCAGAAGTGAAGCAGTTCTGTTCTCTGTTGGAGGATTCACACTGCAAGCTGAAGACACTTAAGTGAGTGTATTTTCATTATTTTTTTGTTTGGTTGTTGAATAATCCTATATAGAAACACAGAATCTTTTAATTATGTGTTTTGCATGAGACATTTGCAGGCTTGTTGAAAGTGGTTTGCTATAATCTTGCCAGTCAATACAACTAGCGTACAGTCTATAGAACCAAATGATTTTGCATCTTAAAGTATCATTTTAATCATGCCACTATGCTATCTATTGATACATGATGGAATATTTTTTAAATCTGCTACCTTTGCTGTTGTGGGTACATATAGGAGCTGTTAGGATATAATAGGAGATACCATCGTGTGTTGTGGGTGCAATATACTGTAGATGCAAGCTTTAAACAGGTCTTGGTAGATATTTGCATTTACATTTATGCGTTTAGCAGATACTTTTATCCAAAGCATCTGCATAAACACATAACATGACCACGTTGTTATTCCTTTTATGAACTAGAAATTATGGTAATATGTGCAATGAGGACTAATCCAAGTTACATTGCTGTTATCTGACATTTCTGTAACAGAGAGCCCTAAATTGATATTTTTCCCTTATCTACAGACTTAATAACAACAATATTACACATGAAGGTTGTGATGTTCTGACTTCATCTTTGAAATCAAATCCCTCACACCTGAGAGAGCTGAACTTGAGTGGGAATGAAGTAGGAGACTCAGGAGTGAAGTGTATCTCAGCTGTACTGGAGACACCAGAATGTAAATGGGAGAAACTGATGTGAGTGATGTAGAATGCATAGCCATTTACTTTTCAAATGTAGTTTTAATCAAACTCATTATCAAGGTTTGTAGAAAATCAACAGTGCCTGGTAAGTATTGATAATTTGAAAGAGACTGGGTTTGTTGCTTTGTAAAAAGTCTTATCAATCAGTTGTCATCTGTCTGACATCAACTAATGGACAAAAGAAAAACAAATAAATTATATTCTTCTTTCTCTAGACTATCAGACTGTAGTATAACAGCAGAAGGTTATACTGTTCTGGCCTCAGCTCTGAAATCAAACCCCTCACACCTGAAAGACCTGGACCTGAGAGGAAATTATCCTGGCGACTCTTCGGTGGAGCTTCTAACAAAGTTCTACAATTTACTGAATAATGAGAAATGTAAACTTCAGACACTGAGGTAAGATTTGACTGCAATGATGACTAAAATGATAATGAACAAATCCTGGCAGAATTTAATTTAGAGGGTATACAAAATATAATCCAGGTGTGTTGGATAGAAGAAGTTATGTAAACAAATCTGTGTAATTTGTATGCAAAACTACATAGGATAGACTCAATGACAATGGTATAAATGGAATAATATACCCCACAAGATGCATACAGTATGTTGATAAGTGCATGATTACTAACAAGCATGAATTCTTAATTTCTCTCTAGACTGTTGAAGAGTGATGCAGCAGTGAAGGCTAACACATATCTGGAGTCAGTTGTTGGCACAAACCCCTTACTGCTAACAGAGTTTGATCTGAGCCAGAAGAATCTTGGAGACTCAGGAGTGCAGCAGTTCTGTTCTCTACTGGAGGATTCACATTGCACACTGAAGAAACTGAAGTGAGTTCCACATTAGACCAGACTGCCACACACACAGCTGACAGTGCAGTTCAACAGACTACATTTTGCAGAGCTTTGCAACAGCCTGAATAGTTTCCACTCCCAGTTGATGTGACCCACTGAGTTCTCATAAATTTCCAAGATGACTACTCACAAATTAGCTAGTTTTATTCCTCTCGAATACATGGCTTTGGAAAGTTGATGGTGAATATCTTTCAGTGGGTTTGCTGTTATATTTAAAAACAGTTTCCTATTGCATTTACTGTATGTGAACTGTGAAAGTCAGTTTTGAGCTCAGTACAGGGAGAAACTGTGAAAGTTTTAATATCTGTTGACAAATGCTGTTTGACCCCCTCGTTTTTCTTCATATGAGCTGTTTTGACAAGAGCACTACAAGCTTCAATGATGGTAAAGTGTAATGAGGATTTTTACATTTCCCTCTTATCCATAGGCTTAATAACAGCAGTGTAACCATAGAGGGCTGTGCTTGTCTGACATCATCTCTGGCATCAAACCTCTCACACCTGAGAGAGCTGAGTCTGAGTGGGAACCATCTGGGAGACTCAGGAGTGAAGCACATCTCTGCTCTACTGGAGAAACCAGACTGTAAATGGGAGAAACTAGAGTGAGTGATGTGAAGACAAAGGCCCATCACATATTTAATTATATATTCTTCAAATTAAAACTAGGTATTCATCCTTGCAAAGAAAGTAGTTTCAATTTAGTTGTGTTCAAATATAGACAAATATAATTGGTGCAAGGACAATGAAAAGTAGAAGAATCTTTCACATTGAAACCCTGAATATATAATTAAAAATCCATCACATCAAAATGATTTTTGTTTTTTATTTTGCAATAAAACTTGAATAATTTGTAAAATGAGCCAGTAGTTATCCTGTAAAACTGTTTAAGTGATGAAAACACTAAGCGCAAAAATGAAGGATTTCTCCCCTTTTCAGACTATCAGGTTGTGGTATAGCAAGAGAAGGATATATCGCTCTGGCCTCTGCTCTGAAATCAAACCCCTCACACCTGGTAGAGCTGGACCTGAGAGGAAACGACCCTGGAGACTCTGCAGTGGAACTGCTCACTAATCTCTACAATTTACTGAATGATCAGAAATGTAAACTAAAGACACTGAGGTGATTTGAAAATCAGCAACTTCGAGCAGAATGTTATGAAATATTCCAATGGAATCGCTTCAATAAGATGCATAATTTTATGTTTTGTCTCATTCCATTCCTTTTTTTATTCATATTCAGTGATATTGGAAAAATAAGTGACTGATCTCTGACATGCGTGTCCTCTTCCTTTGTGTCTAGACTGTTGAAGAGTGATGCAGCAGTGAAGGCTAACACATATCTGGAGTCAGTTTTAGGCACAAACCCGTTACTCCTGGAAGAGTTTGATCTGAGCCAGAAGAATCTTGGAGACTCAGGAGTGCAGCAGTTCTGTTCTCTACTGGAGGATTCACATTGCAAACTGAAGACACTTAAGTCAGTTTTGTTATATATCCAGTGATGTTTACCACCTGATGTTTACATTACCTAACATGCTACCTTGCTGAAACCAGGGAAAATGCTCTTTCAATGCCTTGTTAAACATACAGTAGACCCAGGGCTGCATCTGAATCCTCCCTCCTACTGATCTGGGTGTTGAAATCACATTTTTGCATGTGCCCTGGCTAAATGACAGGGGTTTGCGGACAACTTTTGATTGGGAAAGGAAATTATTTACTTTGTAGTGGGGTCTATGGGGACACATGCGGAAATTTGATGTTATTTCAAGACAGAATTCACCATTGAAATACTTACTTATTTATGACAGACTGTTTTATGCAGTGTGGTAGATTTGAATAAGCATGATAACAGAAGGCTAATTTTACTTCACTTTGTTTTGTGTACTTCACTTTTGTTCAACTACTTTCAATGCATCGTAAAATGCCTTCTATTTCCTTTTCTGTCTCTCTCCTCTATCTATAAAGGCTTAAGGACAGTGGTATAACTGCAGAAGGCTGCAATACTCTGACTTCAGCTCTCAGATCAAACCCATCACACCTTATAGAGCTGAATCTGGAAAATAATGTATTAGGTGACTCAGGAGTGACGCATATCTCTGATTTACTGATGATTCATCAGTGTAAACTGGAGAAGCTGAGGTGAATTACTAAAGAAAGTATAATCCTGATAATAAGTATTTAATATAGGAAATTCTTTGTTCATTTTGAATAGCCGACTGATGTAATAAACATTCTGCGAAAAAAAAAAACTTGAAAGGGCAACATATATTATTACAGGGGGCTCATACTAGGGTTTTCCATTGAAATGTCTGTCATATACCAAAATAAAAGTAAACATTGAATCAGTTTCTGGATGTATATGCCAAAGTTTACCAAAGTCATCTCCTTTTTCTAGACTTTCAGACTGTGGTATAACAGGAGATGGATATGCTGTACTGGCCTCAGCTCTGAAATCAAACCCCTCATACCTGGTAGAGCTGGATCTGAGAGGAAACGACCCTGGAGATTCTGCAGTGGAACTGCTAACTGAGTTATACAATTTACTGGATGATCAGAAATGTAAACTTCAGTCACTGAGGTGAGAGAAAGTGATATCCATGTGGTAATTCTTGACACAAATTGGAAAAATGTAAAAAAAAATGTTGAAAAAAAATGACAGTGATAGTAACTTGTGTATGACTGAAAGCCATTATATGATGTCTTGCCTGATTTCACTGTCAGCAGCTCTGTTTTAATATGACTTGTTCTTCTTTCTCTAGGCTATTGATGAGTGATGCAGCATTGAAGGCTAACACATATCTAGAGAAAGTTTTAGGCACAAAGCCCTTACTCCTGAAAGAGTTGGATCTGAGCCAGAAGAATCTTGGAGACTCAGGGGTGCAGCATTTCTGTTCTCTACTGGAGGATTCACATTGCAAACTCAAGAGACTTAAGTGAGTCTCATATTGTCATTTTTCTGTTTTCTTGTTTAATGATATTTCATGTTTCTTGTTTAATAATATTTCATGGAAACAGGCTCTTTTAATTATGTGTTTTGCATAAGACATTTTATGCCTCATAGGAAAATTGCCTAAAGCCCTTTTTCCATCAAAAAGACAATTCGCTTTAAAATGATGCACAACAAAAAGTTAGTGTGACATAAGTGATGGAAAAATAATTATATTACTCCAATGCAGATAATGTTGCTTCAAGTTAATTCATTCGGCAGAGGTGGATTAAGAAAAGTTACATCAACATAATCGTTATGGAAAAGGGTTGGAGCGATATAGAATGTCGCTCATGCTCAAAAAGTACATGAAATTTGTCACTCTCAGCACAAATGCTTCATTTACAGTAAAGCTGAGTGTGTAATATTGCTGAATTTAATAAATTAGGCTTGACCTCATCAATCCTAACCATTATGAGGCATTCTGTTCATTTTTCTAGGATGTTAACATAACGCAATGGTAGTTTATTGATTTTGCAGGCCAGAAACGTGACAAGTTTCAGGGGTAGTCAAAAGTAAACAGACAATCAACAACAAATGTCTCTGTCTAAAGATCTCCTTCCTGGCACTGCATTGGCAGTATGAGTCCATAGTTGTTTTTGTTATTTTCTAATGGTTGCCTACCATGGATTTTCATTCAAGAGCCATATGGATCTATCCAAGGCCATCCTTAGAAATATGTTTGTTTGCCGTAACAGACTTACAAGTAGCGGTAACATGGTTTCAGGTAAGACTTACAAGAAGCGTTTTTTAACTGATCATGTATTCACAGCATTAGAGGCATGAGCACGTAGAGTTCCTTACCCTTGGCTGCAATTTCAGTTGAAAGTTTTGAGCCTATACTCGTATTGTCTCTGAAATATAGCCTGCACTCACCTGTTTTCTTTGACATCGAAGAGTTGCGCCACTGCCTGTAGCTGCTGTCCATCTATCTAAAATTCAAAGTTACAGGTTCTCATAACCGTTTGTTTTCATCAAATTATATCAACAGGAAAGCTATGCATTTTAATATATTAGCTTATAAATGTAGGCAATTTGTAGGGAAAAAATAGTTCACTCTGTTGTTTTACAATATTATGGTCGGCAAGTCGGCTGAAAAGACTGTGAAAAGAAAATCACGTCAGGCCCAATTTACTGAGTCGGTCAGGTCAAGCAAGAATCATTTTAAGGATGGCCTGATGAATTGCTGAATTGATTTTGCATTTAACATCCTATCGATGGGTGAGTTTTGTCACTGTTGAGCTTAGGGATGCAACGGTACAGTGTGCCCACGGTTTGGTATGTATCATGGTTTTGGGGCCACGGTGACGGTACGGTTTCGGTATTTTCCAACAAAAAAAGGGGTTGTAAAATTGTTCTTTTAATGGCTATATTCCTTATCAACCATCAGCCTATCTATCAGTCTATCTGCAATTTTCATTTGATTTCTTTCATAAATTGCCTAGTAGATAGGCTACTAGAGGGGTAGACAGAATAAAATTAAACCAACTACGGTAGGACATCATTGTTAATATTCTTGAAATGCTATGAAATGTCCTCCTAAACAAGTAAATATCCTCCAGTAGCCTAGGCCTATTTTATTGTTTGCTCATTGCTGGTAGCCAACAACAGAATGAGAGGCCTTTTATTCCTAGTACTTAAGGGAAACGGTCTGCGTGACAATGGATTGCATGATATCCCAAACTTCAGAAATTAATTTCTGAGTCTACTATCAGTGTCTTTACAACACCGTGCTGCAAAGAAGCTTGCAAATGTTAATGTTACAATAGCTGAGCCTGGGGAGAGGACGTTTTTTTCTGTAAAACGTTTAGCCTGTCACTTGTTGCATCCAAGCCCAGTCTCACCGTACTCGACATTTGATCTAACTCATCGCAAGATAAACTAAGCATTACAGCCCCTAGACATCCTTGCGTAATATTTTACTTTAGGCAAGGTAGGCTATATTTGCAGTAGCCTATAGGCGAATTTGGGCGAGTGGTAAGCGCTATTTTCTGACAACCGGTTTAGTAGCATGTGTTAGACTATTAGACGCATTTTACGTTATTAAGTGTTTTGTTTGTGTAAACGGTCATCAGCTTGCACAAAATCTACCACAGCAGCAATTGCTCTGGCTTAATGTTGCCTACTTTCCGAGTGGAGCTTTTAGTTCATCTCTCTCCGTCTAACGTGCAGTGAGTGAGAAGTTTCACACATTTCACAGGCGGAGCTAATTAGCATTTAACCACGCTGATTGGTTGAGGGTTCTATGCTGGCTGCATAAGCAAATTTCAGGGAGCTTCAATAGATTCACATTTTATTAATAAACCGAAATATTGCGGTTTACGAAAGTTTATTGAACCGTAGAGGGCGTATCGTTTGGTAACCGTAAAATTCAATAACCGTTGCAACCCTAGTTGAGCTGCTTTGCTTGTTTAATGTCCTAGTAGCCTAACGTTGGCCAAACATAGTAGCCTGCCTATGTATCAGAAAACTTTTGTTGGGCTGTCATATCTGATTGAAATTGAAGCAACCTCTTGCCCAACATGTTATCCTGCAGTCTTCATTCATTAATCAACCTGTGGCTTTTTATGTCTCCACAAAAACCACACAGACTCAACATGAAGCCTATTAGCCAAGTCACAGAAAGCTATCTTACCATGCTAATTTACCAAAGATAGCTTAAATGTTTGTTGGCGAAATTGAAAATGCATTATATTAAACCAACAGATTCGTGAAACAGACATAATGTTATATCAGAGAGTTGTTTATTTTAGTCAATGTGAGCACAACTCATCTGCTGTTTAATGCAATTTATGTAATTGCAACTGTGGGCCTCTCATTCGGCTTATCGTTAACATAGTTGCATTATTTATCAGTGTAGTGTTATTATAACCTAAGCTGACTCATGAAATATTCCTGGGGTTATGCAATTCTCCTACCACACTCTTTAAGGGCTGGTCACCAGCAGAGGCGGCCAGCTCCCCTGGGGTATGGGATGGGTATAGGATCGTGTAGTTTCTAAAGTGTGACCTTTAACTCTGACCCTACCCGTTTCATAACAGAATGAAAAATGCAGGCTCACCATATAAACCAAATTAACTTTTAGCCTATGTCTCATAGATGACAGGTATCCAGATATTCAGGCAAAAGCTTGTTTTGGAAAGGTCATTTTCAAATAATATTTGAATATATAGAAAGATAGATGTGTGTATGTATGCCAAAGTGTCTCTGTATGCCTTTGTTTTGGTATGGTTTACGTTGCCTTATGTTGCATGTCAGTGTCAGTGGAATGTTGAGGTGCTGAGGTTTATTTATTTATGTTTATTGAACAGGGACAATGCACAATATATAACTGAGCCTGATTGTAGCCATGGGCTAATTCACATCAGTAGTCCCTGGGCAGGAGTACATGTTGACATTAAAAAAAAAAAACTATACTAAGAGTGAAAAGAGAGAGACTGTGTCTCACATGGTCAAACTAAAATACAGAAACACAAGACAAAAACATTCATGACTAACATGCAATAATTCAAATAAAAAAGAAATGGAGACTAAAAATGCTCACACTGTTTGCTTTGAGCCACTTCTTAAGCTGTGATTTAAAAGTATTGAGTGTAGTGCTTTGCCTAATGTCAACAGGAATGCTATCCCAGTTTAGAGGTTTTCACTGAGAATGCAGTTTGACCAAAGGTTGTGTGTCTGGAAACACTCAGGCAGTTGCCTTTAGAAGATGACCTTGTTGACCTTATGCTATTTGTGCTCTGATGCACAAATTGCCAAATAGGTGGCGGTGCAAGTTCCTTAATGATTTTAAAATACAAACATGCATTTGAAAAGAAAAATAAAACTGTCAAAAGAAAACAAATTAGATTTCTGTATGATATTGCCATGATGGTAAGTATATGGTTTCTTTGAAAGAGATTGCACCGCACACCAAAGATCAAAGGAGCTGGCCACCGAAAATTAAATCCCAAACTAATAAAGAAAAAAGGTGCCGCGCACTTAAGGTCCATAGAAATTTAATTTAATAATTAAAAAGTCATGATGACATTTCGGCACAGAGCCTTCTGCTCTGATCGTAATAGGTAAACCTATTTGAGTCGTATGTCTGTAAAGTCAACTTCGATCTGATGAAGGCTCTGTGCCGAAACGAGTTGTTAGGGTCTACAAGGAGTTACCATTGTATGTTGTGGGCGCAATATAGATTTTAACAGCTCTTGGTGGATATTGCATAAACACATAAAATGACCACATTGTTATTCCTTATATGAACTTGTTGAAATTATGATAATATGTACAATGAGGACTATTCCAAGTTGCATTGCTTTTAGCTGAAATTGCTCTAATGGAAAGCCGTGAATTTATATTTTCCCCTTATCTACAGGCTTAATGACAACAGTATTACACATAAAGGTTGTGTTGTTCATGTACAGGAAAAAAAATGAGCGGAAAATGTATGTGTATATCAAGTATAGCATCATCTAGTGTCATGATGTGTTGAGTAGCTTTGGTATTCATCTACAGGCTTGATGGTAACAGTGTGACCGAAGAAGGCTGTGCTGCTCTGACTTCATCCCTGACATCAAACCCATCACACCTGATGGAGTTGAATCTGAGTGGGAATAAACTAGGAGACTCAGGAGTGAAGCATATCTCTGATCTACTGAAGAACCCAATTTGTAAGCTGCAGACTCTAATGTAAGTCATTGTTAATAATGAACAAAACATGATCAAATTTGTCTGGACATGTTTGGGCATGAGGTGATAAAGCTGTTTAAATTAAGGCATGATACAGCCTACCTGTGTAATTGGAGAGAGCGGTATGCTCCATTGGGCTTAGTGTAGTTATTATTTATCTGAAATAATAATAATTTGGGGACAACCCATAACACTGAGTGTAAGTGTAACAGGGTGACCTGGGTGAGGTTGAGAAACCACACCCTAGTAGCCAGACTACGCCACCCCAAGGCCTAGTGCCTTAGGGAACCTTTAAGAGGTTACAAACTATAGCCAAACCGCTAAACTAATCAGGTTCGAATAAGCGCAAAGACATGGACTTCACAATAAAAAGAATTTATTAAGCAGCAAAGAAACTAATGGCAGAGACCTGAAACAGACACCAGACATAAGAAACATACAAATATTTATTTGGTTTGACATAGAAGACTGTTGACACAGTAGTAGAATCCCTGAGGGGGGCAGGCTAACAGGGGTGGGACAAGTGCTGCAGATACATGTGTAGGCAACCAAGATACAGTAAAAGTGATTCTTAATGCAAAAAGCCACAGCAAGCACACCAAACATGCAGTTACAGTTGCCCATGACCAGTGGCTAGCCCGACTCAGTTGCTTTGCCTGCTGTGCAAACAAAAGGTTTAACACACACACACACACACACACACACACACACACACACACACACACACACACACACACACACACACACACACACACACGCACACGCGCACACACACGCACCAAGCAAGCAGCATGCAAGCGCCAGCCAAGCACGAGACAAAAAGACAAGACTAGAAATGACAAAAACCAAAGAAAATCAACAACCTAATGAACTGAACATAAACTAAAGCAAGACAAGACGGCAGCACGACTTAATCACCAAGCAGGGCCATGCTATCTGTAGAAACAGAAAACAAAGAGTAAGCAACATGTAGCCCAGTATTGTTACCACAAATAGCCAGTCTACATACCCTCCGCTCGTAGCATGTAACATGACCAGCTGTCCTCGACACTGGACACAGAGCTAGATAAAAGGACACATAGACACAAAAATAAATAAAACACAAATAATTACACTAGACAAACAAAACAAATAGTGTGGGCAGCAACATACCTGGTGGTAGGCTCTAGACCAGGGCCATCTCAGTAGAGCCTATGCTACTACTAACAACTAGACCTCTTAAGTAGTGCTGCCCAAGTGGCTAATTGAGTTAACTGCCCCGCCCCCTCGTTAACCTACACAGGCCAGAGGAAGACAAGGAGCAGGTAGGCCTGGTCTACCTGCTACATTCGATTGAATCGAGATTTAATCACGATACTGGTAAAGGGAGCTGGGGAAGCCTAGCACACAAAGGCTCAATACTCTAGCCAGCTCCCAGAATTACAGATAACACAGGCTTTTATTGTCACAAAGTTGACCCTCTTACCCTCAGTTTTACTTTGGTTGTTGGAAGTTTACTGTAATGCAAATGAAACCCAGTACTTCCCCCACACACACCCCTCATGCACTGCTTGGAGCCACAGCTGTGCTGTCAATACTAGATCGTTGAACTCTACATCTGTTCTTGTGACAACACAATCCATGAGAATAAGTTTGTAGATTACCATAAAACACAATAAAACTAAGGTGAGGCCGATGCCGTTACAAGGTGTTGGCATCTGCAGGAAGTAGACTGGCTTACTCACTTCACCCCAGACCCTCAGACCCGCAGATACACACACAGACAACCACACACACACACAAAGACAGAGACACACACACATCAAGTGGAGTTTGACGGTGAATTCCTGCACCCTCGTAATAGCTTTTGCTGAGGCTGTTAGCTGTAGTGCAATGAATGGGAGTCTATGGCAGAAAGTGTTTCTGTTTTTTCCAATGTTTTCATTGACCAATGACCAAAAAAATGACTTCAGCATTTATCCTATTAGGCCGACGATTTGCAGGCTTATTGAAAGTGGTTTGCTATAATCTTGCCAATCAGTACAATTAGTGTACAGTCTATAGAAACAAATGACTTCCTATTTAAAAGTACAATTTTAATAATGTCACTATACGATCTATCGCTACATGATGGGAAATTTTGAAATCTCTCTTGATGTTGTAAGTATATATGGGAGTTGTTAGGGTCTACAAGGAGTTACCATTGTATGTTGTGGGTGCAATAACTACTGCAATATAGATGCAAGCTTTTAAAAGCTCTTGGTGGATGTTGTATAAACACATAAAATGACCACGTTGTTATTCCTTATATGAACTGGTAGAAATTATGATAATGTGTGCAATGAGGACTAATCCAAGTAACATTGCTTTTAGCTGAAATTTCTGTAACGGAGAGCCCTAAATTCATATTTTTCCCTTATCTACAGGCTTAATGACAACAATATTACACATGAAGGTTGTGATGTTCTGACTTCATCTTTGAAATCAAATCCCTCACACCTGAGAGAGCTGAACTTGAGTGGGAATGAAGTAGGAGACTCAGGAGTGAAGTGTATCTCTGCTGTACTGGAAACACCAGAATGTAAATGGGAGAAACTGATGTGAGTGATGTAGAATGCATAGACATTAGATGAAGGGCATCAAAAAAAATACTGTGTAGCTGTAAAATGTAAAGCTTTAATCAATCAATTTTAAGGTTTATAGGAATCAAATGTGCCAGATAAATATTGATATTCTGAAAAAGACTGGGGTTGTTGTTCTACTAAAAGGTCTTCTGAATCAGTTGTCATCTGTGTGACATCTACTAAAGAGAAACAAAAAAGCTAATAAATTACATACCTCTTTATCTAGTCTCTTGGTCTGACAGACGTTGCTCTTTTTTTACATTCACCAGTAAAATATTCTGTGAAACTTCCCTCTCTTTGTCCCTTCTTAGGCTTGACAGCAACAATATAACAGCTGAGGGTGGTGCTACTCTAGCTTCATGTCTGACATCAAACTCCCCACACCTGATAGAGCTGCATTTGGGTGGGAATAAATTAGCAGACTCAGGTGTCAAGCATATTTGTGCAGTACTAGAGAAACCAGACTGCAAACTGCAGACACTAAAGTAAGTTATTGTGGGTAATGAACAAAATATGATCCAAATCATCTGACAATTCATGTACAGGAAAAAAATGAGCTGGATACAGTACATGTATATCAAGTATAGCATCATCTAGTGTCATGATGTGTTGAGTAGCTTTGGTATTCATCTACAGGCTTGATGGTAACAGTGTGACCGAAGAAGGCTGTGCTGCTCTGACTTCATCCCTGACATCAAACCCATCACACCTGATGGAGTTGAATCTGAGTGGGAATAAACTAGGAGACTCAGGAGTGAAGCATATCTCTGATCTACTGAAGAACCCAATTTGTAAGCTGCAGACTCTAATGTAAGTCATTGTTAATAATGAACAAAGTACTATCAAATTTGTGTGGACATGTTTGGGCATGAAGTGATAAGCTGTTTAAATTAAGGCATAATACAGCCTACCTGTGTAATTGGAGAGAGCAGTATGCTCCATTACATGTTGTGTAGGCTTAGTGTAGTTATTATTTATCTGAAATAACAATAATTTGGGGACAACCCATAAAACTGAGTGTAAGATTGACTCAAGATTTAATTGTGATACTGGTAAAGGGAGCTGGGGAAGCCTAGCACACAAAGGCTCTAGCCAGCTCCCAGAATTACAGATAACACAGGCTTTTATTGTCACAAAGTTGACCCTCTTACTAATATACCCTCAGTTTTACTTTGGTTGTTGGAAGTTTACTGTAACGCAAATGAAACCCAGTACTTCCCCCACACACACCCCTCATGCACTGTTTGGAGCCACAGCTGTGCTGTCAATACTAGATTGTTGAACTCTACATCTGTTCGTGTGACAACACAATCCATGAGAATAAGTGGTAACACTTTATTTTAAGGTTCACATATTAGCCCCTAATACATACCTAATTAATACCTGTATTAGTGACTTGTAAGGCAGGTGTTAGGCATCATTAATCATTTGTTAGGTGTGTATTCACAAATTGCTTGTTCTTGACTAATTAGGCCTTTATTCTTGATAGTATCTTTATAATGCCCTAATAAGCCTTGATCTCTACTTACTAAGTTGTAGTACCTACCAAAGCAGGATATGTGTAAGCCACTAGTATACTGTCTTAATGAATCTCGAATAGTGGAAGAAGACTTGTAGATTAAGCAAGTACTTCTTACAGATACATTTTCACAAGTTGAACCCACCTTCTCATAAATGGCTATTAAATTCATATGAAGAGCATTCAAACAATAATTTCAAGTAAAGTTCGACCAAATTTTTTAACATTCTTCACTATGGTTCTGAGATCTGCACACATTATGGGATGGATCAGCTCTCACACCAGTGAATGATAGCACGGGCATGGGTGGTGGTAGTGCCACTAGTAGTCAACTGGCCTTTTGCTTCTTGGAAGTTACATCTAAAGGCCAGTTATATAAATGTTGGTTTACAGGTAATACTACATCATAAAGGAATAGGCCACCCCAAAACGAAATTTATTCTCTTACCATATTCCCCTGTGTTGGATAAGTGACCAAAAGTATCCAGAAGCGCAGCGTTAGCTTAGCTTAGCATAGCAATTTGGAGTTTCCATTTAGCCTGTCGTTCTCAAAATAGTCATAAATGAACTCAAGATTTTTCCTAATTTCGCTGTTTCACCTGTACATTCAAACCGAGTACAAATGCCAATGCCATTATCACGAAGGGTTTGCCTAGGAGTGACAAAGTCTTGGGACTATATTCAGGCGAAAGCACAGGCAAAGCACCGCTGATAGGCGTAAAGTCATCACAGCACCTGAAAAGTTACCGTAGTACTTTCTTTCTGGGGTTTTCAGGTGCTGTGATGACTTTACGCCTATCAGCGGTGCTTTGCCTGTGCTTTCGCCTGAATATAGTCCCAAGACTCTGGAAACTCCAAATTACGGCCAAAAAACTCTATTTGGAAACTCCAAATTACGGCGCTCTATGCTAAGCTAAGCTAACGCTGCGCTTCTGGATAGGGAGAAGCACAGGTCTGAATGAAAAACACTTTTGGTCACTTATCCAACACAGGCCTATTCCTTTAATGTAATCAGATTTTGACTATAATGATGTGTTCAAAACTGCCAAATGTCAGCCTAATATGTTGCTTGAATAAGATGATGTCTAATACAGTTTGTACTATGTATAATTGTATGTGACAAATAAAATTTGATTTAATATGATATCCAATATGAGGCTTACCCCAGTTATATGGGTCCAGATGTTATATGCAGGGGATTCACAGGAGAACAGAGGAATATGATTGATTTTGTATTATTGTCTTACTAAGAAAACTCTGAAGACACAGTGTTTATTTCTGAGTGGTATTAATTTATTTTAAAAAATGTTCTTCTCCCAGTCTCTCAGACTGTGAAATAACAGAAAAGGGATATGTTGACATGGCTTCAGCTATTAAATTACATCCCAAGTCCCAACTGATACAGCTGAATCTGTGTGGAAACAGCCCTGGAGACTCAGGAGTGAAACTGCTTCTAGATTTAAATCTTAAGACATTAAGGTGAGTGTTACGGCTCACTGGGCCGTTTACTTGTCATCTGACATTCCATTACCAAACTATATTTATAAACTGCTGATGACTGACTTGTACATGTCTCACTTTCTCGGTTTAGTTTCTTTTTTTGTTTTTGTTTGATGGTTATTTTATTTTTTACGGTTACAAAAGGTTTAAATGGAGACTGAGAAAGACAATTGTTAGAAAAATCCAGAACAGTTAACAAAATACCAAGGGAAAGCCAGCATGCTGCATGCCAAGATCCACCAGTTGCTGTAACTAGAAATGAAAATAGCCTGACTATAAACACTGTACAGTTCCAGGTTGAAGGAAGATGGTGTTGGTCATCCCAATTGATATGGACGACACAGAGTCAGACTATGATCGGTGCCAGCGTTATAGATAGCCACTGACACAGTAGAAAAACGTAGAAAGTGCAATAGCATAATATTTTGCCTTATTTCATCTCTAATGATGACAGCAGAAACCAGGAAGGAGGGTTCTCTGGTCTCTCCCTGTTATTGCCAGAGCTTGGCAGTCACTTAGAGTGGGCACTAGAAGATTGCCAAGAGGTCATTTACTGGGTGGACCTACCCTTTAGGATGTCACCCGGGTCACAAGTGACTTTGTTGTCACTAATACACGACCTGCATGTATGTGCAATGGACATTCAAGTGCTGCCTCTGGCAGTAATCCGAAATTCAAAGAACTGTGGTTACCTCTATAAACTGGTCAGTCATCTTCTCCCCAGACAAGGGGTGACAAAAATTCAACTGATGTGGCTTCACAGAAACCCGCTGCTAGTTTACTGTAAACAAGGAGAAACTCTCAACTCCAGACAAGGCACAAACAGCTCCCATGGTAGAGTATACATGTAGATTCTCTGCCCAAGCCCAGACCGTGTCCAACTCAAACTCGGGCTTGGTTAAGGCTGACTTCTCCCATCACTCTATCAGTCTTTGTCGGGCCATGCTCATGGTCAATCATACCATGAATAGGGCTATGCTTTATAATATTATTTAATATAGTATCCTTAACCTATGATGCTATATGTTGTGATATTCAACAAATCTGTCTGTATTACGGCACAGTAACACAGTAAAAAAATACTGACGTCTTTTCAACAGGCTAGCCGATTATATGCTTCAAAAAGATGCTGAACAGAAGAACCCGGAATTGTTGTTGAACTTGCAGTTACCAAAGTAGGCTATTATTAGGCCTATTTTAACATGCCCGCTGGTTTAAATCAGTTTCTGGCTCATTTTTAAACATTATCTTTTGGTTCGGGCCGGGCTTAGGCAGAAAATAATTGGTCTTGCGTAGGGTCGGGCTCCATTTTTTTGGCCTGATCTATCCCCTGGATAAAGGTCCACATATGAACGGTAGTTATTCACTGTCAAAATTAACAGTTAGGAGTGGTTTAGCCACTGTTCTCTGGCTATGCCCTGATGTTTACTCCTCCCAAGGATATCCGTTAACTATGCCCAAAACCTAGGGTAAGCAGATGGAGCCTGCACTGAAAAGGAAATAAAAATAGTGCTCACCAGGGAGTGTCACGTCAACTAGAGTAAAGGATCTTACCTCAACCTACTGAACTTTGGCAAAAATCTGATTAAAAAATGCAATGAATATAAATAATAATTATCTTGGTGGAGCCTCCAATTTGTATTTTTTAGGGTTACCAAACGTTTAAACAGACACTGAATCAGACAAAAGAGTTTATTTGTAAACATGCTAAACCTTATCTGCCTAATCTGCATTGATAGTAAAAGCAGGAAGAGAATGAAACTAAAAAAACATATATACATATGACAGTCTTTCAGTGTTTGTTTGCCATTTAGTTACTACATATTTATTTATGTTAAAGAAACTAATCTCTCACCTCTATCTCTTTTTTGTGAACTCCACCCTGGGTTGTAATATTGAACTGTTATTCATGGTTGGGTAGAAAATACAGATATAGAACCACATTCATAAATACCACATAAATAAGAGCAATGATATGAGATGTATTTATTGTTCTTCATTTCGATCCCTAGACTGTTACGTCCTGCTGCTGAGAATGCCTGTGTTTATCTGAAGTCACTTCTTGGAACAAACCCGTTACTCCTGACAGAGCTGGATCTGAGTAAACATAATCCAGGAGACTCAGAAGTGAAGCAGCTCTCTGCTCTACTGAGGGATTCACACAGCAGACTGAAGACACTTAAGTTAGTTTGTTTGTATTCCCTCCAGTAAAATAAAGAAAATCAACCATTGTTTTGCTTTAAATTCAAAGTTTTATTTATGGTATGTCTTATACCCCCTTTCTTCAGGCTTAATAATAGCAGCATAACGGAAGAAGGGTGTGCTGATCTGAGTTCCGCTCTGATATCAAACCCCTCACACCTCATAGACCTGGACCTAAGTGGGAATAAACTTGGAGACTCAGGAGTGAATAAGATTGCTGATCTTCTGAAGCATCCATATTTCAAACTACAGAAACTGATGTAAGTAGACCATGGCCATTACTAAGTCAGTTATTCTTGAGTCCATTATGTAATAAGTGAAGTCCATTATCTGTCAGGTTTTGTAAATAGCAATAATCACTTAATCAATAGCCTTTGAAATTGCAGATTATGTAAGGGATAACTACTGGTTCCATGCAAATAATGTTACATGGAAACAGTATATGTATATAATGTAACTGGTTGAAGACCATACTGTATGTCATTGCATACCTGAGATATTGCAGTTAAAAGCTGATGTGACCCATCCACATCCAGCTGGGCTGACATGGCACTGCCATTGGCTGAGAGCATGTATCTCGAAGACGCAGGGTCGCACAAAAATGAGACGCACATCTCCAAAAACAGTTGTTGAATTCAGCAAAAACAATGGAAGTGTATGCTTAACATACTAAGTATACTATCCGGCTTTCGACAGGGAAAACGTTTTCACGTTTTTACGTTTTTTTTTTAAACTAAGTGGTCTTGTGTGAGGTGGGTTATACATATAAGCAATGCAGTGTCAATAAAATACGGTGAATATTTTGAGCCCAAACATGGCAATATAACATGCTATGGATGTTCAAATGGGCGTTCAAAGTAGAGAGACAGGCTTCAAAGTACACATTTTGAAACGTGACATAATGACACAAATAGGTAGTTTTCGAGCATAAAATGTATGTTTATTGTGGCGAGCTGGGTGTATAGATTCCTGAGAGTCTCAGCATTCAGATGATGTGCAGCATTATTTTATTACCGTACAATAGGCTGCGCCTCATTCATTTTATTCCGTCAAATCTAAACGCGTTGCTGCTTTGAATATTTTTCAGTGAAAGTATCTATCGGGCTGCTTACTGTTGTTATACTTATCTTACAGAATTGAAATGGAACAGTGCTGAAACTTTATTAACAGATAAATATCTCAGATAGCCAGTTATACGAACATAATGCCCCATCAGCCAATCAGAGAATACAATCCCATTCTGAAGGGAGATAATATGATGCAACATTTCTGCCCTACTAAGGCAAAAGACAGTAACTCACCAGAGTGTGAAACTGAGAAAAATGATGTTAAAGTTATCTTAAAAGAAATGAATGTCCTCACAATCTAGTTATAGCTACAAAGCTGTAATTTTCACAGTTTGTAGTGTATGGCTACCTACATCTATTGATCAAAAATAATTTTACCCACAGTTGACTTTTGACCCTTTTTTGGAAGTTACTGTGTTCTGCCTTAGCATTGCCCCCAGAATGACAGATAGTCATACTAAGGCAAAAGACTGTAACTTCCATTTTAAATCTAAATAATAAGCAACAAAGACAACTTTTACATATAATTTAAGCAGTATACACCCTATTAGAGTCATTATGACAAAATGTCTTGTTTATTAACATATAAATTGTGGACCTATATGGGTTTTATGCGTGTATTTGTAGGGTGGTATGTCATACTGCCGCAAATAGTAATTACACACATTTTCTATCAGGCTGATAATATTTCATAATATTATAATTAAATTTTATATTTTTTTGATTATTGATATAACTGAAATTTTAAAAAGGAGTTTTAACTGTTAACAGATTAACAGTAACTGAAGTTACTGTGTTCTGCCTCAGTTTGGAACTTCAGAGTTCCAGAATTCCGCAGGTCCAGAGCAGAAGGCAAAAAAGCAGTAACTGAAGTTACAGTGTTCTGCCTTAGTTTACCAAAAGGATTTTCAACTTGTTTTACTTTACATCTTATTTTACCCTCAAAACAAGTGATTTCAAACTCCATGTTTGTTCACATGATAAAACTGATGCTTATAATTGCAAATATGACAAAAACTCATTTTTGAAAAAATTGAAGTTACTGCCTTCTGCCTTAGTAGGGCAGATTTAATCAATGCAACATGGAACAATGTAAAGAAATTCAAATAATTTACATTCACTTTCTTTAGACTTTCAGACTGTGGTATAACAGGAGATGGATATGCTGTACTGGCGTCAGCTCTGAAATCAAACCCCTCATACCTGGTAGAACTGGACCTGAGAGGAAATGACCCTGGAGACTCAGCAGTGGAGCTGCTCACTGAGTTATACAATTTACTGGATGATCAGAAGTACAAACTTCAAACATTGAGGTAAGAGAATTATATTGACTTCAAAAACCTAAAGGACTGGCAGTATTTGTTCTGGTATTTGTATTTGTCAGGTCGGTCCTTGGGCTTAATCTTTTCCGCCCAGTGGGAAAAAAAAGAAAAAAAAACATTTATTAATTATTGCTGCTGTTAACCCTGAATCATGGTGAATTTCCCCTGGGGAACAATAAAGTATCTATCTATCTATCTACCGTAACGAAAGTCTGGCTGCTGCATGCAACATGCATGCATGGAGCGGGACAGACATGACGCGAGCACAATGGCAGGTGAAGGAACAAGAGACTATACTCTAGGCCATGGTATGCGTCTGCATTAAATTCCCTTCGCAGATTTCCTTTCCTTGAGGAGATGCCATCTTTGTTCACGATTGAATCAGACATATCACTTGAACTAGAACAGGCTAGACTTAACCATTGACGGCGACTTTACTTGCTGTGAACTAATTCTTGGGACGTTATGCGTTGTTTCACAAGTGTCTGCCTAAACGACTGCTCCCTGTGACCTAAAGGACGGCAGGGGGCTTAAACAATTTTTGCCTAAACGCAAAAGGCCTAATCGACCTGTATATTATTGCGTTGGGCCGCGGGCCGGGTTCGGGTAGATAATTCATATTGATGTGTCGGGTTACATCGGGCTCGGGCTTTGAAAGCCACGGGCTGGGTCGGGTCGGGTTCTAATTTTCAGGCCCGTTGAGAACTCTAATTCATAGGCTTACTGAAAACTTCATACTTTTCCTGAAAATAATTATTTAATTACAGTCTGAGGAAGAGATCATGCTGCAAGTCTCTCATTCTTGTTCCCTTCACCTGCCATTGTGCTCACGTGTGCGCAAGTTATGGACAAGTTATGGACTGGATGGCTCAGTTGTAAGGGAGAATGGTGTGCAATCAACACCATACTGGCTTAAACAGACGATTTTAGAAAATTAAATACCACCCGAAACTAAAAAACAGACCAGGCCTCTATTTGAGGATTCCAAAAATGTACTCACAAATCACGAACCTAACTGTCTTCTAAATAACACGTTATTATTAATAATTATTGTCCAACGAATGTGGTGGTTTCAGATCAGTCACCCTTTCGATGACAATGCGATGCTTATTTTATAAATTACTATTTTAATTCTCACAAACTGTGCGAATCTAACGCAATGTGGATGATTATTTCCACAATTCTATGAATTTATAAATCACATTTATTAAATAACAAACCGTTTCCACACTGGTTGTTTCCACTCAACCAAGTTGGTTATTAAATAATTTACCATAGATATGTAGGCTACTCAGACAGACCAGTATAGCTGATTTATGTCTTATAATAACGAATGTACAATAATAATTAAAAGTGGAGATGCAAAGATTTCAGCTGCTGTAGCCTGGCCTAAACGACTGCTCCCTGTGGCCTAAACGACTGCTCCCTGTGACCTAAACGACGGGGGCAGGGGGCTAAAACGATTCTTGCTTAAACGCAAAAGGCCTAATCGACCTATATATTATTGTGTCGGGCCGCGGGCCGGGTTCGGGTAGACAATTCATATTGATGTCTCGGGTTACATCGGGCTCGGGCTTTGAAAGCCACGGGCCGGATCTGGTCGGGTTCTAATTTTCAGGCCCGTTGAGAACTATGGTGTTGAGAGCTTTGTGAGGCGCTTTGTATCATGCCACGCACAAGCTAGCATTTTCCCCTTCCTCATGAACACTGCTATGGCTGGCGAGGAGTAATAGCTGTCCAAAGCACCACTGATAAAGTTACCGTAGTACTTTCTTTCTGGGGGTTTTCAGGTGCTGTGATGACGCATATCAGCGGTGCTTTGCCTGAATATAGTGCCAAGACTTTGTCACTCCTGGGCAAACCCTTTGTGATAATGGCATGGGCATTTGTACTCGGTTTGAATGTACAGTTGAAACAAGGAAATTAGGAAAAATCTCGAGTTCATTTATGACTATCTTGAGAACGACTGGCTAAATGGCAACTCTAAATTACGCGCTCTATTCTAAGCTAAGCTAACGCTGCGCATCTGGATACGGACAAGCACGGGGGTGGTGAAAACACTTTTGGTCACTTATCCAACTCAGGGAATATGGTAAGAAACTAAATTTCGTTTTGGGGTGGCCTATTCCTTTAAATGATAGTCCTGACAAAGAGGGAGCTAAAAACAACTTTCACTATGGAAAAGAATTCATCTATTTTGGGATGACACTGTTTAAGGCAATGCAGAAGTTTTATATGATTTCAAGATCAGATTGTTCAGGAACCACTAATCACAAAGACAACTGCTATATATCATTGTAATCTGTATGATCTCCTGTTTATTATGACCGCCACTAGCGTAGCTAGCGTAGCGGTCATACAGTGGTTGTCAAAGTTTTTTTTTTTTTTCTCCCGTCATCTACTTCCTGAATTTTTGGTCAACGATTCCCGGGACACCGTAACACTGGGGCACATGAAACTTGGTGGCCATGTAGCCCAGTAGACATTTACGGAAAAATTTCATTTGGTCCCTGGGGGCCACTTCATCTTTGCGCTCCCCATCTTTTGTAGTTTTTCCTAAAGAACTACCTGACCCGTGACATTGAGGTGATGAAATGTTTATGGAATGTTGGTCTCAAGAGCCCACATCAACTTAGCTTATAACCAGTCATTTGATTTGCGCCCCCATGGTAAAAAATGAAAATGCAATATTATACTGCTTTAATTGCCCCTATCTTTAGATCAGATGTTATGAACTGCACCAAATTTAATGTGTATGATGAACCTGACATCTTGTGGGAATATGTCAATTTTTGTGGAATTTCATCAATGGGGGGCTATAAAATAAATTAATTTATATGTACTTTCAATGACTGTACATTGTGTACAACCATCGACCTGTAGATGGTGCTATTGAGCGAAGGGTTACTGGTTTGGGATGATAGGCCTACTGTCTCTCACACACACACACACACACACACACACACACACACACACACACACACTCACACACACAAAGCATGGAATGTGCAGAACTGAGCGGCGGTCATATTTTGTACCGCCATGCTATACATCTAGTTAAGATATGTGTTTTGCCATCGTTAAGCTAAGAATCCGTGAGATATTACACGGAGAACAATGTATGCCATGGACACAGAACTGTATTGGTGGTAATAATTTTGATACAAATTCATCGTTAATTATCTCGTGAAGCGTTCATCACAAAAACTAACGACTAGCATTGTTGGAAAGGTCAGTTTCTGCAGATTCCAATGATGCCTTATAATTTCGCGCTAAGGAGAAGAATGGGTGCGCCCGTCAGGACTGATGTTTGCGCCTCTCTCCAGTGCTGGATTGCATTATGGATTACGAATCTGGGCCGAGCCCGGGCCAGATTAGGCCCGCAGGCCAGGAGTTTGAGACCCCTACTCTGCTCTGTCCCCTAACTTTCCTATGAACATTTCGACCTCTTCTGACATTCCCAGCGGCATTGAAGATAGGCTCCACCACGTTACTGCCTTGATTGCACAAAGGCGCGCGGTCAGAAGACAAAGAAGCTAGCTGGCTAGCGCAGTAAAAAGACTGAACTCCCACAACTCCAGCCTCGTTTCCCACACCACTATTACTCCCGCTGATTTCACGACCCCGTGAAGTTATTCCCACCACTGACATTAGGCAAAGGACCTAAATTGGGCAATTGATTCAACGTTTGTGCTGTGTGTAGGGCAACACTCTCACTTTGTCCAGCTGCAATATTGCTAGGCAGGGATGCATCAGAAGCGTGATCTCTGAACAAATCACCTTCATCTTCTAAAGGCACATATTCCCCTTCAGAATCATGGTCAGCAAATATAAAACCCTAGCCTGACATAACCCGACCATAATACTGCTGTTCATCCGTATTCATGGTCTGGAGGTTCTTTAACCTAACGCGATTATACTGCAGGGGGGAGGGCATCCACTTCTGGTTTGAAACGATTGGACAGCTCATCTAATCAGCTTCGCTTATTGGCCGGTAGACTCTCTACCGATGTAAACACGCCCCAGAAGACCGTTCCCAGACCATGGATACGGATGAACATTCGGGCGGGCTATGTCCGGCTAATAAAACCCAGCACTTCATTGCAGGTGAACTTTCCTAATGCTATTACATGATAATGTATTGCAAATACTGGCTGATATTGACAATACCGCTCTAGTAAAAATGGCTGACGCACGCACACTTGCTCTGGTATTTCTCGCAATGACTCAAGGCTAATTTCCTTGCGATATTTGATTTGACCATACACGTCTTTTGAGTCTCAGATGACGTGTGACATGTCTGCCAACTAGTGGAATGGAGGTCAGGCGAAATATGACACCCAATTTGACAAAATTGTCCATTTAATTCAGTACCGGAAGTAACATTGTTTGGAATGTGCATTTTGTTCTCTGCCATTTTGCCTGATTTCATTAGATTATTGACGACAATATATTCTACCTCTCTTTACAGGTTGTTAAAGACTGATCCTGAAGCCAAAGCCTTAGCTTACCTTACTAAATTTTTAGGTGGAAATCCCTTACTCCTGACAGACCTGGATCTGAGTGGAAAGATAACAGGAAACATGGAAGTGAAGATATTATCTGCCCTGCTGGAAGATTCACATTGCAAGGGAAAGGAACTGAAGTTAGTGTATTTATGGTTTCTCCATGTTTGCTTTTCATCTTAGTCTTTCATTGTAATCATTGTAGTATATGATTCATATTTGTAGCTGACAACTGCTATCTTAGGTAAATTGAAGTTGTTCATTAAATTCAGTGTACATGAAGTTTTACAAACATATTCATAAAGGATTATTGGTAACATTTTATTTTAAGGGGTTTTAAAAGAAACAAGCCTGTTATAAAAATGACATGACACATATAGTTCACATTATTACCTCCGCCAAGGAGCTTATGTTTTTGCCAGCGTCTGTGTATCCGTGTGTCCGTCTGTCTCTATACAACATAACTCAAAAAGTACTGTATCAGAGACACTTATATAGGAGGAGACAAATCACTTCAGAAGTCCTCCCATTGAAATGCACTACGGCCGTTCATAACGCAAAGATGGCGGAGTCGAGAAACTGGAAGTCCTGCCTTACGGTGGAAATAGCCAATCGCGTTGCTGAACGCTGTATGACTGACGGTTAGCTTTTTTGTTTACTATGTCTGTCATTATGGTGATAGCCATGCCGCGATTGTCAGCGCAGGCGCAGTAAGCAAATTGCCGTTTTAAATAACGTCTTTTTAGCTTTGTTTTTGGGTCTGTCTGGTAAATTTTGGCACTGTTCAACTCAGATTTAAACGAGGATTCACACCATATACTTTTTTAGTGCATACGACCAGCCAATCTGTACTTATGGATATTTCCCCATTCATTTTGGAGGGTCTGGTCTTGTTAAGCCAAAATAGCTGCCCGAAGGCGTATCCAATATGGCGGCCGAGTGACGTGACTTGCCTTAGAAGGACTTTGACTGTATGGATTTGGACGATAGTTTTGGACCATGTCTGTATTTGGACAAGTAACAACTGATTCAATTTTGGTGGTGATCGGTGATCCAGAACACTATCTAGAATGATTTTTGTCACATGAAAGTTGGTATACAGCATCTTTGGACCATGCCTAACAAAACGTATCCATTGTTTAGTTCGAAAGTCAAAGTGCCCGCCTTCTACCAATGAAATTTGCAAGTTGGGGGAGGATTTTTTTGCTGCTTGGCCATATTGCTGCTTTCAGCTATATCTATATTGCATCTGTGACCACATTTCTTTGATGGAGTTCTTCCCTCTCTGAGTGCTTTTCTAGTTGATTCTTTTGTCATCATTAATGACCCTAAGTGTCATCTGTTTTTGTAAAAATCGGAATCCCGAAGCCAGCATTTCAGAAGTCAAATGACATTAATGACAAGGTTGAAAACGCATTAATTGTCATTATACATGTAATGCTACATTATAACTTGGTCATGTTAACCTTATGTAGATTTCAAATGTGTCGGGAGGGCGCGCTCAACTTCAAAAGTAAGATAAATAAAAGACTTTGGGTGCGTGAAAAAAAAACTATAAACTTAAAGAAAAATCCGCACTCACAAGCTATATCTCATTATTTATTTGACATACCACCATGTCCAATGCAAACGCGTTTCGGCCTAAGCCATCATCAGTGCGTGATACCTGTGATATCACGCACTGATGATGGCTTAGGCCAAAACGTGTCTTTAAATAAAGTGTTACCTTGTTATCAAATAGTAATGATGGCACTCATGAAACATACCAATTTCATATCATAATGTCATACAACTGAAGTGCCATGTAAAGAAAAACTTACATGTTCCGCTTATAGTACTGGTAGAATGACATAAACAACCTCAAAAATGTAAGTAAATGATGTAGACCATTGTATGATAATAGTGTATTGTCGGTATGAATCAGTTGCACTATATCTGGTCCAGTCAAGTTTGCTTTGATTAATCTGCTTGTTTGCAGGTTGTCTGACAGTGGTTTAACAGAGGAGTGTTGCTCCTCTCTGGCAAGAGTTTTCAAATCAAATGGGTTCGCTCTGAGGGAACTGGATCTGAGTGACAATGACATACAAGATTCAGGAGTGAAGCAGCTGGCTGATACACTGAAGAATAGTGAGAGTATACTGAAGACACTGAAGTAAGACAAACTCCTTTAGTGTTTGGATATTACTTTATTATATAATGGAATGAAATTCATACCAAATATCTAGACAGATGTGAAAAATGTGAATAGAAAAGAACAAACCATTGGATATCAGCAGCATTAGAAAGTGTAACTATTCATTTAAATCACAATAAATTGAACACAAACACACATTTGTTAGGGTATGTCTGTACACATATAGTGTATTACCTAAAGTTGTCACTGTTGATATTGTTTTCTCCCAGTGTGGGATCTTGTGCTCTGACTGAAGACGGTTGTTCAGCTATAGCTGCAGTTCTCAAGTCAGGCCTATCTAGTCTGACAGAACTGGACCTGAGTTTCAATGCACTGATGGATTCTGGAGTGAAGCAACTGTCTACTGGACTGGAGAGCATACAGTGTAAACTACAGATACTGAGGTGAGTCATAATCAGTATTACACCGCTGAGCTGAGCTGATGTTACATATGCACTAGTGGAGGAGTGGGACGCAGCTGCACAGAGATCACATTCGGCTCTCTTTATTTCCTGATCCTACCCTTAACTCTCACCCACAGTCTTTGCAAAAAAGTGTATGCTTAAAGAAAAGAATACACATTTAATAAAGTAAATATGACTAGTGGGAGTGAGATTGGTAATGTTTCCCCATAGTCTAGGAGATTTTGCGGACCTGGAAATGTTGAGTACCCCTAAAGTTTTTTGTTTGATATTTTATCTGCATAGGGGATGATCTTTTTTTCTTATGCCAAGTTCACACTACAGATTTTAAAGACGATTCTGAGGATGCGGGGTCAATTAGAAATCAAAGGTAGTCATGGGGAAACTCGGCAGTGGATGTGTGAATTACTCACCGACACGATTTAAGGCAATCGTAGGGTTGATGCAAGTTCTTGGGGGACATCTGGAGAAGCCGCAAGCGATTCACGGAGCAACAGCCAATCCAGAAACATGACTCATGTTGATCTTTAAATTTTCCAAACTCAGCTTCCAAAAAACGCCTTCTACCTTCTTTGAAGACAGTCATGTGAAGTTTACAAAAAAGAAGATAAAATTGGCTATCCAGCTATGAAAATGTTTTTGCGGCAATAACGAGGTTGAAATAGTGCAGACAACATGAAAGCAGTGTCAAATTAATGACTATCAGACACGTCTGTATAGCCTGTATGCTATTATGTAGAGGGCTGTAGGGAGGGAAGTAGACACTGCGCTCCTGAGCCAAGAGCTGTACAACTGGAAATCTCATAGACCCGACTTTCCAGAAAATCCCAAAACAATATAACGAGGAACTTATACACCCCCCCAAAATATGTTGCATATATTGGAATCATCAAGCCTAGCAAGCTATACCCTGTACAGATTTTGTACTAGGGTCTAGCCACTCAATGGTGTTTTTTGCCCAAAACGGCACCTTTCAGGCAGCACAGCCTAAAAGGCATTACCCTTACCCAATTCCTAACCCTAACCCCCTCAACCCTGATCCTAACCCTAAACTGAGTGGAGTAGTGCCTTGAAGACAGCGCTGCCTAGAATGCACCATTGAGGGCAAAAAATACCAAAGACCGGTCTAGCCAGGCTCGGCAGAGACGCTGATCATGTGGGCGGGCAAAACAGTTGTCTGTCAACTCGCCGTTGCATACTACATCAAGTATCTTTCGTCACAACGAACATAAACTTTTTATCTTCATACATTGTAAATAAGGATGCTCCGATCACCGTTTTTGGGTCCGATCACAAAATCATGATCTGCTGATTGCCGATATTGCTGTGAGCCGGTTTCTTTTGTCATCAACAACGTTTGCAGCAGTGCTTAATAGTCTTTCACTATCCACACTTGTGCACGGTGAACAAAGATATGCTCTGGCTGCATGAGCAAGTGTAGGGAAGCGGCCATTATTCACCTGCCAGTAGGCTAGTGGCTGCCCACTGCGTTGCATTGCAGGTTCTGCTAAATAGTGGTTGATCTGTGAGTTGATTGTGATTTCCTATGGATTTTGTTCTGTATCCTCTTACCATTCCACAAATTTTCAATTTGCTTCAGCATAACAAAAAGACGGAGATCTCTGCAACTCTCTTTCGTCACATGTCCCTTGCCTCTCAAGACGATTTGATTGGTCTGATACAAGTTAGATCGTCCCACCTTCTTCTCTGCCGAGCCTGGCTAGACTCCTGTGGTGGCCAAATGAATTTGCTGCCGCTAGGGGGGTCTAGATTTCTAGGCTAGGAATCATCTACTACCTGGAGAAATTTAGCTGTCTCATAACAGAACGATATTGTCCACATCTCATCAGAAAAGAACTACACAGGCTACATGCCGGGAGCTAGCTAGGCTGCATGAGCTTGCTGTTTGAGTCTCCACCACTTGATAGTCACAACATTAAATAGTAGTGTGAGTTTTATATCCAAAGCCATGGTCCAAGCTAATCATGCTAATAAACAATGCTAAACAAAAAACATACAAAATTTGTGTAGTCCATTTCTGACGAGATATATATATTCACATATATATATACACATATTCAATCTATTAAAGGACAGCGAAATTTCACCTGGTACTTTCACAGGTAGTAGATAGTTCAGGTATACACAACATATTTTTGGGGGGTGTATAAGTTCCAAGTTATATCGTCGTGGGATTTTTATGAAAGTTGGGTCTATGCGATTTCCAATAGTATGCACAACTCCCCCCTCCCAAGCACATGCAAGTTCCAATACATAAATGTCAAGTTATCCTCAGAAAATATACTGAACGAACGTGTGGATCATCTAATGTTTTCTGCTTTCTATTTCTACATTTCTCATTATAAGCTTGCTAACTATGCTTGCTGCTACTCTCAGCAATAATAGTTAGCAGGAGAAATAGGCTACTTTTGGTTATTATAAGCTATGTAAATATTTGCAAAGTACATAGATTTGACACAAGATGTCTACTGTGTAATAGAGGATACACTACATCTCAGCTAACAGCCATGTGACAGTTTTGATCAAACCCTTCTTTTTTTCTCCTCCAGGCTTACTGGCACCCATGTAACAGGAGAAGGCTGTGGCACTCTTACGTCAGCTCTGATATCAAACCCCTCTCACCTGATAGAGCTGGATATGAGTGAAAATCCAATTGGAGATTCAGGGGGAAATCACATATATGCTCTACTGAAGACTCCAAACTGTAAACTGAAGAGGCTGATGTAAGTTAGGTTAGATGGGGGTGTTGATGAAGGACAATTTGCTATAGGAAATATCCCAAATAACATGTGGAGACATGAACATGGTAGAGGACATATTTGAGCTTTATTTTGCATACACTGGCACCTGGAGTCACAGTATGGCTTCACTGGAAACTGACTCTATTTTAGGATACAGCGTGCAAGATAGTACTTGGGGGTGAATGAAAAACATCTGGCATTAGGATAACACTAGGTCTTGAGAGAGTGAAAGTTTGGGGTTGCAAGAAATAACACCAGAGAACCTGAAGTGATTTAGTATTATCATATTAAGATTGATATGGAACATGATTAAACATTTTTACTGGATGATAATGGGCAGAGTGTGTATGCTTTCCATTTAATGAATAGTGTTATCAGACAGCTTCCTAATCCTGTGTCTCAGATTGTTTTTAAACTGATTCCCTCTAGCCACTAAGTTATGACATGATCAGTATGCAATTTGTCTGTGCACTCATAAATGTATCATGTTTACTTTCTCCAGTTTGTCAGATTGCGATATAAAAAGTAGTGGATATGCTTCCCTGACCTCCGCTCTTAAATTGAGTCATCTAAAGCTGGAAACCTTAGACCTCAGTGGAAATGAACCTGGAGAGTCTATGCTTGCTACAATCTCTAATTGGTTTAGGGGTCCACAAGTCCTGAGGTGAGAGAATGTTACTAACCTGAGGTTGCTTGAAGAGTTGTGATCACAGTCAACATGCTAATGTTTGGATTTACAATAAATATTTTAGGCTTTTATCAGCTTCATTCATCCATCATACATGTAGGCCTAAATGGACTACACATTTCTGGGAAACCTTTGTCTACACGGGCAATGCACTAGTATTCTTATGCAACTCACTGCTACCCCCTTATGTTATATTTCAGCATTTTGTTAATTTATAGACCTGATTTAATTCAAGGAGAAATATGATCTTTTGTTGTTGTTTTTTTCTACAGGTCTTTTAAGACTGATGCTGCAAAGGAAGCTTTTATTTATCTGAATAACGAGCTGGGTGAAAACCCTTTACTCAAGACAGAGGTGAATCTGGATGGGAGGAAACTAAGCAGTACATTTGTGAAGCACATCTCTGCTCTACTGGGGGATTCTTTGTGCAAAGTGGTGACACTGAGGTTAGTGTTTCAGTTATTTTGAATGTAATGTTAAGGAAGCTTGATTTAGTATTTGAATCATGTCTTAGTCAACAAGTTATTGTTCCCCAATTTCAAAACATAAATAGTATTACATATCAGTGCCATTGACCAAGGTTTTAAATGTAATATTCAGGAAAGGAAACCTAGGCTCAGGCCTGTCTTTCAGGTCACATAGCTAATAGACCACATAGATCTCGAATTTTGCCATTGTACACTTTGATAATAATTGTCCCAGAGACAACAAATCAAGAGTATTCAAAATTCCAGATTACACATGTCAATCAGTTTTGTGTCCTGACCTTATCCTATTGTAGGTAGAGTGTGTTTGCCAGAAATTGCGTCAGACTATGCTATCCAACATTTGTGTGCTTTGAAGATCCATTACCTGTTTGGGGGGATTTTGAAGGATACATATTGTAGGGTGTCAAGTTCAGGGATACAGGATGTTTATAATCATTAATGTTAAGGGGCCTTGTTACTGCGCCTTTTGAGACGGGAATAAACAGGAGACAGACATGTTTTCCTAGTTCTGTGTTGGTGTGGCTATGGTCGACAACATCCGCTCTTAAACAGCCACCCTATGTATTCCACAATCCTTTGCACAGCCTTACTTTGACCAGACTAAAAACATGGCGGCAACTTTCAAATTCACAGAGTGGTCAGAAGTTTGTAATATGATAAAAGAAACAAACAATGTTCAAGTTTCATTATCGAAATTGTATATCATGTTATGTATTTATTGAATCTGGTTTCAATTAAACACTATACTTGCTGGTAATACATGTGAGTGTAAGGGTGCGAGAAGGGAACACAACAGGAGGACCTGTGGCCTATTCTCGCTATGCATGTTCTGCATTTTGTTCTGCATTTCCAGTGCTATGCTGAGAGATAGTGGCAGCATTAACTTTGATCATATCTGACTCCATTAATATAAATGATTTGACACATTAATTGTAGAAGGGTATTACTCACTGGTACAATCTTAAGATCTCACCATGCCAAATGTCTCGCTTACCAATAATGGACTAAGTCTGAGTGCGGTGCCTGCTCTATAGACAAAGACCTAATGACTATCAAATATTGTCCTGAGCACACAGTGGATTGTCCTATTTGCATGTCGGCTTGAACATCTATTAGTCAAACGTCAAAGTACAGTATAACAGTTCAGTCATATTGTGGCTACACCATACCTTACAGAACTACGTCTCATAGTAATCAGTTCAGCTTAGACCGATGTGGATCAGATTGTAATTTATTATCCAAAGATAACTTGAATTCAGTTACAGGTAGAAAACCAACTAAGTGAGTAACATAAAACATTAACAGTCAGAGAATAAACACAGCCTGCCTAGCCTAGAGAGGAATGGCTACAGCAAGCTGCTGGATGGGAGTTCTGCTACAGCCGGCGAACACTAATGAGACCAAACGTTACTTTACTGTACGGCACTAGACTTTATGCCGAGACTTACGGTTATTGTCAAAGTAAAAGCCCCCTACCTTTACCAGCCTAAACAGCTGCCGGCTACATCAGCATGATTACTTCTGCTGTATTCAGATTTATTACCTCACATATCATATATCATCACCAATCTAAAATCACTAATCTTGCGATAATTGAGGTGTCTACACGTTTCATCAATCACTTATCCCATTCACAATTTTATTGCTCGTCTATATATTTTGAATTGGCTGTCATAATCTCATTATTTCAAAGTTTCATGTGACCTGAAATTGTTAGAGCTCCTCTGACAAGTTTTTTTTCTTTCTAGGCTAAATGGTTGTAGTCTAATTGAGACAAATTGTTCAGAATTAGCCAAGATCCTGAGCTCAAGGCGTTCTCGTCTCACCCAACTGGACCTAAGTCACAATGCAGTAGGAGACCCTGGAGTGAATCAGCTTTGTGATGGTATGAAGAATCGTCACTGTAACCTGCAGATACTGAGGTGAGTTCATGTTCTCTCCCATAAGCTGTAATATATTCCTGAGAGTGTATTTATACAACTGAATGTACCTACATATTGTGCTGTGTTGTCAGCAAAAACCTAGTACCTGCTGAACCTGCAATAACACTATGGACTGGTAATCTAGCTTGAGAGTGAACCCTAGAACCTTAGAGTACTTTTTTTAGTGGCTATCTACTCACTCTTGAATGATTTATTTACATGAATTGCATTACCCAATCAACAGCAAACAATTCAGGGAAATCATGCAATGATTGCAATAATCGCAATAACAGTGCATTATCACAAATTCCTGCAGTGTTGCTTTCATATTTTGCTAAAAGTGTTTTTTTCTTTTGCTTCAGACTTCATGATGTCAGCATAACACAGGAAAGTTGTGCTGCTCTTGCCTCAGCTCTAACATCAAAATTCACACAACTAACAGAGCTATGTCTGAGTGGGAATACACTAGGAAACTCTGGAGTGAAGCATATCTCTGTCTTATTACAACATCAACATTGTAATCTGAAGAAACTGGAGTGAGTATTTTATTTCCTCTTTGTTTGTTTTTTGTTTGTTTTTTGTTTGTTTATTTGTCTGTCTGTGTACAAAATAACTTTAATTTTACAGCACAGATTTGGACTACATACAAGTGAAGACCTTTTGACAGTTTTTTAAAGGGGGAAATGTTTGTCCTCAGAAAGTTATATCTGATATTAACTCATACAGTATTTTGGACAGTATGATGGTAAGATTACTTAAGTTAGGGCTGCACTGGATGCGTTACAGAAGTGTTTTGTTACAAAGTTACAAGTCATATTAGAAGACTACTATTTGTTAAAGCAGATGCGACACATATGTAACATGTGCTACAGTATCTATATACCTTTCAAAGATGCAGGTGAAGGTTTTAATTGCCATGATCATCAAAATCTTCTTGAGCCAACCTACCATTAGACTGGAGGGTCTTTGCTTCACTACAGGCTAATTCCTTTGGCTAACAGAACAGTTACAGTGTTGATTGAGCAAAAAAGAAAATAGTACTAACATTTTCCATATATTACATTTTCCTTGTGTCCAATATTATATCAGTTAAAGGCTGCCATCAACAGCCATCAGAATTTATAGGTATATTAAAACCCACATGGAAATCCCTCCACTGGCAAAGTTGATGATTTCCCAGGCCAAATATATGGCCAAAGGTGTTAGTGAATTATATGTATGTGTATGTATGTATATATGTATGTATGTATGTATGTATGTCCATATCATTGATTTAACCAACACATTCTACACTTTGTACATTTTAACTATGATTTCCAGATTTCACCCATCATTACCATTACCATTCACATAGCCTCACTAACCCTTTGTGCCTACAGGCTTATTAACAGTAATATATCATATGAGGGCTGTGCTGCTCTCGCTTCATCAAAGCCCTCACACCTAAAAGAACTGAACCTGAGTAGGAATAATCTAGGAGACTCAGGAGTGGATCACATCTGTGCATTGCTGAATACACCAAGCTGTAAACTACAGGCACTGTTGTAAGTTTCTCTCTAAACACTTCAAGGATCAGAGAATTAATATTTAAATCGAAGAAACTGGATTTAGTATTTTATTTAACTTAGTTGCTGTTTTGAATAACTTTTAGGAGCTTTGTAAAAGTTACTAAGATATGTCCAATCTAATCTATCTTGTTGAGCTTCTCTTTAGTCAACATAACATATAACTCTGTTATATGACTTAAGAAGAAGTTTACTAACAATTTAATCCACATCTAGAAATCAGAGAATTGCACACTCAGATAACATAATAGAAGCTGGCAGATAATCCTGTTTTAAGTCTTTAAAATATGCATCCATTGTGTGAATCATGAATGTATATACTTTCTCTAGCCTCTCACAGTGTGGAATAACAGGAGATGGATATGCTGCACTGGCCTCAGCTCTGAAATCAAACCCCTCACACCTGGTAGAGCTGGACCTGAGAGGAAACAACCCTGGAGATTCTGCAGTGGAGCTGCTCACTGAGTTATACAATTTACTGGATGATCAGAAGTGTAAATTGCAGTCACTGAGGTGAGAGAAAGTGATATTCATGTGGTAATTCTTGACAAAATTAAGAAGAACATAAAAAATTGAAAATAATCTGGTAATACTAGTGTCTAAAAAACCATTATATGATGTCCTGCCTGATTTCACTGTCAAAGTTCTGTTATAATGTGATTATGATGTTCCACTTTCTCTAGGCTTTTGAAGAGTGATGCAGCAGTGAAGGCTAACACATATCTAGAGAAAGTTTTAGGCACAAACCCCTTACTCCTGAAAGAGTTTGATCTGAGCCAGAAGAATCTGGGGAACCCAGAAGTGAAGCAGTTCTGTTCTCTATTGGCAGATTCACACTGCAAGCTGAAGACACTTAAGTGAGTGTCATTTCATCATTTTTTTGTTTGGTTGTTGAATAATCCTATATGGAAACACAGAATCTTTTAATTATGTGTTTTGCGTGAGACATTTGCAGGCTTGTTGAAGGTGGTTTGCTGTAATCTTGCCAGTCAGTACAACTAGCGTACAGTCTATAGAAACAAATGATTTAGCATCTTAAAGTATCATTTTAATCATGCCACTATGCTATCTATTCATACATGATGGAATATTTTTAAATCTGTCAACTTTGCTGTTGTGGGTACATATAGGAGCTGTTAGGATATGATAGGAGATATCATTGTGTGTTGTGGGTGCAATATAGATGCAAGCTTTCAACAGGTCTTGGTAGATATTTACATTTACATTTATGCATTTAGCAGATACTTTTATCCAAAGCATCTGCATAAACACATAACATGACCACATTGTTATTCCTTATATGAACTGGTAGAAATTATGATAATGTGTGCAATGAGGACTAATCCAAGTTACATTGCTTTTAGCTGAAATTTCTGTAACGGAGAGCCCTAAATTGATATTTGTCCCTTATCTACAGGCTTAACAACAACAATATTACACATGAAGGTTGTGCTGTTCTGACTTCATCTTTGAAATCAAATCCCTCACACCTGAGAGAGCTGAACTTGAGTGGGAATAAAGTAGGAGACTCAGGAGTGAAGTGTATCTCTGCTGTACTGGAGACACCAGAATGTAAATGGGAGAAACTGATGTGAGTGATGTAGAACATATCGCCATTTAGTTTTAAAATGTCGTTTTATAACATATTATCAAGGTTTGTAGAAAATCAACAGTGGCTGATAAGTATTGATAATTTGAAAGAGACTGGGGTGGTTGCTTTGTCAATGTTCTTATGAATCAACTAAGGACAAAAGAAAAATAAATAAATTACATTCTTCTTTCTCTAGACTATCAGACTGTAGTATAACAGCAGGCGGTTATACTGCTCTGGCCTCAGCTCTGAAATCAAACCCCTCACACCTGCAAGTCCTGGACCTGAGAGGAAATTATCCTGGCAACTCTTCAGTGGAGCTTCTAACAAAGTTCTACAATTTACTGAATGATGAGAAATGTAAACTTCAGACACTGAGGTAAGATTTGACTGCAATGATGACTAAAATGATAATGAACAAATCCTGGCAGAATCTAATTTAGAGGCCATACAAAATAGAATCCAGGTGTGTTGGATAGAAGTAGTTCTGTAAACAAGCCTGTGTAATTTGTAATCAAAACTACACAGGATAGACTTAATAACAATGGTATAAGTGGAATAATATATCCCACAACATGTATATGTCGAAAAGTGCATGATCACTGACAAGGATGAATTCCTCTTTTGTCTCTAGGCTTTTGAAGAGTGATGCAGCAGTGAAGGCTAACAAATATCTAGAGACAGTTTTAGGCACAAACCCCTTACTCCTGACAGAGTTTGATCTGAGCCAGAAGAATCTTGGAGACTCAGGGGTGCAGCAGTTCTGTTCTCTACTGGAGGATTCACATTGCAAACTGAGGACACTGAAGTCAGTTCCACATTTACACAAGCAGACGGCCGCACACACAGCTGACATTGCAGTTCAAAAGACTACATTTTGCAAGCTCCCAGTTGATGTGACCCACTGAGTTCTCATAAATATCCAAGATGACTACTCACAAATTAGCTAGTTTTATTCCTCTCAAATACATGGCTTAGGAAAGTTTATGGTGACAGTCTTTCAGTGGGTTTGCTGTTATATTTAAAAACAGTTTCCTATTGCATTTATGTGAACTGTGAAAATCTTTTGTAAAACACTCAAAACTCAAATAGTTCTGACAAGTTTGAGCTCAGTGGCCAGTGCAATACAGGGAGAAACTGTGAACGTTTTAATATATGTTGCCAGATGCTCTGGAAGCACAAATAGTCTTTTTTTGACCCCTCGTTTTCCTTCATATGAGCTGTTTTGACAAGAGGACTACAAATTCCAATGATGGTAAAGTGTAACGATGATTTATACATTTCCCTTTAATCCATAGGCTTAATAACAGCAGTGTAACCATAGAGGGCTGTGCTTTTCTGGCTTCATCTCTGGTATCAAACCTCCCACACCTGAGAGAGCTGAGTCTGAGTGGGAACCATCTTGGAGACTCAGGAGTGAAGTACATCTCTGCTCTACTGGAGAAACCAGAGTGTAAATGGGAGAAACTAGAGTGAGTGATGTGAAGACAAAGGCCCATCAGATATTTAATTAAATATTCTTCAAATTAAAACAATGTATTCATCCTGGCAAAGAAAGTTACGGTGGCCCGGAAGTGCAACAGACATTAACAAGTTTGAAAACAAAATTACATTTGCATTATACACTTACATCTTTAAAAAACTAATTCCTATTTCATAAAACACATTAACAAATGAAAAAAGAGCTTTTACATATTACAACGCAAATTAACAAGTTCCAAAACAAAATTACATTTGCATCACACACTTACATCTTTAAAAAACTAATTACTATTTCATAAAACACATTAACAAATGTAAAAAAAAAACAAAAAAAAAAAAACACAAATCTACAATACACAAAACATTGTTTTCAATGATCTGACATTTTGAATGTAATGGGAAGCAAGCACTGACCTTACAATGTGACAAGTTGACAATGTCTCTCTCTCTCTCTCTCTCTCTCTCTCTCCCGGACCTCTGGCTGAATGTTATGCACAACGAAGAACTGGCACTTATTAATTTCGGTGAATATGCAGACGTCTTTCTTTTATTTTATATTAGGCCACCGGCAGGGTGCATAACATAACAAATTAACAAACAAACTAAACAAACAAAACACTGATCAAACTGAAAATAAACAGGGGCAAGGCCCACAAACTAGGCAATATAACATAGCCTACCATCATTAGATCCTCTTGCGTCAGAGGCGAACCCCGAGTTACGCATGGTAACATAGCCTACTAAATCATGGTTAACAATCAATTAAGACATTGGCTTATGTTTGCAGCCTATACATTGCAACTGCGCAAGCATACAGTAACCCTTTATCATCAAAGAACATAATAACAGCATGCGAATAAGGCAATAACACACAACAAAAGACGACCAAAAACACCCCCTAACAAGCGCTTCCAAGCGGGATCGCGCAGCTCGGTTTCATCCCCACTTATAGGCTAGTGACAATGGGCCCAAAATTTTGAGAGACCCCTACCCATGGTAGAACAAAACCCAACCATGTTTTTCTTCATCTTTAAGGTCTCCCATACATGAAATGGATTCTTGGACAAAAATATTTTGCTGCAAAGATGGTTAAATTCATAGATATTGTCATGCACCCCATAGCTAAAAAAAGAACAAAAATCGACTCTTGCCGAATGGGACTTAAGACATATAAACTGATACAGAATCTTAATACAAGCTCTGAGACCTTTGAAACTTGGCATGTATGTAGCCAAGAGGTTGCTGTACCTTCTAGAAAAACCTGTGTGTGAATATCTTGAAGTATGCCATGTTTAGAGCCCTAAGAACACATACGTAAAATAGGCGGACATGGAAAAAATTGGACACCTTTGCAGAATGTTTTTGTTTAGTTTGTGTTTGCTTTGGCAGGGAATGTATGAGGCGTCCCAAATTAAGAAAAATGATGCATTGATATGAATAGGTCTCCAGTCCAAAGTCCATGGTCAGTGCTGACAAGGCTGTTGACAATTTCATTGGTATAGCAAAGTATGTTACATGAGTTAAGTCCTAGTCTATATTTAGGATCAGCTACATTTCATAATAATACATTTCATATGACAAACTATAAAAATAAAAACATAACATTAAAATTGAAAGATATTCAGGTAAGTTATAGGAAGGTCATGGGCAAGACAGGCTTAAGTGCACCTCCCATCAAGCCATTAAAAAAATGGTCTGATAAGGTTGGATATATACTTAAATATTTCTTACCCTTTCTTCAGACATCCCCTAAAGCCCCCTTCTCAGAGTACAGGAATGAGAGAAGAGGGCGAGGGACAAACGTCTATTGGGTTTGATAGACAAATCATATGCTTATGATTTTTTTTATATTGTTTTTCTGGCCTCTTCGTTCCACAGGTGATTAACAAATTTTAGTGTAGTGTATGTCGACAATAGCCATGTTGTGTATGGTGTAAATTGAGGTAATTTTAAGCAATATTAAAAGTATTCCAGGAAGGCATCACATAACCCACCTTTAGCATAGGCGGGAACTCGAGACATACAGTACCCTAGTGATAGTAAATTTATTCCCTCAGTAGATACGTCTCGCTATCAGCCATAGGGAACCACTGTATTCAGACATTGCCTGTGTCTATCCAATTATGTGGACAGGGAGTTGGGCTTATCGTTTTTTGAATCGGCTTGATCGTTTCTTGGATTGGTCGTATTTATAGCCTATACAAAACGCCTCCTATGGCTCTTGAAAGCTCATGGCCAGACAATACATTTTATGAATATTCAGGCTTGTCAGGCTACAAGAGGTATTTTCATCTGTCTGTTAATCCTGCCTTATGTTAGTTGGAATGATATGAAATTGACCACGCTGAGATGCATAACATAAGACCTCATAGCTCACTGGTAGATCCTGACACCAGGTCAGTCAGCCTGAAGCAGCCAGATTTCAGTCGAGGCCCCAGCCATGCTCTGCCTGCAAACCAGTCTCAGAGAATCTAAAATCCAAGTTACTTTGGTGCCAGTCAGCGACTCAAATTGTCAATGGAAAGCCAGACCAGACCAGACCAGACCAGCTTTGGAGCTAGACTGTATACTGCAATATTCAGTCCTTCTGTCTCACCAGGGGTAACCAATTTTGAGCTATGCAGTTGGCAATCAAACCATTCTCCTGGCAGGGATATGACTCCTGTCACATTCCCTAGTAGCCCTGCTATACTGTTAAGCGACCTTGAGCATCATGAAAGGCACTATATAAAACAAAGTTATTATTATTATTATTATTATTATTATTATTATTATTATTATTATTATTTTCATCATACAGCACTAGGGTGTCCACAGCCCAAAGCCCAAGCCTATCAGATATTCAGCACTAGGGTTTCTACTGCCCAAAGCCCCGCCTATCAGTTATTCAGCACTAGGGTATCCACTACCCAAATCCCAGCCTATCAGCTGTCCAGCACTAGTGTGTCCAAAACCCAAGCCAATGAGCTATGTAGCACTAGTGTTCACTGCCCAGAGCCCAAGTCCATAAGCTATCCAGCACTAGGGTGTCCACAGCCCAAAGCTCAAGCCTATCAGTTATCCAACACTAGGGTTTCCACTGCCCAAAGCCAAGGCTATCAGCTTTTCAGGACTAGGGTGTCGATTACCCAAAGCCAAGTCTGTCACCTATCCAGCAATAATGTGCCCAGAGCACAAGTTAATAAGCTAACCAGCGCTAGGGTGTCCACTGTCCAAAGCCCAAGCCTATCAGCAAGAAAGCACTAGGGTTTCTAAAGCCCAAAACCCAAGCCTATCAGCTATCCCCTGCACTAGGGTTTCCATTACCCAAAGCCCAAGCAGCTAGCCAGCACACTGCCCAAAACCCAAGCCTATCAGATGGCAGGGACTAGGGTTCCTACTGCCCAAAGGCCAATCAGCTAGCCAGCAGTAGGGTGTCCACTATTCAAAGCCCAGGCCTAGCAGCTATCCAGCACTAAGGTGTCCACTGCCTAAAGCCCAGGCCTGTCAGTCATCCACTATAGGGTGTCCAATGGCCAAAGGCCAAATCTATCAGCTATCCCCAGCACAAGGGTGTCCACTGCCAAAATTCTAACCCAGCACCTCATCTACTTTGGAGACCAATGCTGAGTGGTCAACAGAGGATGAGTGGATGTCTGAAGGTGACATTGAAAAGAGTGGCAGACTGATGACCATGGCAGATGGTGGATCAAGGGCCAGCAGATGTGGGCCATAAATGTGGAGAAAAGGCCTATGTGATGTACAGTACACAGTGCATACAAAGTAGCCTACTGCATTTTTACAGACATGAACTGATGTAATTAGGTGGTTTTAAATCCAACTTGCAATGCTTGTTTAAGCTATGTGAATAACAATTTCTATGGATGGAAACACTATAACTATTTCTATGAATGGATCTGCCCTCTGATGCAAATATAATCTAATTTGCTTAAGTGGTGTTTGATATTTAATGCAAACATGAAATGTGGATGGAAGTTGGATGGAAAACTGCTTATTGCCATACTATAGACCTACCATACTATTCCACACCCCTGCCCCTATACTTGATGACCCCTGTGTTATAATAAATGGCGTTATATGACATCATTTATGAACGTATCCTAAATGCAGAGCAGTACTTTACTTTGCTGTAATTTTCTTTGCCAATTTGTGAACATTCTTCTTAGCACTGACCGTAGACATGACTGGAGACTTGATTGTGGATTCAGCACAACCCCACCAATGATTGGATATTTCTATCAAACCCAGCTGGCGTTTGTCCCTCCCCCTCCTCTGATGTACAGGAACAAATATTTAAATCTACATCCAGTCTTGTCAGTACTTTAGACTTACCCTGGCGGTGGCAAATTGATATGCTCAACAGGTGCGTCTAGCTATCAGCCATAGGGAACCATTGTATCAGAAATTGCCAGTGTCTATCCAATCATATGGATAGGGAGTCATTGGGTGGGCTTAGTGTTGTTTGATCAGATTGGTTGTAGCTAGAGCCATACAAAGAGCCTTCTGGCTTTGGTCATAGCCGGTCATAGCACTTTCCTATTGAATGCAGCATTTTGAAAGATTCTAGGCTCTATCCATCATGGTCAGACTATACATTCTATGTTGTATTCTGGCTTGTTTGGCTATTGTCAGATCAAAATGGTTTGATTGGGAGGTGCACAAGCATGTCCTGCCCACGATCTAATGTCTTTGAATTTCAATTTTTGTCTCCATATTTTGTCATATGAAATGTATTATTATGAAATGTACCTGATCCTAAATATAGACTAGTACTTAACTCATGTAATGTACTTTGCTATACCAATGAAATTGTCAACAGCCTTGTCAGCACTGACCATGGACTTTGGACTGGAGACCTATTTATATCAATGCATAATTTTCCTTAATTTGGGATGCCTCATACATTGAGGAAGGTAGCACCCTGATTGTACATGGTACATTTACATATTGGGTATTGCTGGATTCAGTACAACCTCACCTTTCCAACAAGCCATACCATGTGTTTCTATGACATTCCCTGCCAAAGCAAACACAAACTAAACAAAAACATTCTGCAAAGGTGTCCAATTTTTTCCATGTCCGCCTATTTTAGGTTTGTGTTCTTAGGGCTCTAAACATGGCGTACTTCAAGATATTCACACACAGGTTTTTCTAGAAGGTACAGCAACTTCATGGCTACATACATGCCAAGTTTCAAAGGTCTCAGAGCTTGTATTAAGATTCTGTATCAGTTTATATGTCTTAAGTCCCATTCGGCAAGGGTCCATTTTTGTTCTTTTTTTAGCTATGGGGTGTATGACAATATCTATGAATTTAACCATCTTTGCAGCAAAATATTTTTGTCCAAGAATCCATTTCATATATGGGAGACCTTAAGGATGAAGAAAAACATGGTTGGATTTTGTTCTACCACGGGTAGGGGTATCTCGAAAACTAAAGCACTTTTTGAGGGTTTGTCACTAGACTATTATGATAACTTTATTTGTCAGTAAAATATTATATACTATTGTATTGTCAGAGCCCCCACAGATGTTTGAGTTTGCTGCTTTCATGGGAGCCAGACCTCTCTCTATGGAAGCTCAGCTCCCGCTGGCTCCCACCTAACTGGAACCTCTTTCTACGTCGCCACTTCCTGCTTCCGACTTTAGGTCGATCTATTTCCGTAAGAAATTTAGTTGATGTAATGTGTTTTTGGAGTTTGCGTTTGTGTTTGGTGAAATGTAATTTTGACTCACAGTTTGCTTTTGTGTTTTGTGTTTTGTTAATTTGCTTTCACATTTGCAAATGTGTTTAATGAAATGGTAATTTGTTTTTTGTTTTTTTATGTGTGTAAGATGTATTCTAAATGTAATTTTGTTTTCAAACTTGTTGATGTGTTTTAAATTGTGTTTTGTCAGATCATTTAAAAATGATTTGTGTATTGTAGATTTTTTCTTTCACATTTGCAAATGTATTTAATGAAATGTTTTTTTTTTCATGTCTGTGAGATGTATTCTTAATGTAATTTTGTTTCCAAACTTGTTAATGTGTTTTGTATAAATGGTGTTTTGTCAGATCATTCATGAAATAGAACAATGTTTTGTGTATTGTACATGAGTTCTGTTTTATGAAATAGTAATTAGTTTTTTAAAGATGTAAGTGTGTGATGCAAATGTAATTTTGTTTTGGAACTTGTTAATGTGCGTTGTAATATGTAAAAGCTCTTTTTTCATTTGTTAATGTGTTTTATGAAATAGGAATTAGTTTTTTAAAGATGTAAGTGTATAATGCAAATGTAATTTTGTTTTAAAACTTGTTAATGTCTGTTGCACTTCCGGGCCACCGTAGAAAGTAGTTTCAATTTAGTTTTGTTCAAATATAGACAAATATAATTGGTGCAAGGACAATGAAAAGTAGAAGAAACTTTCACATTGAAACCCTGAATATTTCATTAAAAATCCATCACATCAAAATGATTTCATACACGTTATAATTTGTAAAATGAGCCAGTAAGTATCCTGTAAAACTGTTCAGTGATGAAAACACTAAGCGCAAAAATTTCTCTCCTTTTCAGACTCGCAGATTGTTGTATAGCAAGAAAAGGATATGCTGCTCTGGTCTCAGCTCTGAAATCAAACCCCTCACACCTGGTAGAGCTGGACCTGAGAGGAAATGACCCTGGAGACTCTGCAGTGGAACTGCTCACTGAGCTCTACAATTTACTGAATGATCAGAAATGTAAACTAAAGACACTGAGGTGATTTGATAATCCACAACTTCCAGCAGAATGTTATGAAATATTCCAATGAAATCGCTTCAATGAGATGCATAATTTTATGTCTTGTCTCATTCCATTCCTTTTTTAATTCATATTCAGTGATGTTGGAAAAATAAGTAACTGATCTCTGACATGCGTGTCCCCTTCCTTTGTCTCTAGGCTTTTGAAGAGTGATGCAGCTGTGAAGGCTAACAAATATCTAGAGACAGTTTTAGGCACAAAGCCCTTACTCCTGAAAGAGTTTGATCTGAGCCAGAAGAATATTGGAGACTCAGGAGTTCAGCAGTTCTGCTCTCTACTGGCGGATTCACATTGCAAACTGAAGACACTGAAGTCAGTTTTGTTATATGTCCAGTGATGTTTACCACCTGATGTTTACATTACCTAACATACTACCTTGCTGAAACCAGGGAAAATGCTCTTCCAATGCATTGCTAAATAACAGATAGGGGTTTGCAGACAACTTTTGACTGGGAAAGGAAATTATTTAGTTTGTAGTTTTGCGTACTTCACTTTTGTCCAACTACTTTCAATTCATCGTAAAATGCCTTCTCTTTTCTTTTCTCTCTCTCTGCTCTACCTATAAAGGCTTAAGGACAATGGTATAACAGCAGAAGCCTGCAATACTCTGACCTCATCTCTCAGATCAAACCCATCACACCTTAAAGAGCTGCATCTGGACAATAATGCATTAGGTGACTCAGGAGTGAAGCATATCTCTGATTTATTGAAGGTTCATCAGTGTAAACTGGAGAAGCTGAGGTGAGTTATGAAAGAAAGTATAATCCTTATAATAAGTATTTAATATAGGAAATTCTTAATTTGTCTTGAACAGTCGACTGATGTACAGTAATAAACATTCTGCAAAAAAATGAACACATATTATTACAGGGCCCTAATACTAGGGTTTTCCAATAAAATGTCTGTCATATACCAAATAACAGTAAACATTGAATCGGTTTCTGGATGTATATGCCAAAGTTTACCAAAGTCATCTTCTCTTTCTAGACTTTCAGACTGTGGTATAACAGGAGGTGGATATGCTGCTCTGGTCTCAGCTCTGAAATCAAACCCCTCACACCTGTTAGAGCTGGACCTGAGAGGAAACGACCCTGGAGATTCAGGAGTAAAACAGCTCTCTGAGTTACAGAAGAATCTTGCCCATAGACTGACAATCAGGTGACTGACAGCCCCATAGAATCCACAGTTAACCAACTCACTCATGGTTGTGATGATACATATTTCAAATGATGATACTTTACATGAGCCTAGAGCTCTAGACGCACTCTAGTGGTAGCAAATTGAATTCGTTCAGTCTAGCCATCAGCCATAGGTTGTACTCAGACAGCTAGGGTTTTTGTTTTAGCTGTTTACGCTCTTGGTTGTATTCAGACATTGCAGTATTTAGCCAACACAAATGTGGGAATGTAACAACAAAAGGATGTGGTGAAGAACATCTATTTAGTCATTTCTGTAAAGTCTAAAGTAGTGTTGCACACATGTTATCCTCTCTCTGCAGGTTGTTGAAGAGTGATGCTGCAAAGAACCTCTGTGTTCATCTGCAGAAAGATTTCAAGATAAATCTTTTACTTCAAAAAGACATAGATCTCAGTGGTAGGTTATCAGGAGAAAGAGTGAAGCAGCTCTCTGATGTCATTGAAGACTTCCACTGCAGACTAAATAAATTGAAGTGAGTGTTTTGCTACTATTTTATTACTGATTTCAATAAAGGACATACAATCAATGGCAAAGTAGATAAGGATAAGATTGCATGAATTACACTGGAAATATTACACCTTTGAAATATATATTGAGTTGGAAGTATTTCCTTTTGGCTTCAGTTATTATGATGATGTAAATGAATCATATATTTGGTGTTGTGTCCTGGGGAAAAACGTGTTAAAGTCAGAAAAACAGTATGTGCTGTCATGTTGCCCTAATTAAGAACAATAAAACAGCTCTACAACAGAACTCAGATAGACATGGAAGCAGTATTAAATGTATACTAAAAACATACAGAAAATACAGTTTGCAGAGGATTATGAGATCAATATTAAGATCATTATGAATATTATGTATAAGCATACCTGTCCCATTGTTCTGCTTTTTACAGTCTTAGTAACAACAGTATAACAACTGAGGGCTGTGCTACACTGATTAAGGCTTTTACATCAAACCCCTCTCACCTGATAACGCTGAATCTGAGTGGGAATGAACTAGGAGACTCAGGAGTGAAGCATATCTCTGATCTACTGAAGAATCCAAAGTGTAATTTAAAGACACTGATGTAAGTGTGGTGACATCATAATGACATCATAAGAGGCTGTTGTGGTTAGTTGGACCAGAGCCCATTTATGGCGAGCCATGGCGCACTCTATTAACACCATTCAACCTGCAATTCAAGTTGCAAATTAGGGGAGATCGCGAGTCAGTGGAAAATCACTGGGCGCCTATGAGGTATAAGGCTAAATGTATAATTTTCACATATTTAGTTTTAGTTTAGTTTAGTTTAATTTATTTGATAGGGACAGATACATAGCATGTTATGTAGGTTGCATAACAACCAAACAGCAAGCATCATAGCATTTATAGCCAAAAGCTAATTTCCAATGCCTGTCCCTAGAAGGGCTTTTAAAACAATACACTAGCAGAAATAACAACAAAACAATATTATCATAAAAACAGCCTATTCACTCATTCAGTCCAATCATTCATCTTTGAAATCTATCAGTAACATTTAAAATTGGTGTTTATTCATCCATCCATCTCATGCATTCACTAAACATATGCACATTTCCTACCAATCCTACACCTGTCCTGCACATACTGTCATGTATTCTTACACATTATCCCACAACACACCCACACACACACACACGCACACACAAATAAAATCAGCGAGGCCTCCTCCCCCCTCCCCACACACACACATACCAAATCAACTTTGACATGGATTTCAATTAAAAATGAAATTTATTAACACATATGACCATTACGTTTCTCATTCTGTGAGCAGCATAAAATGCTAATAATATTATGTGTGGACTGAGAATGAAGTGAAATTACGCTGGACCCCATGCATGAATGCATTTTTTTAAGAAGAAATTGTATCTAAAGAAGTGCAGCATTTGTGGGTGGAGCTGCATAGAACCCAATTCATTCTTCACTTACTCACGCACGCCATCTAGGCGCAGTACCGGATTTAAAAGGGGAGTGCTAATTCTCCCCTATTAAAAGTTCTCTGGTCGGACTGTGCAAAGAACCAAGAGACCAGAAGCAAACAAACACCAGTTCCCCCAACTTAATTCACAGCACTATGTGGGACCTCTTCCATATTCTGATAGTGTCATTTGATCTTTTTGTATAGTGCTATTAAGGCTTTTTGGCTGCACCAAGACTTTTTCACCTCTTTTTAGCATTGGGGGGCAAAACATTTAGGCCTAGCTTTTGAACGCATTCGAACTTTGCATTCACAATGACAAGTGTGATCTAAAGCCAATATTTCTTCATAATCACCAGCATGGCATAGACATGTACAGTATATTACGTAGCCTATAGATGCTGCTTCAGTTTCCCCCTTCCCTAACATGGCAAGCCATCCTTATAACATTAAAATGTATAGTCTGGCATCGAGAGATAGACCGAACTGAATTATGGGCAGTTATCTTTAAAACTACTTCTGCCAATGTCCAATCAGAGGAACAAACATGTAAATACTAATTCAAAAGGCTGTTGTTTTCTGCGAAGCCTGCCCCCAAACTCAGAGCATTTCCAAATAGGCTCCTTGCACATAAACATTTTTATAATGCTCACTTATTTCCGGTTACATTGACTGCATAACAATTGTGATAAAAGAAAACTCACACGAACTTAGATTTGGATATCAGCTGACAAGTCCGTCAGTTAAGGTTAAATGTTCTTACCGGTGTCAATACATGTGTTTTAGTCTCAAACAACTCCAAATCATCACACTACACCAAACATTGGAAGCTAACTTAGAATTGTCGGGCATACCATTTCAAACCAATTGGCTTACTGGAATTCGAGAAAATAGCACCTTGCTTGAAAGATACGGCAGTGCCATGATCAAAATGAGACCAAGAATGACATGTATCAGAGTACAGCCGCAATTTCACATAATGCTTAAGAATGCTAACTTTGGGCGAATCTTTGGTAAAATTTACAGACGTAAGTCGACAATATGTAATACAATAAACAGCTTAATGTGTATTTTGGATTTTTTTTGTATCAGAAAGATAACAGGTTAAGGATGTAAATGAGCCCAAAATTCCAATTTGACCAGGTCATGAAAAATCAATGTTTTCCTCTGCCGTGTCTCACCTTCAGAAAGTAAAACTGTAGGAAGCATTGCATATTGCAAAAAGCTAAGACAGGAAATTGTATTTCAGTTTTGTATTTCCTCACAATGAAGGTCCCTCTTTATTCTCTTCCTCCTCATTCTTCTCTACAAATGCTATAGACTTTCAAAATGTAGTATAACTGGAAAAGGATATGGTGATCTGGCTTCAGCTCTGAAATCAAACCCCTCACACCTGGTGGAACTGGACCTGACAGAAAATGACCCTGGAGACTCTGGAGTGAAATTGTTCACTGAGATAGAGAACCTAGTCTGTAAAATCAGGTAATAAAGGTCTTGACTATTACATTACATTGTATTGTTTGACATACAGAGAAATAACATATTCACATATATGCAGATTGAACATATTCCAATGTTAAGAGATATATGTTTATGTGTACTGTATGTAATATATTTACATCTGTTAAATGCATATTTTCCAATATATTTTTTCCAATATATATTTTGAATGATATTTCTAAATATATTTAATTTCCGGCATATAAATAAGGGAAGTTCCACCATTATGGATGTGACATTTGCATGCATTGTTGATTAACAAAATGCCACAAAAAAAACACAAAAACAAATCATGATTTACATCATAACAATATGAATCTTTCAATTTCCGTTATGGATGTGACAAAAAAATGGACAAGCTTTTTATGGGAGATTAGAGTTTTCCTATGAGGTTGACAGAGAAACATAAATATTATTCCATTCATACCAAACAGGACACCTGAGTGAACACAGAAATGTAACTGTATTTGTAAAATAATTGGTTTGATTGGGGTTATTTTGGGAAAACTGGCATTATGGACATATACAAATATATGCAGGCGCCTGGTAGGCTAAGAGGTGAACACCAAATTAGACTAAGGGAACCAAGTCAACATTAAAGGAGACATAGAATGGAAAACTACTTTTACATTGGCTTTTATGAATTAAGACAGGTTGTGCATGGTCAAAGAGCTATCATGAACTAGCCTGATTGCCTGATCGACTTTCAAAGCTCTGCGAGACTTTGGTCTGACCAACAGCCCGTATAATAAACTTTCTCAAAGTGC